>CAJQZJ010004752.1:7768606-7782071 GCA_907164525.1 Lophiomys imhausi
CTCTCTAGCATCAGGGGCCTCTTCTCTTTCTGGGCTCCATGCACTGTCCTTAAGTAGGAGGAACTCTGTTTCAGCTTAATTTGGGCTCCGCCCACTTAGCAGCTGAAAACAATGTCAGGCCAGATACTTTGTTTCTTCAATTCTATTGAGTCTTTCCTGTTTTCCTGACTTCAAACTTGTTTTTCAGTCTATTGAGTCTTTCCTGTTTTTGCTGACTTCATGCTGATAATGCTCTTCAGGCCCCGAATTAAGAGACAGTATCAGAAACTCCTATATATTTTCTAAATCTAATTTATCTAACCCCTACACTTTCTTTCTTTCTTTCTTTCTTTCTTTCTTTCTTTCTTTCTTTCTTTCTTTCTTTCTTTCTTTCTCTCTCTTTCTCTTTGAGACAGGATTTCTCTGTGTATCCTTGTTCTGGACTCACTTTGTAGACCAGGCTAGCCTTAAGCTCACAAAGATCAGCTTGCCTCTGCCTCCTATGTGCTGGGATTAAAGGAGTGCACCACCACACCCAGCGATTAACATATCTCTTTTAGGGACAAAATGCCTGTTGAAACCAGTTCTCTAGTGGGAGCCCCATACCTAAAGAGACTGGTTTGTCACCCCTTTCTCATTACACAAGTTTAAGATTATGTGTATTTATCCATTAGATCAGTAAGGGCATTGTTAAACTTATCATCAAGGAAAAATGTGTCATTTTTGAATTCTAGACTGTCTTTAGTAAGCAGCCTTATCTTGTCATCAGGGTTCCAACCCTGCCTTCATTGTTTATACCAGGCTGATCTAGATTCAGAGATCTGCCTGTTTCTTCCTCTAGTGTGATGGGATTAAGGGTATGTGCCAGTGCCACTCTGCTCAAATATTTCACTTAAATCCCAGATATTAGTAACTCTGAAACTCAGAGAGCAACTTTGAACTGCAGTGACAATTTGAAATCTGCCCAAAATCTTCAAAAATCTCTTATGTTTTAGCAATGCCAAACCAGAAAAATATTCTTTCTACCTCCTGATATAGGAAAATGAAAGACATCTAAACAAAAATCAAGCAAAGAAACAACATTCCAAAAGCATTGGTCTAACTATGCCATCATATACTTTGTTTTAAATGTGATAATTTACTAATTCCTATAAAATGTGTGGGAACCTTTTGAAGTGGCCATTTTGGATTCCAAGACTCCCGTGAGAGGATAGTAACATCTACTCCTGTGTCAAGCAATCCTTCTATTTCAATAGCATTCATTTGTATTTTTAATTTTGGTCTCTTATTATTCATTATTTTTTTTTTGCCAATATACATGTTTTCCAGTTCTCCCAAAATCTCCTGTTCTTAATATGGAGCAGCCATGCCCTTGATATAAGGTAACAACTGCAACTAATCCCCTGGAGCAATTCTATCCCCTGCATTAATTTTCATATCTTTATTTATTGATACCATAATTTTAATTTCTTCCCTGCAATCTCCATCTGTAATACCTTGATGCACAGTAAATCCCTGAGAAGTTAATCTACTTCTTCCAAAGATTAATCTTATTGTACCTGATGGCAAAGGACCATAAACACCAGGATTAACTTATAACATTCATCTGTTTTGGATAGTGTAATAGACTCATCTGTGGCCAGATCTAAAGTTGCACTGCCTTCAGTAGCATGCAAAAGATTGGCAATAGTTAATTTTGTTCTTTCTCCTGACTGCTCATTTCCCCTCTGGCTGACAGATGTTAATAGCAGTTCATAGGTTTTGCTGTGGGGTTTTGAATTGGTAGGCCTCTCCCCTCATTTTCCTGCAAGGGGTTGGTTACCTCTGACATCTGTTTTAGCTCTACAATCCCAGGACCACTGTTTACCTTTACCACAAGGAATACAAAATCCTGGAGACCTTAACCTTCCATTGTTATTAAAAACCGTTCATTCCCTTTTACGACCATGTTCTGCAGAGTTTGAGCACTTGTCATTTCGAGTTCTGGAGGTTTCAGCCTTATGATATCTTTGGAAATGACCAAGTTCACCATTTTTAAAGCACTCATTAAGATCCCTAGCAATGACTTGTGCTATGATATTAGTCTGATGCTCCTGAAAACCAATATCAGTTGTTTCTCTTTTCCATTAATCTATTGGGACTCCTCAAGCTTTCAATGGTCTAATTACCCATTGACATTCAGCATTTTCATTTTCATATACCAAGGTATTTATCATGTCCTGTCTGGCATCAGCGTTATGTACATCTCTCCATAGCTGTAGTCAATCTCCCTAAAAAGTCTGAGGTTTCCTGAGGACCTTGTATTATCTTAATAAATGAAATAAATCTTTTCCTATCCTCAGCAACCATATCCCAAGCTCTCAGAGCTGTAACAGGACATTGTTCTATCACAACATCTTCAAATTAAGTCTGTAACCACATGTCAGCATACGGTCCCCCACCAAGCATTTGTTTGATTGGTTGTGACATTTATTCCCCTTTCCATATTTTGTTACTCTAATTTTGTGGCTTCATGTCTCCACCATGACAACCATTGTAATTGCTGGCTACATTCTAGCACAGCTGATACCAGTCCCTTCCAATCTTGAGGAATGACTCTATTTTGTATAGCCCAATTATTTAACATTTGTTTTACTAATGATGAATGCATTCCATAAGAGACAATGGACTCCTTAAATCTCTTTAAATCCAAAATGTCTATTGGACACCATGTTAACTCCTGATTGAGTTGACCATCATTATTACCAGGCCTAAATTGAAACATAACTGGAAAAGCTGATGGTGATTGTGTAGTACTACACAGCTCCTCTGGGGGCGAACTTGGTTCCACATTAACACTGTTACCTACCAGGTCTTCTAGTGGCGCATGCAGTGGCTGTGGAGACCTAGCTAAGAAAGAACATGGCATTTTCTCAGTTCCAGTCACCTGCCCTGGCAGATTTTTCTTAAGCTCCTCAATCTGCATTTTCATACTTTTAAATTGTGTAATAAACTTCTTCCTTATGACAAAGTAGTAAAAGAAAAAAAAAGTAAACAGCATAAAACATCCGGCCTGATTGAAAAACAGTCTAGAAGTCAGCAGCAAATATTGCCATATTGTCAACAACTGGTGTCATAGTTTCAAAATATGCAGTTTCCTCAAAAGTTTGAAAATCAAATTACCCATAATGCCTTACCAATGTTGGGACCACATACCTGTACATAACACATTCTAATTATTCTTTATCCTATCTTTCCTTTCCCTTCCCATACTGACTAGTTTTTTTTTCCTTCTACAAGTTCCTTTGCCACACTCATGATGTTTTGTTTTGCAGGAGTAACTTTGTGACCATGGGTTTGAAACTCTCCATTGCAGTCTGTTGGGTATATGCCTTTACAACTAAAAGAAATAACCCCCTCTCTCCCAGAATCTGTCAGTAATCCCTAGTTCAACAGAGAGCCACAGTCCCATGAGTCCTTCTCTGATCCATACCTAAGTGTTGACAGGCCTATTTCTGTATAGTTGAAGTGTAGGCAACCACAAGTACTGTGAGAATATTGTTGCAATGATTGTGACATAAGCAGCACATGGTATTTTGTAGCCTTTTTATCTTCCAGCTTGATCTTAACTTCTTTCTTCCCTCTTCGCAGTGATGTTCCCTGAGATTTTGAGGGAAGGGTTGGTATAGATGCCTTGTTTGGGGCTTAGTATTCAACTCTCCTTTATTATCAATACCTACCATGAGCTATGACAACTCTTTGCATTCACCACCATTTACTGCAAAAAGCAACTTCTCTGATTAAGGCTAAGAATAGCATTTGTGTATGCATGTAAACATAAATATTTAGAAGGAAATTTGATGCTATGTCAATTTAGTTAAACAGCAGTAGTAAGTTAAGGGATAGGACCTATGACTCTCCAGACGTTTCCTTTGATTGTATTTATACTACTAGGCATTATACATATATATGCATTGAAATGATCCATGCAAGCTAGTTATTAGTAATCATGGTGATTGAGCCAATTAAAGTTTTTAGTCCTTTTATTATTGGCCAGACTATGAGTGGACTTGTACTTCTGAAAAGTTTCTTGATATCCAACTCAAGGGTACAGAATTTTAAAAGGGAAAATCCACAAAGACCATAATTTGCATCCATGATAAATAACAGTGAATTTAACTTTGAAATGTTCTTTCCTGGCAGAGCACAGTAATTATTTCAGATATAACATGACAATTATTTTTGACTTATATCTTTTTTACTTATTTTTTAGTTATATCTTTTTTTAGTTATTGTAGTTTACTTTAATTATTTTGGTTAATACATCTGGACCATGTTCAAGGCCATGGAAATCTCAAATATGTTGCCAAGGCAGATGTAACCATTTGGGGATGGGTTAGAGGGCTAAGACCCTTGTAAGCAAACACAAAACAGAGTTAGAACATAATATCTTTACCTAGTCATTTCAATATTATATATTTTCTGTTTATACATGAAGAAAAATTATGCATAAAACATCAAGAAACTTTCAGGAAATGATTCTGTATGTTAGAATTCTAAGGTATTCAATTTCTAAATTAATTAATTAAAAAAAATTAAGGATTGCCTCTTTCCATTGGGGTTTGTCTCAGGCTGGGCCTGTCATTGGTAGGACGTTCCCTCAATTTGCCATTAATACATTTTGGGATATGAATTACCTGTTAGTTTTAATTCACACACCAAAGTCAATAAGTTAATTTAATGAAGACCTTGCATTTCAGAGCTGGTACATAAATGTTCCAGGTAGAAGGAGAGGCAGTCCCAGGACTTTGGTATCTGTTGTTAATATAAATTGTGTTTGAATTAGTAAAGTGGATAGAGCTTAGTATTCAACTCTCCTTTATTCTCAATACCTACTATGAGCATGACAAGTCTTTGCATTCACCACCATTTACTGCAAAAAGTGACTCCTCTGATTAAGGCTAAGAATAGCATTTGTATATGCATATAAACATAAATATTTAGAAGGAAATTTGATGCTATGTCAATTTAGTTAAACAGCGGTAGTAAGTTATGGGATAGGACCTATGGCTCTCCAGACATTTGCTTTTGACTGCATTTACACTACTAGGAAACTACATTTTCATTTGGAAGTGGTTATCAGTTGGAGATAACTTGTGGATTAGAGATGGGGCCGTTTGTCCACTTCTTTCAGCTTTAGGACCCTTTCTGGTGCAGATATGTGCAGGCCCTGTGAGTTCATATGTACTTTGATCTTATTGACTGAGATGGCCTGTTTTCTTGGTATCTTCTGTCCCCTCCAGATCTTATACTCTTTTTTTTCTTCCTCTTATACTCTTTTGTTTTCTTTCTCTTCTGTGGTATTCAAAGTCCTGAGGGGAGGGATTTGATAGACACATTCAATTTAGGGCTGACTGTTTTGACATCTATTACTCTGTACTTAATGTTTGACTGTGGGTTTCTGTATTTGTTCCCATCCTCTGCAGGAGGAAGCTTTTCTAGTGATGGCTGAACAAGGCCCTTATCTATGAATATAGTAGAATGCCTTTAAAGTTTTTTTATCTTATTTTCATTTTATTTTATTTATATATTTTTTCCTTCTCTCTTTTTACCCTACAAGTCTTTTGCATATATAGTATGGCTTCCAGTTAAGTTTTTTATGGGATTCCTGAGTGTCCAAATGAGTAGGTCTCTCTTTCTTATGCCTTCTCTTGGGATTTTTTTCCTTAGGCTTATTTTGTCCTATTCTGATATAATGTTTTTGTTTTATCATATTAAATAAAATATATTATATTATTATATTATAATCAATTAAAAGTCTGTTTATTTTCTAATGAGAGACAGAAAGGGGGTGGATTCAGTTGGGAACAGAGTTGGAGAGGAACTGGATGGAGAAGAGGTAAGGGAAACCATAATCAGGATATATTATGTGAGAAAAAAACTATTTTCAGTTAAAAGGTAAAAATTAGTTAATTTTTATACATATTTATATGTGGTTTATTCTTGAGATCCCAAATGTCTTGGTCATAGAGAGTCCTGAACAAAGGAAGGTAGGACCAATGGTGTGATAGTCACTCCATTGCTCTACTTACTCACTTGTTGGAAAGATTGGGATTAATGTTTTAATTTTAAAATAGTCTTGAGGTAATTGTATTTGTCACTAGATAACTTATCATTAAATAAATTGCCATTCTGTTCTACAAATCTGTGAAATAAAACATTGTCATTTCACATTTTGGAAGATATCTGTAGTGTAACTGCTCTTTGCAAAATGGTAATCATTTATGTGTTAAAATGGTATCTAGTTGTTGAAGTTCTAATCACACTGAGAACATTCTCTAAAAAGAATTCCCAGGTCACATTGCACTGAAGTATTTGTTGGAGTGGATTCCAAGAAAACGTGGAAGTTTTAGCATCATGTAGTTGAAGAAAATAGTGTCTTCTTTGGGACCGTGAGAGCTCAGAGGGCCCCATTTTATGAATTGATCAAAGGCACATCTGACCTCCTGTAGGTCTGGAGATCCATAATATGAAGCCTCGTCTTAGGCTGTCCTTTAGCCTTGCTTATCCCCACTGGCTTTGTGCATATGCGTAGACATTTTTTAGAGTGACTCCAATGAAGGGTCTTATTTAGCAGTCAAGAAATGTTGTCAAATGGCTGAAGATTGATGCTGTAATGTATGGAGAGAAAATGGGAACTGTCCAGGCAGCCACTGGTATGTCATTTTTTAGTTTTGGAAGCTGCAGGCCCTGCACTTCCTATATAATCAGATATATTTATCCCTCTCAGGTCTCTGAGGTGGTTGAAGAATAGATACCTAGAGTCTCATAGTTAAATTTTGAGTTGTTTAGGAATCAAGAGGGTGTTCTGGATCTAAGAAGATATTTTTAAAACTATGAGGCAAGTTAGTATGAAAGCTGAGTTAGATATAGAACTTTAAACTCATGGAGATGGTTAGATAGTAGAATGTTAAAGTCAGGTGCCAAATACATATGGACTGGACATTGGGAATGTATGCTAAGCCATATAACTCTTATAATCGTTGCCTATTTATTTCTGTTGTTTTGTATTGTATTTATAGTTATAAGAAAAAGAACCATTATTTGGACTGAAAGGGAGAGCTGTTGGGGGGAAAAATAAATACCTTAAATTAAAAAAAAAAAAAAAAAAAAAGAAGGGAAGAGGATGGTGGGGCTGAGGGGGAGGAGGGTGGAAGGGTGGGACTGGAGGGGGGAGTAGGGAGGGGATTGTGATTGAGATGTAACTTGAAGAAATAAAAAATAAATTATTTAAAAAAAAAAAGAAATGTTGTGTCCCCTAGGTTGGGTTTTCCCATTATTACTTGACTGAAAAACAAAACAGTCACTGCTATTTAAACAAATAGCATTAACCATGTATATAGTTTTGCTTGCATTGTTTTGATATGGAAAATTGGTTAATGATGTGCAATTAAGCTGGTCTCTTGATGCACAGATGTTGTTAAAAGTCATATCTATGATGTTAGGTTTTTACTTAGCACTGTTCTTCTTTTGAAGATTTATTATATGGACTAATCAAAATTAATTACAAAATTAATTAAGAATTTTGGCAGTGGTTAAGTTCTGGCCTTTGGCTTGAGTCTAGTATGAGTGAGTGGCTTCAGTATTTTCAGTGGTCATGCATTGAGGTTCTAAACTGATTAAATCAATAAACAATTGCTGCATGATAATTTGATATCTCTCATTTGGTAAGTTATGTTTAGTTTTAATTACAACTTATGCTTGACACAGTACTACCTACTTTTTCTTCATAGAAAATATTGTTCAACATTCCTTTTCTTGTATAGAATATAGCATAAGTTATGCTATAAAGTAGTTTGTATCTACTCATTTAATTTGATGAAGAAATCAGATATCAATGTACATATTTTTTCAAAGTTGTAGTAGCACAAATGTATAAAAATTATCATTTTATTATAGATTTAGGAAGATTTCTTAGAAATGGAACATTCAAATTAAGTTATACATTAGGAAAATTCATGATGAACATAAACGAGTATAGAGTTTAGTAACATGAAGAGACTGACAACTGGGTGTTAAGAAGGTTGTAAAAGGGAATGTTATTCAAGCCTCTGGGTATTTAAGATGTCGACTAGAATCATGTATTTTCCAGCATTGTGAGTCTATTCTCACTTTGATGAAAAGTATATATAGGTACACACACACACACACACACACACACACACACACACACCCATATTTTCTGAGGTATGTGGGTAAGTCATATGTTTTGTTTGGTAGGTTAAGCAAAGAAGCAAACCTAGTTTGCAACTTAAATATTTGGGGCCCACTGTAGAGGATATATAATGAAGCAAGTCATTCCAAGGAGATTGGGCACTTCTGACAAAGCCCTTGCTTTAACACTATACAATGCCATAGTCCCATCATGGTTATTTTTTGTTTCATACTTTGCAGATCTCCATGGATTTAAGTGTTTTATTTTTCAGTCTTGTTCATATTTTATGGATAGTTTTGTGGGTAAGCTCTCAACAGAAATTTGTGTTTTACAGTTGTTGCTAGAAATCAAAGATGGTGGTGGTGGGAGGTTCCACTCCTTTTTGCTGTACACATCCTCAGTCTTTGGCAGTGCACACATAACCCTGGTGACCTCACATACTTACATTTACCTCTCTTATCCAGTCACCACTCAAACTGTATTAGGGTTTGCCCTAGTGGCCTCGTTTTAGCTTAATCTCCTCTTAAATGACCTTGTTTTCAAATGTAGTCACACTTTAAGGTTCTGGTGGTAGAGTTCAGAACAACTACTACATATGTAGTCTGCAGGGGATAGTTCAGCCTGAAACATTCAGAGGATTTACCTCATTTTTCTTACTAGGTTACGTTAAAGATTTTCTTCTAATAAATATTTGCTGGTGTGTGTATGCTGTGCTAGTGCTGTGTGTATGCATGTGTGTGTGACTATGTGTATGTGTGTGCACATGCATGCATGTGTTCACTCTCTCACACTAGTGTGTGTGAGAGAGAGAGAGAGAAAGACAGAGAGAGGGAGGGAGGGAGAGAGAGGGAGATTTGTTCTTTTGTGAAAAAGATAAGGCATAATAAAGAGTTATTTCACTTAAGGCTTTGCAGCACCTTGTTTGTATCTTTTTATGATACAAAAGCTGTTTGTTGTCTTTCAGTGTTTAGACTGTAAATTTTTGAGGAGAGACAGTGACTCATTTTGTTTCTCCCAGTATTTCTCTGAATAAATATTTATTGGGTTGAGCTGAAGCTAATCTAATTGAAAAGAGACATGTAATAGGTTCCATAGCAGAGGACACATGTGGTGGAATGAAGAGAAGAGGGGAAGGTTCCCATTCTGACTCAGTCATATAGAGGGCATTATATAGTTAGCTCATTATAGGCAAAAGGGGATAAGTATAAACACATATACATCCACATATATTTATGTCTCCTACTGATTATTTCTGTGGACAGCTTGACTAGTACACTTTTTGTGTGCTTCTTAACCATGTATCCATAAATCTGACTTTCAGCTAAATCTCTATATATGATTGTTCCCAGAAGCAGATGATATATTTCATATCCAGAATTTAAACTTAACTTCTTCTCAAATGTAATACCTCAGTTCATTTTATGGTATCATCATTTTCCCAGAAGAACACGTGTGAAATCTCAGGATCTCAAGCTGTGAATGCTCCTCTGTATTTGTCTAATCAGTATTTAGTTACAGTGTTTCTGTACCATGATAGTCCTAGCACCCAAATTCTCACTTATTTTCAATTGTCTCCTGAGGGTATCTTTCCCATTTCTCATTGACTTTTCTAGTTTATTCTCCTATGAACTTGAGCCTTGTCTCCATCCCATTATCTTCTATAATGTCATGGTTACTTTCTCCAAATTAGTATTTGGTTATTTTTACCCTTCCCAAACTTGCAGTTGTTCCAATTTTCAACAATTAAGACTCAGATGTCTGTTTTGCTGTTTTTTAGAACCTTCTCTGAATGGACTCCAAGCAACTTTTAGGATAACTCTCAGCTCACTGATTTTTCTTTTGTTCTCCACTAGGAAATGTTCATTCTTTCAGTTACATACTTTCTGTTGCTTATTTCAGACTTTATCTGGCAAAGCATCACAATTGTGCTTTTTCTTTCTATGTACACACACATTAATATATATGCATACTGTCTAACTGTATACTCCATTTATGTATACATATATATGTTAGAGTATATACCTTCTCTGTGTACATTTATCTTCTCTCATATACATATGAATTGATACTACACAGAATGCTCATGTGATTTTGGAGAATAAAGACTCCTATAGTCTGTCATCTGCAAGCAGAGCTAGGAATACAAATTCCAGCCTGAGTCTGAAGGCCTGAGAGCCTGGTACTCTAGTGGTGTATGTTTCATTCCGAGGTCAGGAAGGTCAGTGTCTGTCAGCTTATGAGTCAGTCAAAAAAGCATATTCAATCTTGCTCTGTATTCTGGTTCTATTTAGGCATTTAAGGGGTTGGATGATGCCCATTGTCTTAGTCAGTTTTGCTGTGAAGACCATGATGAAGAAAACTCTTATAAAAGGCAGCACCTAATTGGTGGCTTGTTTATAGTTTAGAAGTTTAGTCCATTATCATAATGGTGGGGAACATGGCTACAAGAACATAGCAGAAGGCAGCCAAACATGGTGCTGTAGAAGTAGTTGAGAGCTACATCTTGATCTGTAATCAGAGAGAGAGAGAGAGAGACTGGACTTAATTCTTAATTCTTTCCTCACAGCTCATCAATGGGGGACTAAGCATGCAAATACAGGAGTCTGTGTGGGGCACTCTTAGTCAAATCACCATGTCCACCCATAATGAGTAGTGCCATATGCTTTATTCAGTGGGCCAGTGCAAATGTTATTCTCCTGGGAAGAACGCATGCTCAAACACACCTGCTGTACTAGTCAGATCTTTTTTTTCTGTGACACATGTAAAACTTACTCTAAACTGAGAAAAAGCACATTTTGGCTCACATTTCAGAGGCTCTAGTCTATGACTGAGAGTTTTTATTGCTTTTAGGCATATATAGTGGAAAGGTATAGTAGAGCAAAGATGCTTGGCTCATGACAGCGGAAATATAGAAGGAAGAAGAGATCATGAGGCATTATCATTTTCAAAGGGACAGGCCTAGCGCCAGCCTCCCCATGAGGCACAAGTTTCTATTAGCTGAATCAGATAACGACCCATTGGTGAATTCTTTAATTACTCAGGATCACTCCACCGATGAAGTTAGCCTTCATAAGTCAGTCCTTTCTTAAAATTACTAAAAGCTTCAAATCAGTCTTTGAACATATGAACCTTTTTGATGAATATTCATATTCAAACCTTAATAGCTTACAATAATGTTATACCTTGGCACTATTGTTACAAGTAGCTATCACACAATGTTAGAATTTTAAATTAAAAAATACTATGAAGATGTGGTAATTAAAGATGAAATTACTCAGGAAAAGGAAGAAACACTGAAATTAAAAAAAGTGCTTTATTAGGCAATTAATCAAATACCCAAGACTGTGGAAGACATGTCTCATTTGAACAAGCATGTATTTTAGCATTGTTCTCACTAAAATATACCTAAAGAGGGAGGGGCATAATCACACACACACACACACACACACACACACACACACACACACACACACAGAAGCAATGCACACGCATGCACACACATACAAATACTCATGTACATGTACACACATAGAAGTATTTTTGCCAAGAAACTTAGGTCTGTTTAAAAAAAATTGTCAGACATTGGGAATGTATGTATGCTAAGCCATATAACTCTCATAATTGTGGCCTATTTATTTCTGTTGTTTTGTATTGTATTTATTGTTATAAGAGAAAGAACCATTTGTTGGACTGAAAGGAGGAGCTGTTGGGGGGAAAATAAATACCTTAAGCTAAAAAAGGGGGTGTAGAGAATAGGGGGTTGAGGAGGAAGAGGGTGGAAGGGTGTGACTGGAGGGGGGGTAGGAGGGGATTGTGATTGAGATGTAACTTGAAGAAATAAAAAATAAATTATAAAAAATTGTCCAGTCTGGCATGGTGGCACATGCCTTTAATCCCAGCACTTGGGAGACAGAGGTAGTCTCTGTGAGTTCAAGGCCAGCCTGATCTGCAAAGTGAGTTCCAGGACAGCTAGTAGTGTTATATAGAGAAACCCTGTCTTGAAAAACCAACCAACCAACCAACAAACAACAAAATCTTGTCCATTAAAAGAGTAGAATTGTTCTGAAACTAGCACCTTCCAAAGGCAAATATAATATCTTCACTATCAAGACCAACATGTGTGAGGTGCAGGAATGGTATTTATATTTATTAGTTTCAGAGAAGATAAGCTTCTTATTTATTTATTTATTTTTATAAAATAGAGGTTATAGCAACGCTCTCCTCAGGGATGACTATGATGACAAAAAAAAAAAAAAAATCCATTCCTGACAGTGATGCAGTACTGTGGAGGAACAGTGAAAGCGAGAAGCATTACGTTGCATGGTTTAGTGAATTATTTGAAACCTCAGTGCGACCACTTATTTTGTTCTCCACTGGAGTACTCAAGTTTGTGCTTTTTATTTTACTTAATTATGCTGTGATTCTACTTGTAGGTAGAGAATTAATGTACATGATATTTATCAAGGTACTTAAATAATGGTGATTTGAGAACTGGGAATATTTTTTATTACAGAAGTGCACTATGAAATGACACCAAGGGACTGTAGATTTCTGTTGTCTGGGTTGTGAAAAGTTGTTGTGGCTTCATATAGGTTGTTTCATCTCTCTAGATGGCGTTTCTCAGTCTAATTTTAGCATTTATTTTCTTCCTGGCAGGAATTTTGCATGATTGCCATTTACTCTTCCAATTTTAAAAATAAGTACTCCGTGTTCCAAAAAATGCCTTTCAGAACAGGAATCCCTCCAGGTAGTGGAAATTTTTATAGTAGATATAGTAGATAGTAGAGGTATTCAACCTGGCCAAATATGTGGGTTTGGACTAAATTCATCTACGTGTCTATTAAGAGTTTTATTATGGTGGATCCCTGATATGTGATGTCTAACTTACTACTTTATAAATATTTAGGGTAGGAACTTGACTCAGTATCCAGGAGGTAAATTTATACCACAAAACAATTTTTTCCAGATTAACTTTACAATTACATCCAACTAAAGTGAGCCAAACCCAGAAAACATTTGGTGGCGATTTCTCTATGCATGCTGATTGTTGTAGCCAGGGAGTATAGTTGGTTTTAGTGCATTATCAAGAAAACTGGGGTTGTGAACTTGAACTCTTGCCAGTTGGTTTTCTAAGACTCTGGATCTGTGTGTTTTCAGGGGCCTGTCCCTGCTTTCAGTTAAGGTATGAAACATATTATCAAGATCTTTTCTTCTTTTTCTCTGAGAAAAATCAGTATGGCATTTTGAGAAGAGGTCACAGAGAGCAGCTTTATCCATTGTGGGTTATTTTTT
>CAJQZJ010004752.1:7817060-7966036 GCA_907164525.1 Lophiomys imhausi
CAAGAACTTCAAGCCCCTGAAGAAAGAAATGGAAGAGGCATTTAGAAGATGGAAAGATCTCCCATGCTCATGGATAGGTAGGATCAACATAATAAGAATGGCTATCCTACCAAAAGCAATATATAGATTCAATGCAATTCCTATCATAATACCAACACAATTTTTTATAGACCTGGAAAAAGCTATACTCAACTCCATATGGAACAACAAAAAGCCCAGAATAGCTAAATCAATCCTGTACAATAAAAGAGTATCTGGAGGTATCACCATCCCAGATTTCAAGCTGTACTACAGAGCAATAATAATAAAAACAGCATGGTACTGGTATAGAAACAGACCAGTGGATCAATGGAATCGAATTGAAGACCCAAACATGGACCCACACACCTATGGCCAACTAATCTTTGACAAAGAAGCCAAAACCGCACAATGGAAGAAGGACAGCATCTTCAACAAATGGTGCTGGTCCTACTTGATGTCCACTTGCAAAAGAATGAAATTAGACCCATACTTATCACCTTGTACAAAAGTTAAATCCAAGTGGATCAAAGACCTTAACATAAGGCCGGCCACACTAAATATACTAGAAGAAAAATTAGGAGAAACCCTCAAACTCATTGGCACAGGGGACAACTTCCTGAACAGAACACCAACAGCTCAGGACCTGAGATCAACAATCAATAAATAGGACCTCATGAAACTGAAAAGTTTCTGTAAGGCAAAAGACACAGTCATTAGAACAAAACGGCCACCAACAAACTGGGAGAAAATCTTCACCAACCCCATATCTGATAGAGGGCTATTATCTAAAATCTGCAAAGAACTCAAGAAACTAAATGCCAAGAAACCAAATAATCCAATCAAAAAATGGGAGACGGAGCTAAATAGAGAATTCACAAAGGAGGAATCCCTAATGGCCGGGAGTCACCTGAAGAAATGCTCAACATCCTTAATCATCAGAGAAATGCAACTCAAGACGACCCTGAGATTCCATCTCACACCTGTCAGAATGGCTAAAATAAAGAGCTCAAATGACAGCACATGCTGGTGAGGGTGTGGAGAAAGGGGTACCCTACTCCATTGCTGGTGGGAGTGCAGGCTTGTGCAACCACTGTGGAGGTCTGTCTGGAGACATCTTAGAAACCTTGGAATAACTTTGCCTCAGGACCCAGCCATACCACTTCTGGGTATACACCCAAAGGACACCTCTCGGAGACATAGGGAAGTCTCCTCATCTATGTTCATAGCAGCCTTATTTGTAATAGCTAGAAACTGGAAACAACCCAGATGTCCCTCAACTGAAGAATGGATTAAAAACTGTGGTACATCTATACAATGGAATATTACTCAGCTATAAGAAATAATGAAATCATACAATTTGCAACCAAATGGATGGATCTAGAGAAGCTCATCCTGATTGAGCTAACCCAGACTCAGAAGGATGCACACAGCATCTATTCACTTATAGTAGGATTTTAGCTATATCATACAGGATATCTGTACTACAACCAACACACCAAAAAGAACACGGACATAAACTTTTTTTTCATTTCTTTTTCTTTTTCCTTCTCTTTTTTTTCTTTTTCTTTTTCCTCTCTTTTTTTGTTGTTGTTCTTTGTTTTTGTGGGTTTGTGTGTCTGTGGGTCTTTATTTTAGTTTTCCCCCCGTAGCAAGGAGACACCTTTCACTGGCAGTACTGCCTCGTAGGCCCCCGGTGTATGAAGAGGCTCTTGGCCCTCATATGACTCCTGATCTGTGGTGAGAGACTGTTATGCAGGGACACTCCACCCCAGAGGATCAAGACGGAAGGGTCAGGGGGTAGAGCATGGGAGGGCGGGGCTGGGTAGCGGGGAAAAGAGGACAATATGTTAAGGATGTAACCTGTAGCAACAAACAAATAAATTTATTAATTTAAAAAAAGCAGGTAACAACGTTAAAACACTGTAAATAAAATAAAGGATACAGCCGTTCAACCTGGTTTTATAAACCTCCAACTGTCAAAAAAACGTAGAGCTAAGGTAAAATACAGGAGAAATGTGGTGTTAACCCATGCCTTTAACTTCAGCAGAGACGGGAGGAGCACCATAGAGTTAGTGGACTTATAAATTCTAGAGTTACAAGGAACAGGGTGGTGAGGGTACACACCCTTAATCCCATCATTCAAGAAGAGTACACCCTTAACCCCAACACACTAGAGACAGAAACAGGCAGATCTCAGAGCTCAAGGTCAGCCTGATACAAAACAAACTCTAAATAGAGAAAAACTTCGATCCAGGAGTGGTGGAACACATCTTTAATCCCTTCAGATGGGAACCACAGGTCTCTGATCCCAATAATTAGAATGCAGAGACACACACATAGGATTTGGAAGGACCTAAGTTTAAAAGCTACCTACAAAAGGCCCACTCAATACAAACAAATTGTCCTTCAAGATCTCAAAATATATACACTAAAGCTGGTTTAGCTCCAAAATAACAAAATAATTTCTTCTTTAAACCAGATTGAAAGATAACACTTTATATATTGTCAAAAAACCAAATTTGCTTCAGGAGAAATATTACCTACCCCCCCCACAAAAAAAGAGGGTGATTGTCCCTGAGTGAGGATTAGGGCAGGGCTCTGTTCTTATCTTTCCAGGAGAATCAAAGCATCCATTCAAGGAAGCCAGGGACAACTGGACAATGGAAACCTCAGCAGAAAACAGAATCAGACACCAAAAGAAGACGAGTGACCCAGATGACTCAGCCTGACAGACTCCCTCAATAGCTGTCTCCATCAAAAGCCTACAACCACAAAAACTCAATATCGCTAAGACCATTCAGCTCTACACCATGCCCCAGCCAGAACCTCAGTAAAGCCTGGAAGTTCAGCTTCTGCCTACAAACTCCTTAGGACATCTAAACAGCTGAGTACAGAAGGACTGAACATAAAAGGATTGTACTAACATTTTTAACCATTTTTCCATTTTGGTTCGGGCCCCAAACAGGTTTACTATGACCCAAATCAGCAGGAAGTCATTTTAAGAGAGCGACGTCCCATACCCAGAGGGTGGGGAGGGTGTTTCTCCAACCCCCCCCCCTTTTTTGGTTATTTGAAGGACAACTGAAAACTCTGTTATTTAGGGGAAGAGATTACAAGTTGTTAAATGGTCCTGTTTAATGGGTTTTGGAGGTTAGACCCAGGATATTCCTTCTTTCCCTTTTCTGTATCCTTCTTTATCTCCTATGTAGGAATGCATGGACTTGAGAAAAATTGAGACATAGACATAGCACAGGAAGGACCAAGAAGAAGGGTCAGATTATTGAATATGCCCTTATACCTTTTTATATTGATACAAAATTAGTAGTATATTTGGCTAAAGTGGTATTGACCATTGTTTATTGTGCAAAAATAAGATTGTATTGGATTACGTCGGTATTGATATTTGTATATTGATACAAAATTAAGATTATAATTGGCCACAATGGTATTGACCCTTGTATATGGACGCAATATTAAGATTGTATTGGGTCGCATAGGCATTGATCTTTGTATATTGATACAAAATTAAGAGTATATTTAGCCACATTTTAATAGATCTTTGTATATTGATACAAAATTAAAGGTAACGCTTCCTAATGGTATCGTACCTAGAGATACTTAAAAATGAAATGTGAAGCTCTGGCCTCTTGATACCAACCGTCTTAAACTGTTTAGGATAGTTAAGAAAAACAAACTCCTAGTCATGCATGCATGTCACCTTGTTAGCTACTATGACAGTCTATCACAGATATTCTCTAAGCTACTCAGTAATCAAGTTGTTAAGAGACAAGCAACATTTGCTTATCTAAATACAAGAGATAGATAGGGCATCTTCAAAAACCCCAAGAGATCTGCAGAATATGGCATTCAAAGATGTGGTCTTAAATTAAGATTTTTTTTTAAATCGTGACATATCAGCTCCTGACAGCACCCCCTGTTCTACTCCAAGTAGAAGAAAAGCATCGAAGAATCTCCAGTGTGAGATGGTTGAATTAGTGGCAAGCCTATCTCTTGGCATGTAAAAACTCCTTGCTTCAACTGCAGACAGACTGCTGTCCAAAAAGGACAAAACTTGGTAGCAGGGAAGTTGACAGCCTAGCTCTGCCAAGACAGGGTATGTTAGTCCTTCATAATCCCTGCTCTACAATAAATGTCTGTCAGAGAAACAGGACCAAAAGGCTGAAGACTGATGCTGGAATGTATGGAGAGAAAATGGGAACTGTCCAGGTAGTCACTGGTTTGTCATTTCTTAGTATTGGAAGCTGCAGGCCCTGCACTTCCTATATAATCAGATATATTTATCCTTCTCAGCTCTCTGAGGTGGTTGAAGAATAGACAGCTTGAGTCTCATAGCTAAATTTTGAGTTGTTTAGGAATCAAGAGGGCATTCTCGATCTAAGAAGATGGTTATAATAGTGATGCAAGTTAGTATGAAAGCTAAGTCAGTTATAGAACTTTAAACTCATGGAGATGGTTAGAAGGTAGAAGGTTAAAGTCAGGGGGCAAATATGTATGAACTGGACATTGGGAAGGTACACTGGGCCATTTAACTCTCATAAATGTGGCACATTTAATTCTGCTCTTTTGTATAGAATTTACTGTTATAAGAGAAAGAATCATTTGTTGGATTGAAAAGGGAAGCTGTTGGGGGGAATAAGGGGGAAGGGTGGGACAGGAAGGGGGAATAGGGAAGGGTTTGTGACTGAGATGTAACTTGAAGAAAAAAAATAAAGTACTTATATAAAAAAAAACCAGAATAATGAATTGTAGTCCTCTTTGAAAATCTAATTATAAGCAATAAAGTCTCATGGAGTCAGCTTTAGGAGCCAGTACTAACCTATACAAATCAAGATAGGGAAATACCAGCTGTCCTAAGACTATTACTAAATCTAGATTTCCTAGAATAGATTATCATGGGAGTCATAAACTCTACCAAGGTGAGTTTACTTCTTTAGGTAACTCTTTTCCTAATTCACACATAGCAGCAGTTTCTCTCTGTATTGTTCCCAAAATGAGGAACCTATCTTTTCCTTTATTCTTAAGCCTGTGAGACAAACTCTGATCTGGAAAATGATTTGTATATGGTTTTATTTCCATAAAGAAATGTCTGAGGAAACCAACGTAACTTACCAAAGAGTGCATTGGAAATGAGCTGCTTAAGCTTCTGGGTGCAGTAAGCTCCAAGAAAAGATCAAAACAATTGATCTTCTGAAAGACAAGTATCAATCCTATTAACCCTTGATACAACTAAAAACAAGTCAAAATAACAAAAGTGTTATGTCCAAATAAAGTAATATTAACTTTGGCAAGTAACTTTAATACTGTGTGGCTTGGCAATAAAAAGGCAATACAGAAATCACATTGACTATTTCCACCTTATTTCCTGCCATATAACATCCTTTATTCCTCTGAGAGTAATCACCTTAAAATAACACAAAAACATGTTTTTAATGCATAAGCATATTGCAACATTTTCTCAGCTACTGAAGTAAAATCTACATAAAAGGAAATTCCCAATTACAAAATTCACAGAAGAAACATAAATATAGACCCTCAAGGTAACCACCTCTCTTGTCTTGGATTCTGTTAACACTTGGAAAGTCCTCTGCTCAGCTCCAGCAGGCCAAACATATCTATGTTACTAACATAAACAAACTGTATCAACCTCCAGGAATAGCTGCATCTTTATATCAACTGTCAAAGTGGGACATCCTTCTAGATTCACAAAAATAAATCCTATCAGGTAATGAAGATACTTCGAGAAAACAATGAGTGATTTACCTATTCTGAGCAGAGGATATTTCTCAGAACCTGTTCAATGACATTAAGATGACCCCTTAGGACATAATTTTCCTAAGCTGGCCACTAAAGTGCCTACTGCTGAAGTCAGAGTATGCCTTGTCTCTACTACTCTCCACAGAAAGGCTTAATGAGTTGAGCCATCTCTGATGGAAGATAACAAGAGTGGCAACATGGGAACAAAGAAACAATGATGATGAAACTAAACACTGAACAGAATAAGTGATGAGACGGTGGTGTCCCTCTGATGCTCAGTTGAGCAAAAGTCACACCAGGTACTACGTCACCAGCACATTGTCAAGTGTTCAACTTTTTTCTTAATGATAATATAAGTGAAGATATGTAACTGACTTATGTCAGTAAGGAAATTCCACTGACATCCTGCATTACAGAAACGTAATATCCACCTCTGTACAACAAATGCACTCTCTAAGTAATAAATGCTATCTCTCCTGCATGCTGTGCACATTTTCATTGTTCTTTTATAAACCTCTTCTCATTTAGTTACCTCAACTATTTCAACTGAAAGAAATCTGGAAACTCAAAGACCAACACTGATAGGAAATTTGTTTATATAATTCATAGGTAAAGAAATAACAGCAAATGCATAGAACAATAGAAAAGCACCAGCTTAAACCTGCAGTTCCTTCCATGAAATAACTTGTGCCAGCAGATTTTGGGTGGGTAGAGATGCCTCTAACGTAACATTTTGCACAGGATTCTTGGGATGAATCATTACACCTATAACTACCCTAGTAACTTCAGCCAAAAATAAATAAATTAAATTAAATAATTTAAAAACAGGATTTCCTCTACAGTGGTAAAATACAGATAGCTAGGAATATAAACCAGAGTTGACATTCTGAGAATAGCTACTTCCCATGGATATAATGACACCTCCACATGCACTCCCAGAGCACATGATTTCCTTCACTACTGGAGGTTTTTTTTAGTTTAACTCATAGCCCTTAAGTCATGCCAAACAAGATGTTAAGCTAGTTATTTCTCTATAATGGTCAACAATTACGTATGCAGTCTAGAAGGAATCCAGCACAGCACTCTGACATCTGAGGAGAGTCAGGAACCTATGTGAACTGATAGCATAACTACAAATAATGTGCATACTCTTCAGTCTAAGAGTTTGAAAGTATTTCAACACAAATTGTTATGTGAGAGTCTTTAAGAGCTTTAGTGTTTTCATTCTTGGACTGAATTTAGGTATATTACCCATGGATGAATCATCTCCCATCTAATCTTTCACATGCACCCAGCAACATAAGACATGTTTTCAATATGGAAATGTATTTTGACAAATGTTTTTCTCACCCACTCAATTCATAACCGTTTGATTTCTGAGTGATTCAGTTTCAAAATAAGACCTATTACCTCCATGGTGAGAGTTCATTCTGCCAAGAAAGTGCAGCGTGCTTTTGTTTTCCCCATTGTTTTGTTGATAATCACCCTGGACACATGAAGCCACAGTGGCCCATGAGAAGAGAGATAAGGCTAATCATATGTGTTGAAATGCTGACGTGCTATTACAGAATATTCAGCATTACTACAGATTAGTCATTAGCTTTCAGATGTTGTGTCAACAATGATATAGTATTGATGAATCAGATGGTGTAACAACAGTAACAGTTATTGTTTTATTTTTTAAAAAGTTTTAAAGACATTATATCAGCATGCTATCAAGGATTTTTTTTTAGTATCAGATGTTAAAAATCACTATATATGCATACATTCTCATCGTTCTCAATGTGTCTGATAGATGTGTGCTTCTGTGATCTTAGGTCTTATTCATCTATTTAATTTTTCCATCAGTCACAAGAAGTTATGATAATGTAAATAAACAGAAATTTTGCCTATGCTTCAGCCCACAAAATTGAACTCTACCTTATACTGCATCAATACAATGTCTCACAAGAGAGAACATTACAATGTGTGAATATTGTGTAATGCAACATATAATGGTATTATTTACAAGATATTTATAGACTGAATATGTCCTATCACCTGTGGTATCTTAATGAATAATTGCTCATTGGAGAAATTTGTTTCAAAAATGATGAAGAAATGAAATATAAATCCATAGAAGTTAATATTTGTTCTTCTGTTCTTCAATGAACACATAAGATATATATATATACACACAAATACACACACATATATAATATTTTTTATATTTTTATATTTTATATATATAGAGAGAAAGAGAGAGAGAAATTCACATAAATCTAAACTATGTATCTAGGCATCTGTGTAGGACAGTAGTGGAGTCACATAGATTGAAGAATATCATCTGCAACTTTTAAAATTCCAAACTAATGACTAGAGAGGTGGCTTAGTAGTAAAAGAATTTGTTGCTCTTGCAGAATACCTGGGTTTGATTCCCAGAAACCATATGATGGATTATAACTGTTTGTGACTCCCATCCCAGAGGATCTAATGCCCTTGTCTGATCTCTACAGGCACCAGGTGCACATGTCATATACATACATATGTGCAGACAAAACACAATGCACATAAATAAATCACAAATTAAATCTAAGGGAAAAAATTCTTTAACTTTTTAAAATTTCAAACTAGAGGAAAGAAAAGACTAAAAATGAAATTTAAATATGTCCTCCTCCCCCCCAAAAAAAAATCCAAAAATCTATGAACTAATGAATTGAATATACAAGTTTCAAAGAAAAAACTACAAATTATCAATAAGTATTTGAAAAAATGTTCAACAGTCTTAGGCTTCACAGAAGCATAAACTAAAACTGTTTTGAGATGCCTTAAAGGATGGTTATCTTCAAAATAATAAATGACAATAATATTGGTGAGGATATGGGTAAAAAGGAATCCTTAGATATGTGTGGTGAGAATACAAATTTCTGCAGCAATCCGAATAAGATTACTCAAAACTGAAAACAGAAATACCAACTATGCCATTCTTGGGTATATATACACCCAAAGGACTCTAAGTCAACACACCACTGAGATACTTGCACATCCACATTCATTCCTGTATTAATTCACAACAACCATGAAATGGAACCAGCCTAGATGTCTATCAACAGATGGACATATAAAGGAAATGCGGTACACACATACAGTGGAATTTCATTCAGCTTTAAGGACTAATGAAATTATAACATTATCAAAAAGTGAATAGAACTGAAAACAGTAAATAAAAATGAAAATAATCAATTTAATCAAAATAAGTCATACTCAGAAAAATAAATAACATGTCTTATCATATATGTAAAGTATGTATTAGGAATCGACATATATCATGTATGTATACATGCATATATACAACATGAAAGCAGAAGTATAAAGGGGAGTAGAAGAAGAAAAAAAGAAGTCTAAAGGGAAGAGGAAAAGAATAAGAGAGGATAGTGATGTTAAGCGTGCATACACACACACAGACACACAGGTCATGAATGCAGAAGAGAGAACTATTTGAGAAGGGGAAAAGGATCAGCAAGAGGAGAGAGATGGAGAGGAGCAAGAAAGTGAGATGGGATAAATACAAAAGTATAATGATACATAAGCATGAAAATGTTACAATGAAACTTATAATAATAATAATAATAATAATAATAATAATAATGGTTTTAAAGTGGATGAAAGATTTTAAGGAGATATCTCAGTTTATGAAGTGCTTGCCACCCAAGCCTGAGGACCTAATTTTAAAGCCTAAAGCCCATATAAAGAAGGTGGGAGTAATAGAGCAAGTTTGGAATCCCAGTACTAGGAAGGTTAAAAAACATGGCTCCCTGGGGTTCACTAGCCAGCCAGGCTAGCCCAGTTGGCAGGCTAAAGGTCAATGAGAAAACTTGTCTCAAAAGCAAGGTAGATAGCTCCCGAGAATTGATATTGGAGTTGACCTCTGACCTTCTTATGCACATGTATGTGTATCTGCACACATGCACACACACACGCGTACACACACACACACACACACACACACACACAAACACACATAGAAGGGTAGGTAGCAACATAATATAGTACTCTTTAGTAGATAAGAAAACATATTAGAGAGGCAGGCAGATTTCTGAGTTCAAGGCCATCATAGTCTATATAGAGAGTTCCAGCACAGCCAAGGCTACATAAAGAGATACTGTCTCAAAAACCCAAAAGAAATGAAAAAAGAAAATATTTAAATCCAGCTTTTTTCCACTTTACCTTGTCTCCTTCATTATCACTTCTTGAGAAGCTTCCTTCTCTACAAAATGAGGTGAAGAATAACACACGAGATTTGATTACTATGTAAGAGAAATTGCATTCTCAGCACAATGCTTAGGCTTAGTAAGCACCCAGGAAATGTCTAATGGCAGTAGATGCCCAATGAGTAATTTAAAAAGTTAATGACAATTAGAAGTGAGGTAGAAGCAGTACAGAACAGAGCAGTCAAAGAAACTTCAGTCATGAGGCAAAACTTCAATGAGACTTGAAAGGTAGTTAGGATAAGAATGTGTAGAGATGAATGGTGTGGTAGTGCAGGCTGTTTGGTGGAGTAATTGAAGGATACACAAATCATGTGTGCTCAACCACCCTATCTAGGGAAGAAGGTGTGGCTTTCAGTTTACAATGACATAAAAAGAGTAGTGGACACAATGAGTGAAAACCTGCATAATCTGCACCAACTCAGTAGCAGGAAGTAAAGAAAGGTTGATGATTTTACATATTATTTGAAATGTTCATACAAATTTATGGAATTTAACTTAAAAAAAAACAAAAACCCAAGATAGTATAAGCGTAACTGTTGAACTTAGAAGCATGTTTATATTTAAGTTGGCTCTGCCACATCACACTTCATTTCAGAGAGATGTACAGAACTTTGACTTTCAGTACAAAATGTCAAAATCTATTTTCTCCCTGCAAAATAAACATGTTTGGCCAACTGAGATCTGTAAGTATAGCAACCATAAACAGAAATTATTTAATGAGTCAATTGTTTAATAAATAGTCTACAGTATTAAATCACTCTGGTTATAAATCAACCATTCATCAAATCTCATCAATTAGAAGAACACATCAAGTAATGATTATTAACCCTTAACAATATAACTTGTAGGACATACCAAAGATTCTTATATATTTAATGTCTTTGGAGATCCAACTATTAAGAGGTTGAAACTGCAATTTAATTATCAATTTTATTTATTAATAAGTATAAACTGTAAGATTAGGCCAGTGGAGCAGTGGGAGGATTGGCAGAGCAGCAGGTGGCCTGGCAGGATATCAGTCCACGGCTCTGGCCCGCCTTAATCAGTGGCCTGATTTATCCTGGGGAAAGAGCCCCCGACCAAAGGTGGCCTACACCACCTGTAACCTAAACTCTGTTAAGTAATATAAGTTGTTATATCAGGCCAGTAGAATTACCAGCAGCTTGGCAGAAGATTTGCTGGAGTTTGATGGGAATCTGGGAATCTGATGGCCCTGGATTGTTTGGACTGATGGCCTATAAGCTGCCGCAGTCCTTTCCCCAATAAGTAAATACAACAAGACCTTTTAATGTTTCAATGTTTAACCCTTACCTGGGCAAACTCTCAATTAGCTACTCTAAGTTAACCCTGATCACCTAATCCCAAACCACCATTTGCCTGTGATTACCTTCCAGCATTCTCAAACACATCTATCTGCTTCCATGTCTTCTGGTGGAATGAACTAATCCTCTGTGTAAAATTCAGGGTTCCTGTTCTAATCTCATGAAGTTCCACCTTCCTATACTCTTTCTGCCCAGCTAATTGGCTATCAGTGACTTTTATTAACCAATCAAGAGAATGCCTCAAAAAGGGCAGTAACCAGATCTCAGCATTGAAATCAGCCTATCAGAAGCAATGTTATTAGACCTTCCCCAACAAGAGGTAATGGAAACAGTTTGCTTTAAATAATTAATGATCAATTTCAAATTTGACACTTCTTTTGTATGCTTCAGGTTTTCCAATATTTTTATCTTGATTAGCTGCAAAACATTAAAGGTTGGCACATCCAACTACAGACTTCATCAGACACACAAAAAAGTAGATTTTACCTTGGTAGAAATCCTTTTCATTCTATAACAAATTTTAATAGTAAACATAAAGAAAATTCTCACACATCCTCTTGGCCCTGCATTTATTACTTTTCTACTTCATGATAAATGAGATAGTTACAAGGATAGACAGGTTCAGGACCATACCTTAAAATTAGTATAATGGGGGATGGTGGCACACACCTGGCACTGAGGAGGCTTAAGCAAGAGGACCTTGAGCCCAAACCCAAAGCCATCTTGAGCTATCTAGTGGTAATAACAACAATAAAAAGAAACAGAAATTGATACAAAACATATCCAAATATGGAAGTGAGAAAGCATTCATCATCTTTTACCAATGAAATTACAGTCTCTAACAGCTGGAAACTATAACACATATGCTTAGCACTGGTCACAAAGGAAGCTAAAAGTAAAATATGTGTTGTTGACACTTATATCCCCTTCATCAGCCACTTCCTAATACAGCAAGGCTGCCTTTTACAATACCTTTGAGTAAAAAAACTACAATTGGGCAGGTAGGGAAGAGGGATGGATCAAGGAAGAGTTGAAGGAGGGGGTGAATATGATCATAACACATTGTATAAAATTCAAAATGAAAATATGATGTATACTATTAATTATATCAATATCAATATCAAATATCAATACATATATTCTCAATATCCTTGAGTTCTTCTACACAAGGCTTTGTGCTCAGAATCCATTTTCTGCCTTTCATCCACTTGGTCCTAGCTCTCAAGATCCTGTTAATAACTGAATTTAATCAAATAAACTGAAAAATAGTCACAAGATTGAAATAGATAATGAAAATATAATCTGTACCTGGGAAAACATGAGAAATGAAGAATCTGAGTTTCAATAGATACATTTTGAGACAAGTTGCTTTAAGCATTGGGGGAGAAAATTAATTGATGCATAAAAAACCATAGAGTATTTGAGGACAGGTAGATGGCCTCTGGAAAAATTCTTTCAAATCAAATGTTTCATAATATCCTCTCTTCCATTCTACATCCAGGGTCAACTCTACTTGGACCTAATTTAAAATATATATAATAATATATGTGATATATATATTCCTACCATTATATTATATTTATTTGAGAGAGGGGTAGAGAGAGAGAGAGAGTATGCAAATAGTCTATTTCTACTTTAATTGGGGGACCACATCAAGGGCAGCAGCAATCACTCCACTCTGGACAGTTCTATAAACAGCCTTGGGCTAAGGAAAGATTTCTGTTTCTGTTCAGTCTGGTTCACAATCCTTGACTCAGCACTAAAGAGTCATAAACACAGCACTGCACATGGTAGTGTGAGGTGAAGCAGTGGCCTCAATACTGAGCCCAGACACAGGGACCTTTCATAGTCACCTGTGGACAACAGTGGAGAGATGGGATCACCAAGACACTATTCATCCCTACAAACTGACTTCATCTTCATTCTGAAGGACAGAATCTCAGTAAGTGCTTGGCACATCCATTATCTCAGAAAGTGGATCCGCATGACAAAATTCAATACCACTTGTAACAAGGTGGCTTTCATTACTTTGTTTTATTATGCATTCTAATTTTTTTATTATCCTTAATACCGCTATCTCTCTTCCAACCCTTGTTCCTTCCAACCCCCCAACACTAGGTGGGAAAAAAGGAGGGATAAAGGAAAAAGGACAGAATTCTTTTTGAGCTACTTCCTGCAGATCATTAGGGTTCTTGTGTTCTTTGGGGGCAATATCAATCTCAGTAGTTGCAATATCCAGAAGACCAGCAAACAAGGAAACAGCAGCAGAAAGAACCATCAGGGAGAGCAGCAACCTCTTTCTTTTTAGTACTCCTTTCTCTCTTTTTTTGTAGTGTCCCCTCTCTCCCCAGCACTTTGCTTTTTATCCCTCTCTCAAGTCTTCTTAGTTAAACTTTCTCAGCTGACTAAGCCATACCACTGCTAGCTCAGGAGACACAGTTAATAGTTTACACCTGTGGTAAACTGAAGTAGCCTCATACCTGGGATTCAACAAAAGCATTCTCATAACTTTTTTTTTTTAACAAAACTCTTACCACAACCTCTGACTAGTGAACGAAAATCAATTGCTTCACTAGCCGAGGAGCATTCTAACCAATTCATAGCAGGAACTGTGAAAGAGGGCTCACAGTGCATCTGCAACCTAGTAATAGTCATCCCAACACCCTTAACCTGTGACAACTGAAACCCTTATACATTGCTGCTGGACTAAAGTCTCTCTTGAATGCAGTGACTGCATTTCTATAATCCAGTGTAGCATTCAGTACCACCCTGATATCTGGTGTCCATTGAGCAAGTAATAGAAAAATTAAAGAGATTGAGATAGACAGTGCTTGAGGAACAATCTAGCTGTAAGTTTTAATCTTGCTGTGCATTAAGACCTTTAATGAAACTGACATCAACTAAGGTAGCCCAGTGGGGGAAACAGAGGCAGAATCAGTGATTACAATGAAGACCTCCATATCCTCTTTTTAAGAAATGAGCATTTCCTAAAACAGATGCTTCGTTTAGACTTACTCTGAAGCCCTCACATCACTTCCAGAGCAGGTTACACAGCACAACACCAATCCAAATTCTATAACTGTAAGAATAAAATTTATTTTAAAAAATTTTAATTTAAAAAGAGAATAAAATTTACCTCTGTTGCCACTACATTCTTACCATGTGCCATAGGCACTAGCTTGAATGCAATGAAGAGTGAACCATTTGAATGAGTAATTCATCATAGGATTCTTTAAAAAATTACATTTACATTTCAGGAAAAGATGGCCAATGAGATCACTCTGTGAATAAAGGTATCCGCCACCAAAAATAATGACCTGAGTTTAATTCCCAGAAACTACAAGTTTTCTTCTGGCCTCTTGTATAAATATGATTTTCAGTGGATATGTGTCTTCTACTGAAAATTACATGACTTGTTCTCACACAGCTTTTCATTTTTCTAAGAAAACTGAGAGATGGGGTGGTATTTGTGGTACTCACTCACCTGGTGAAGGACATCTAAGCTGGACCTATGTCCTACCTGTTGTAAACAGCGAAATTGAACACATATAGAATGACAGAAGGTAGGCATTTATTGGGAAATTCATGAAGCTGACTTCGGTTTTTATTTTGTCTTTTTTTCTTTTTTATCAAAAAATGATTTTTTAAAATCTTATACTGGGTTATGTGAAGGAAAATACTTTTGTGAGAAGCAGTTTGGGGTGATGATTGGTTATTCATTTGTACTTTCACATTAACATGACTGAAATTTGAGTGGACTGAATTTTAAGCAATAGAGAAAATTGAATAGTATTGATTTTTTTTTAATATAGGAATTCAGGCTGAGAAGGCATGTGGATCAACTCCTGGCAGCAGGAAGCTGGATTCTCTTCCATTGCTTGAAAGTTTTGCTACCAGTGGAAAGATAGAAAGATGGATTTTGGAGAGTTTAAGGTCTTTCCACAGAAAATAAAAACACAATTTCAAGAATGAGTCATAGTTAAGTATCAATTATCTTTGAGTTTTTGTAGGTATGTTTCTTAAACTTACTTTAGAAGTCATTTGAATTAACAATACTGACTCATCTTTCAAATGAAGAGGGAAAGTGAACTCTTAAGTTCCTAGAAATTGAACTTTGAAATGAATGTGTCAATCTTAGAAAGGTCTTATTGACATTTTGCCCTAGTGGTGCTGCCTTGTAGGCCCCAGTGTATGAGGAGGCTCTTGGACCTCATATGACTGCTGAACTGGGGCAGAGGACTATTATGTAGGGACACTCCACTCCAGAGGAGTGGGATGGAAGGGTTAGGGGGTAGAGGGTGGGAGGGCAGTACTGGGAGGGGTAGAAAGAAGACACTATGATGGAGATGTAACCTGAAGCAATAAATAAATAAACTTAAATTAAAAAAGTCTTATAATTGAATAAGCTATAAGCATGAGTCTATAATAAACCTTAACTGTTCCTTTTCGTGAAATTGACATCAGAGTAAAGCTACAGGTGGTGGGTAACTCAGTAAGAGACAGCACACTAGGCACAGCAAGGTCACAGTTTCCTTCCCCAGTACCAAAAGAGAGAGAGAGAGAGAGAGAGAGAGAGAGAGAGAGAGAGAGAGAGAAAAGAAAGTGAATGCTAATATGAGCAGGCCAGGCATCACCTGGTTTGGCATTTTAAGCTGCCCAGAATAAGTGTTTCTTCTTTGGTTTCTCACTTTCCTAATTGTTAGCTGCTTCTCTCTCAAACTTTTTAACAACTTTTTCCCACTGTCATTATAACCTGAGGCTCTTATATTCTCTATTTCATTTAAAAGAGAAATTCCCCCACTTATCACCTTTCCCCCTTGTCTCTTTCTACTTGCCCTAACTTCTGTAACTATCATTCCATCTCAATTTTTCAGTAGGTCCATCAGCTTGTTGAGATTAGCATTATGGCAAGATCATGTGATAGGTAATATTCCTGTGTCTGGTATATTTCAATTAACACACTGACCTCCAGTTCCTTCTGTGCTGTCACACATGGTGGGATTGCATTCTCTCTTCAAGCTAAACACTAGTCTGATGTATATTCCCTCCATTCACCAGCTAATGAACACCAAGATTGAGTCCACATATTGACTACATCAATAGTGCTACAATGAACATGGGAGTGCAACTGTCTCTTCAATGTAGTCATCTCCATTAGATATATGCCCAGCAGAAGAGTTGCTATTTTATATAGTCATTCCAGATTTCAGGTTTAAAGGAAATTCTATACTTCCTTCCAGAACGGCAAACTTAGGAGTAACACTGTGATGTGGTAGGAAATGGTAGAGTGACTATAGATGACAATAATGTACACAATATCTCACAACTCTAGAAGGGATATTACAAAAATGCAGACTTATGACTGATTAAATAAGTATTTTAATCTGATAGAAATTATGCAATACAAACACATATTTAAATATCATATTACCCCATTATTGTATGACATTTAATATTTTTATCAGTTTGAATTAAAACAACACAAGTAAAATAGTAAATAATTCCAAAAATAATAAAATATTGTCCATCACTGTAATTTGACTACCTTAGTCTGTTCTGACTCATGTTTCCTTCTTTTTCTCCAGTTATCTAGAAATAGTTCTATACCTAAAATCTCCATGGATTCCAATGACATCTCCAATCATTTGTGTCCTCTATCTCTCTCCTTTGTCATCAGTATTTCTTTCTTCACATCTTTGGATTTTTCATATCCATACTCCAACATTATTAATTTTCATTTCCTTCATTTTTTCTGCCTCTTATTGCCCAATTTCTTCATTGCAAATTACTAAAAGTTTTATTCACCTCCTCCAATGTCTCTTCTCTTATCTCTCATTCTGTCATAAACTTGTTTCTGAAATGGCTTCTTTCAAGATTCCTAATTATCAAGAAGTTGAGCTCACATGTGGTTCCTGCACTCCATGTTACTTTATGGAACTGCAGCATATGACACAGGTGACTTCTTGATGTTTGGAGTATCTCACCCACCTTGCTAGTTTTCTCATGATTCATGGACATACTTTCTTCAGTTTCTAAAGGTTCCTACTCTCCTTTTTTAGCCTCCATTCACCTGTTTGCTTTTTATCCTCTTAGTAAGGACTCTGAGTACAATCCACTCAGGGGGGAATCCCCCCCCCAACAAATATTTATCTTTATCCCAAACCTCCCTCCAGACTTTGACACATGCCTAGGTAACCAACAACTTTATCTCACAACTGGTGTGACCGACACTGAGTGCCACCCCCAGACCTGACCCTCCACCACACTCCCAGCCTCCTATCCCTGATGATAACAGCTACAAGTGACTATCCCAAGACCAGCATCATTCTTGATGCTTCTTTATCTCTTAAATACAACATTAACCTACTGTTACTTTCTTCTGCTATCTGAAGACCTCAGCCTAGGGAAGCTAAATGACTTGCCCCTCATTCTCAGCTAGCAAGGGACTGCCAAATCTCAAATATTCTTCTCTCCAGTACTGCACCAAGTGATGCATACTAGATACCTGAAGCCAGCATCCTGAATACCTCATCTTCATCTAGTGTGGACACTATTTTGAAAATGAATCATCTGGTCAACTGTTTACTACTCTAAAGGCAGTGGGAACAGGGAGAATAGAGCTCATAAATGAAGCAGACTAAAGTCTCGTGCAATATTCAACTTTATTCAGAGCATCAGACAATTTATACTCTGAAGGTTAACATGGGTCACATGATTAAAGCATATAATCACAAGGGCAAGTTGCACATGTGGACAAGCTGCAAACAGGAAAAACATGTTTTTCCACAGAGGCATATAAACAAATAATAATAAAGAGTTGTAATGAATAATCTGAAATCAACTCACTCCTATCTGCTATACCTGGGAAGGGCAAAAGAGCATAATCCAAGAGCAATTTCCTGTTTTTTTAAGAAACTGAGGTTACAAGACTCTTGTTTTGTTTTTCTCAGAATTTTCTCACAAACACTCAGAATTCTCTTCACACAATTCCATTCTTAGGCTATGTTCCGACAGTCCACCACAAACATGGGAAAGAAATATTTATGGTACATTTATGTATCCCAAAGATTCTTGTTATCTGAGGTACTGAGATACTAACTTGGAACTAATATATTGTCTTTTCTATATTACATTTTCACAGTTGACAAAGGATTCTATCTTTTTTTTTTTTAATACAGGGTGACATTTATCTCAAACTGGCTTCAAACTTCCCATGTTGGCAAGAATGACCTTGAACTTCTTAACCTCCTGCCTCCACACACCTAAAGCTATAACTGTCAAAACTCAAATAATTTATGAAGTGCTGAGGATCAAGCCCAGGTTTTCCTGCTCAGCAAGCATTCAAGCAACTGATCTACATCCCCAGCCCCAGTAAAAAAACATTTGTTCTACAATGTTGTGAGCAAATTAGCATTGGTCAATTTATCAAAGACTTAGTAAGGGCTACTTTTCCTCTGTCTTTAGACAAAATTAGCAGGCACCAGGAGGGTGGGACTGGGAGGGGTGGAAAGAGGACACTGTGATGGAGATGTAACCTGAAGTAATAAATAAATATTAATTAAGAAGTATAGGAAAAAATTAGCAGGCACCAAAATATCCCATTCGAATTGTGTGGGCTACAGACACAGATTTTCTAGTGCTCTTACCAGAAGTGGGTGTCACAGACATCTTCCCACCTCCTTTACTCTAACCCATGTGGCAACTTCCAGCAAATTCATGATGTTTCAGCAGATGTTTTTGACCCATTCCATTCTCCCAGCTTCTGTGAGTTGCAAATGCCAAAATTAGCAGATTGTCTCAAAGACATTATCTGTCTAAACTTTTTTGATTCTTTGCCCCAAATGTTTTTGTTGCACATACTCTACATGATGTCAAGACTCATCTTTTTAAGGGGAAAACGGCTTGGAAAAAAAAAACACTAAGTTCACTGAGTATAAACATTGATTATAAGCATTATAATAGGTCAGTTCCCTTAGCAGAGACTATTCCCAGAGCAGCTAATGGCCTATCTAATGTTTTTTTGTAGCATTTTATCTTTAAATCTTGGTATTTTCTCTTGTGATCCTTTAGGCCTTCATAAAATGGTTTTCTTTTTTCCTTTGATTTTTTTTTTCTTTTGAGACAAAGTCTCAACTAGGTACTTCTGGTTGGTCTAGAACTCTATGTAGATTCACCTGTCTCTGCCTTTTCAGTACAAGGAATAAAGGAGTGATCCACCATGCCCACACTCAAGAATTATTCTGATACAATACTTCGCAAAACCTAAAAGTATTTGTTAATAATTTTAAATTGTCATTATTATGTTAAAGTCATACTCTCCTTTATTTTCCAAGTCAAGTTCAATAATACCTGTAAACTACTGCTATAAGAAATCCAGAGCATGACTACACTCTTTTAGTCAATTCTGTCAGTATTTGCATTGAATAGTATCAATTGTGATCATTGTTCTTTCTTGGTTGTTGAAGATATCTAACATGCAGGATAAATTTTTAACACAAATTTTGAGTAAGAAGATCAATTAGTCTAAATACATTAGGGAGTATTTATCTAGCATAGCACATAGACAATCAGAGCTCTAAACGTATCTGTAGAAATAATTAACTAAATTGTTTACCAGTATTTAGATTACCATTAATTGGCTGGCAGATGTTAATCTTCAACCAGCCATTATAAATGAGCACACAGACACCTGAATTGAGCAATCTTAGCCCATCTAAGCTGTCTCTTGATTCTATTTCCCAAATACGACCCCATATATACATATATCCCCTTGGACTGTTATTCTCCACCCCAGGCCGATGTTCCTGGTCACATGGAGTGATGTTCTTTTCTCTATCCCATGGCTCCTTCCTGCTCTTTGCTGCTTGTCTTCAAGGCTTCTTTTACCCATCTACTGGAGGTTTCTTCTTCTGGCTACCCCAGGCTTCTGAAGCCCACACACCTTAGTCCTGCCTACCTGTCTTTGCCCAATCTCAGGCCTCAGCATTTATTCAACCAATCAGAGACAATGTAAGTAACAAACAGCAAGCAGGACCTATTAATTAACATTTATAATGCATAACATCACCGCAGATATTTGTGACTATCGGTTTATGCAAGTAAATAGCTCTCTTTATCCCTCCACAGGACCACATTAGATGCTGGGATTAGATTCGACCTGAAGTCTCACGGCTTTTACAGTGCTTCACTCCAGGCCTCATCAAGGTCTAGATTAGAAGGATTTCCTCATTCCTTTATCACTCTTTCTCCCCAGGATTGCTTTTGCATGCTGTCCTTACTGAAACCTGCAACGAGGCAGAGAACTTCCTGTAAACCATTCCTCAAACCTGCTGGAACCTCTGGGAAGTCACCAATTGCCTCTTGACATCCCTTAAACATTCAACAATTCAATTAGAGACCAGGAACTCACCTTGACTCTCACCTAGCCATGTCCTCTATTTTTTCCTTGGGTTATTGTCTGAGACAGTCTGTAAGAACCTTTTCTTAAGTAGCCACTTATGAGTATGAGAATGACTATGGAAATTTGTAAAGGAAAGTAATTTAGAAATGGAAGAACTAAGATAGAAAGCCTAAATTAATACTATTATTAGAGTAACAGATATTTGGAATCATTTCCAGTTATACATCCCTTACCATGTAAGAAACACAATGTCTTGGAGACAGGTCAGTTCAAACATACACAGAATTGATCCCAACCAGTTCTTATTGTGATTCCCCAACATTATTAGAACATTCTTTTATGTTGCTCCAGTGGGAGCACTATCGGTGCATAGTCTAAGGGTTTCAACTGGTGACTTAAACTTGGTAAGAAGGCAAGGTTCTCATGGCTTGACTGTAGCCACTGTATGTGGCTGACCTGCCCCACCATAGCATTGTGTGCATGCCTTGGGATTAGTCACTAAAGACAAAAGTACAAAGAGCTGTAGCATTAGGGAACCAGAGCTGGTGACTTTGAACAAACATACCTGAGACTAAGTCCAGGTATAGGAACTGTTTGGCCCTCAGACTCTGTGAAGCAACCATCTGATCAGAAGCGGTGTCACTATGAGAGTGAATAGTCATATGGTGAACAGCATCTCAACTGTTCCCACAAGCAGCTCATTATCAGTAACAGCACATCCTTCAAGGAAAGAAACATTTAGACCAATGTTCTCAACCTGTGGGTAGAGATACCTCTGGGGGTCAATTGACCCTTTCACAGGGTATACCTAAGACCATCAGAAAACACAAATATTTACACTATGATTCATAAGTCTCAAAATTACAGTTATGAAGTAGCAACAAAAATAATTTTATGGTTGGGGAATCACCACAACTTGAGGAACTGTGTTAAAGGGTCACACCACTAGAGAGGTTGAAAACCACCATCTTAGGCCAACTGCAGCAATGCCATTTCTATGCTGAAACATTGCTGAAAATCCAGTGAATCCAGGTATAGTGACACAAGTCTACAATCCCAGCACTGAGAAGGCTAAGACCAGAGGATCACAAGTTCAAAGCCAACCTGCACTATGTACCAAAATCTGTCTCATAAGCACACCAGCAATGGGGGGGCACGAATAGCACCCCATAAAACCACCAGGTTTCCATGATATCAGCGTGCATCTCCAATTCTAAATGGAAGAGGTCATAATTCCCTTTCATTATAAACACCACACCTCCAAAATAATATCTTATTATTCATGCTTATAGCAAGTGTATAAAAAATCTCCTAAAGTAAAAAGATCAATAGAAAGAAATGAGTTAACTGTAAGTAATACTCTGTGTGCCTGTTCCCACTATCATCTATTAATTTTAGGTTTGCATGAAAACCAAACCACGAATCAACTTCTTGATATGAAACAAAAAAAAAAAAAGCTAAGAGGAAAGACCCATGATTTTCTTCAAGAGTACGTATGCAGACAGGATGACTTCTAGGTCGGTATTCTCTTTAAAACTTCATGTGCCAGACACAAAGTTTACTAACATTCAATTCTGGAACAGTGGATTCTTAGCAGGCTCATTCATCTAAGGGAGGTCTTCCTTTACAGTAGGGCCGGGGCACTTCCCATTCTTCACTTCAGCTGCAATATCCCTGATTAGCTATTGGAAATATAATGCTTCCTGACGTCAGACAGTCTAGGTGCTGAGGTAACGAGCACACCACAGCAACTGGCCAGGGAATGACTCTGCTTTGCCAGGCCTGTGTTTACTCAGGAGCACCAGTGTCATTTCCCTGTACAAAGGACCTTCCTCTAACTGGAACAGTGTAATTAGTTTAGGTCCATATAACATAAATGAACATGTATCGCTTCCAGAACAAAGGGTTTCCGTAATCACTGCTTTCTCCACACATTGTTGGGTTTAGGTTTCCATGGTAACCTTGCAGATTCCAAGTGGAAAATTATAACAACAGAAAATGAAAGCAGCCTAGAAGCCTGAGGCCGGAAAGAGAATTGCCCAGAAAACATCTGATGAAAAGCATGTGTGTGTACAGGTGCACATGCATGTGGAAGCTAAAGATTCAAGAAAAAACTCTACACATAAACCTGTGGCTTACACATGCATGTGCATACACTTACAGGAACATGTGCACACACACACACATGGACGTACACACACAGACAACAAATATAAGTTGTTGGCACTGCAAATGTCTCCCTCTTTTACTCCCTCATCTTGGTCTTCTGGTGTAACCTCTGCAGCAAAGACCTACTTATGGATCTCACCAATAACCACACAGTTCACACTCCTAGTCCCACTGGCAATAGGTAAGGATACTAGTAGCTCTAATCAAAGACACTGTGAGAAGCAGTGATGTGTGTCCCTTCTAGGTTCAGCCATTGAAAAGCTCAAAAAACCTCTTGTGCCTCAATTAACATGAAAAACCAATGTAATGACAGCATCAAAATGAATCCTCAGTCACTGCTTAAAGTAAGTCCTCCTGGCAACCTGCCAGGTATGCAGAAAATGTTGTACACTAATAGCAGATGGGAACTATGGCCACTTTGTCCCTGAAGCATAGTCCAGCTCGGCCTGACTAGAACAACTGCTTCTGATTCTCTCCTTTCTTCCCTTAAGAAAAGCATAGTATAAAATATTTGATGCTTTACAAAAAAGCTGCAGACAGCAAACGATTATCAAAATTCATTAACATACGAAAAGGGAAACAAATTAAGACAAAGTATAATGACACTTTGTGTGAGAGGTTATAATGAACCCCATTATTTCGCATACTAACTGTTAAAACTAATTTTAAAAGAAAGAACAAAAAAATGAATTAGGCTAGAGAAGTGGCTTGGCAGTTGAGAGCAAGTACTGTCCTTGACAAAGACCTGAGCTCAGTTCCCAGCACCCACATAACAGCTCACAACACATCAAATATAGACACATACACACATACATAATTCAAAATAAAATAAATCTTGGGAGAACCATTGATAGGTTTCCTGTGCCTCAGTGGGGGAATCATACACAATGCATATTGGGCAGCACTAATTAGACTTAATAAATTGCTTCTTAATGATATAAAGTTGGGAGGGGGAGGAGATTTTTTGGGGGGACAGGGAAAGCTGAAGGAAGGAAATAGAAGGCAGATATGACCAACATATGTTGTATACATTTATGAAATTTTAAAATGTATATATTAACAATGAAAATAAGCTTAATTTTATTTTATTTTTCTGTCTGACCCATTGAAGATGTCTGAATGGCATTGTCATTTTATATATATATATATATATATATATGAGAACTACCACGATTTGGGAAAGTTTTAAGTGGGGGGGGGCACAGTGGTGAGGGGGAAGGGAAGAAGAAGGGATGGGAAGAGAGACAGAACTTAAAGTATCTCAGAGTTACATGTTAGAACCAAAGCACTAGGTGACAGAAAGACATAGACATAAGGCATAATTTTATCAGCTGCAATTAAAAAATAAGAAAACCTTCAATGTAACTCCAGTTCACATCTAAAAGTCCTGGCCTGAGTCTCTAAGAGCATCCTGTGAGCTGATTGCTAACACATGTCCCCAAGCTGGATAAACTGGAATGTTCAGTATTTGATTCATTCTGCTCTGCACTGCCTCAGTGAGAACAACACGGCTCTAGTGGAAGCACACACTTAGGGTTCCTAGGACAACCAGAAAAACATTGGTATGTACCCTTTGCCTCCATGTATTCCTAAGGACAGGTAAACCCTATTTAAAACAGCTCTTAAGTCAAATGAAAATCTCTGACATATACCCTGAGGCACTGAAAACTGCAGTTTCCAGCTCAAAAACTTTCTACAACATAAATTCCTAAAGATTTAACTGCATGTCCCGACGAGTATAGGAATTATGCTCGTGGCCTTAACTGTTGGCACTGAAACTGACTTGGACGGAGCAGGTAGTAAGATAAGGGATGGTGAAAGGGGTGGGGGGTCACCAAGGGACAGTTTTCCAACTGCCTCGAGCCCCACCCCTCACCTTAGAGGCCTAGTGTGCATCCCCTGGGAAGCACTGTGCAGTGGCCATGAAGAAGTGAGTACAGGTGGCATGAGGCTGAATAATCCTGTTCTATCCCCACATCCTCCCCCGTTTAGAACTCTTGAAATGAAGAAAAACCCATTTCTTAGAACTCTGTGAACATGGACTCCTGACAGAATGACTGCAAACAAGATGTTCAGCAGAATTCTGTGTTCCTGACTGAACCGAATGTTTCCTAACCATTCTCCTCACACCTCTGTTATCTCGGAACAGGGAAAGTCAGTCCAACTTGCTCACTTGACTCTCACATTCTAGGTATCATAATGGTCCCCATACTGACTGTAGAATTCCTCCTGTTAACATCTATCAAGTATCAAGGGACTGTAAAATTCAATCTAATGCTCTGAGTTCTTTCTCCAAATTATATTTTCTTCACATAATTCTGTTCATTTATTATGCTCACTCATTAAAATAATACATACTTTTGAGTATGCTAATATTAAAGTTTGTCAAAAATACTTTGGTAGCTCCCTTTGGTTCACTCACATAACACCTCCCAACCCTCAGTGTTACTTTCGTATACCTCTCTTTTCTTTCTACTGATGGAGATTGTATTAAATTTATCACCGCAAGGATAGCATCATTTTCAGCCTCTTTACAAACTACCTGTTCAGACTATATAATACAATATGTGTTGTTTTACAGCTAAAATCTCATCATACTACTCACTGATTATGGTTGAGAATGTAGCTGAATGACTGAGTGCTGTCTAGCTTGCACAAGACTCTAGGCTCAATATGCAGCAAAACAAACAAACAAACAAAAAAGCAGCAATTACCCCTGGGAAAACTAGTGGTATTTACTTCCATGTATAAACAGGACTTTAATCCAGCCCTGGTGGCACAGGCCCATAATCCCAAGTAATCCCAGTTTCTAAGGAGGCTGAATCAGGAGAATTGAAAGTTCAAAGTCAGTCTACCCTACTTAATCAGACCTTACCTGAATTAATGAACCAACCAATCCATCAAAAAGAGGGCTGGGAGTACATCTCAGGGGTAGAGCACTTACCTAGCATAGAAGAGGCTCTGGATTTGATATCCAGAACTACACAACAACAACAAAATAGCCCATTGCTTCTGAAAGGGTTTCAGGACAAGCTCTAAGAATCTTAATTTTGCAAAAGACATTTGCAAGTTTTACTCTCAAGTCCTGTGAACACTGACAGTCTATAATATCCTCTAGTCTTGTTAAACTTCTTAGATTTTTTAAAACTTGTTCCTAGCTGAGTTAGAATTGTTTTGTGACTCTACACATGCTATGTACTATGATTGAGACGTAGTGTCTTCTCCAATTTCTTTGCTAAAACATTTAAAATTGATTTCCACATTAGATCTTCAAGAACCAACTCAAATTCTTCTTTCTCTTCAGAGGCCTTATTGGTCTATAATAAGCTATTCTAAAACACACTATTTCCCTTTTCAACTGGAACTACAATGTCTGTCATTCACAAAAGACATCCCTATGTGCCACCCCTACTTATTAGAAATGAACCATGAAGTCCTGCCCAGACTCCAGAACTGAGGATATGGCATCCACTCTTTCCAGGAAGGTTATCAAAGAGCTTAGACATACTTCAAAACCCATGTTAAAAGGTGTTCAGGTTCTAACCCAGAGAAGCAGTTATTCATTTCTTTGTGTTCTGTGTTACAACATACTGTGTAATGGTTGAATGTTAATTCTCAGAAAATAAATTTCTATTTTGTAATTTCTATATCTTTAAATGTCAGAACTCCTAAAAATAGATACCTCAATAAATGCTACAGGGATAGCTAACTTTTATAGGGATAATCATCTGGCAAGAGAAAGATGTAACTAACATATTCTTTATATAAAAATGGGTTCCAAGAGGACTAAGTATTTTTAACTTTGTAATTAAGTTGTATCAGTGATTTGGACATAGTGACAAATATCTGTAATTCCAGACATGTGAGGGTCAGACAGGGAGATCACGGCTTTGAGGCCAGTCTTAGCAACACAGTGAGTTCAAGAGCAGCTTGGGCTACATAGCAAGACTGTCTCAAAAACAAAAATATAAACAAAACTATGACAAATATTGTGATATATGCCTCTAGTCCCAGACTCAGGAAACATAGGCAGGAGGATCTCTGAGTTTGAGACCAGTCTGGTATACATATTGAGTTCCAGGCAAGTTAGGGCTACATAGTGAGGCAAACACACACACACACACACACACACACACACACACACACACACACACACGGAGGGAGGGAAGGAGAGAGGGAAGGAGAGAGGGAAGGAGAGAGAGAGAGTTCAGCTCTGTGCCATCCCTGGTGTCCGGAAGTCTAGAATAAAGGTCGGCATGGTTGTAGTCCCTCTTGAGGTTCCAAGAGAGAGCCTATTCTTTGCCTCTAATAGCTTTATAAGCTCAATGTTACCAGTTGCTGGATATTTTAAATTGATAATTTTACTTTTATTTTATGTGTGCAAATATTTTGCCTGTTTGTAGGTAAATACAAGATAAGTGTCCTCTTCTGTCCTACATGGGCACATGTAGTACATAGACATATATTCAGAGAAAACATTCATACACATAACTAATAATTTAATTAACTTTAAATTTTTATTTTAAAAAAACCCTCAGAACTCTGAACTCTTGGTGGGAATCTAAGTTTATGTAAGCCTCTTGGGAAACAGTTTGGACATGTATAAAAGCTGAACTTAACACACTACCATAAAACTCTACTCCTGAGTCTTAGAATGGCAATTCCAGATCAAAATCACTTATGTCATACTACTGAAGCAGCCTGCTTTCCCACAGTCATCCTTTCACAAGTATGAAATGGAGTTTTTCAGATAACGCATGATAAACACATGCTAAACCCATAATCAAGAGGATGGTTACCTCTAAGGGAAAAAAAAGGTGACATATGACCATAGAGGGACCCACGGAGTAATAATCATGTCACAAATTTTATCTCTTGATCTAGATAGAATTCATATGTGCGCCCATACACTTCTTTACTTAAATTTCTATGATTGAATTATTCCACAAAATTGAAAGCCAAACAAAAAATAATAAGATATTAATCAAACAAGGGGAAAAAAGAAAAGAAAGAGAGAAAATAATCTACGATGGTTAGATTTTCATCATCACCTTGACACCACCCAGAATCACCAGAGAAAAGAGTGTCAGTTAGGGATTATCAAGATCAGGCTGCCTTGTGTGCATGTGAGTGGGTTGGGTGGTTTTGATTATGTCAATCGATGTGCGAAAACCCAGCCTAAAAGTGGACAGTCAATTCCCTAGGTCAGTCTGGGTCTTGACTTGCATAAGGGTAGAGAATTCAAGCTGAGAAGTGGCTATGTTTTCATTTAGTCTTTCTCCGTTCTTGGCTGTGAGTGTGATTAATTGCTTTAAGTTCCTGCCTTGATTTACCTGCAATGGCAGACTGTAAACTGAACTTGTGAGCTAAAATAAGTACCTTTCCCCTTACAAAGCTTTTTATCACAGCAACAGAAATGGAACTTAGGCAGAAGCACATAGATACAAAATGTTCATTGTTAGTGTTTCAGAGTTCTTTTTTCTGAGTTATATATTAACAGATAAAGTCTCCTATTGTGTATTTATATAAGCAAACTGTATTTAACACTCTCACATTATTATGTTGAAACAACAATCTTATAGTAATTATAAAAGCTTCCACTATTGCCTTTAGTTTTAGGGGAGTCAGGAAAATGAAAACATTTTAGAAATAAAATGTAGCTCAACAGAACATAGAAGGCATAAAACCCTGAGAGACAGGAGTATAGGGTTTTTCAGTCATGTTTATTAAACGCAAGTAAACTCACTACTTGCCCTGTGCAATGTACACCTCTATGGACATCCCGTATTACTTATTTCAAAAAATAAATAAAAGTGAGAGAATATTTCAATAAGACTGGAAGTATAGGGGAGTCCTAGTTAAGGTTTCTGTTCCTGTAATGAAACACCATGAGAGAGGGGAGTTGGGGAGGAAAGGTTTATTTGCTTTACACTTCAACATCATAGTCCATCACTGAAGGAAGTGAAGACAGGAACTCAAGCATGGCCATACCTGGAGGCAGAAGCTGGTGCAGAAGCCGTAGATGGGTTGCTCACCATGCCTTACTCAGCTGGCTTTTTTTATAGAACCCAAGACTACCAGCCCAGGAACAGCACCACTCATAACAGGCTGGGCCCTCCCTCATCAATCACTAGTTAAGAAAATGCACTGCACCTGGATCTTATGGAGGCCTTTTCTCAATTGAGATTCCCTCCTTTCAGATGACTCTAGCCTGTGTCAAGTTGACGAAAAACTAGCCAGCACAAGGGGCTACATGGTAAAGAGCAGATACAAAGAACTTTTCAAGCACAGAAATGGCTTTTTCGGATACAGGATTTGTTCAATACTTTCAAGTCAGTATTTGATCTATATAATTCTTCTTGATTAATATCTAGAATATACAAAGAAATCAAAAGGCTAAACATCAAGAAAAGTAACAGAAAGAAAGAGAAAGAAAGAAAGAATAAATTGGCTATGGAACTATACAGAGAGTTCTCCAAACAAATACAAATAACTAATAAATATTTTTGAAACTGTTCAATGTCCTTAGACATCAGGGAGATGCAAATTAAAATTTCTTTGAGATTCCATCTCACCTGAGTTAGAATAGCTATTACCAAGAAAACAAGTGACAACAAATGCTAGAGAGATTGTAGGGGAAAAGGAAACTCTATTCACTATGGGCAGGAATATAAAGTCATGCAGCTTCTATGATAAAAAGCTAAAATAGATCTGTCATATGGTCTAACTATATCACTCCAGAGTATATACCCCAAAGGTCCTATATCCTATGACAGAGATATTTTCTCATCCATGTTCCCTATTGTTCCATTCACAACAGCTAAGAAATGGAACCAGCCTAATCACCTATCAACAGATGAATGAATAATTAAACTGTAATACGTGTGTGTGCATGTGAATATATGTATATTATATATAAGTAATAAATATTGTATATAATATATATAGTGTAATACACATATATACTTTATTAAGCTGTAAAGAAAAAGGAAATTTGCAAGTAAATGAATGGAACTGGAAAACAGTATACTGACTGAGATAACCCAGGCCTAAATAGACAAACACCACATGTTCTTTTTCATATGCAAATCCTAGCTTTGAATTCTTAGACTAGTGTTTTTAACTTGGCCTGCCTAAGGAGGCCAGGAAGTTATACATAGGATGTTAGGGGGAAGCAGAGGCCTTAATGAAGGGGACAGTAGAACACATGTGATGTGAAAACAAAGGGTGGAACACTGGGGTTGGAAAGTTTAAGCAGGGAAGATGGTGGCGAGAAGGGTTAGCCAAAACTACAAATACATGAAAAACCCTTATGCAAACCTACAATTTTGTAAGTATATTAAAAACATAATTAAAAAATTAACACAGGCATCTGGTAGGTGGATAATGCTTCTTCCAAAAGTTATTAACTAGCAATTCCAGTGTCTGCTGTGGGGTACATTTCTGCAAGTTTTTGTTTAAGGATATCTCAGAGCCCCCCAAAACAATACAGTCTACTGCCATTGTTATTAGTCTACCACAAATACAAAATGGTAAGATCCTATTGTTGAAAACCTTACATACTTTAAGTTCAGGGTACAGAAAAATCAAACTGGAACTGAAATCAAAATTTCTTCACTCTGACCAGCTTCCACAGTGCCAGAAGGTTCTATGCAAACTGTTGAGAGGAAAAAGGTCAACAGATTTAACCAGGTGTGGACCCCATGAACTACATTAACAATTTACTGGGCAAGATACACCACAGGTTAAAACATGGCATGACAATTATGGAAGTAAACAACCACCTTCTGATCAGCAGCCTATACCATAGGAAAGTCATGCTGAATACTGTACACCTGGTCAAGAGCCTGTGGCTATGAGCTCATAGGCTTGGGGAGGACTCTGTTATTGTTGTTTTGCAAAATGGGCATGTGGTCAAACTGTCTTCTAAATAATAATCTTTATACACCTTGATTAATGGTGCTCTCAACCTTCGTCAGAAAAGTTGCTTTTTACAGTGAGAAGCGGTTAATGAGACTCATAACTGATCAAATTGCTGAGAATAATTCACTGTTTAGTGCTAAACTCTAAATTGTACACTTACACCAACCTCTCCAAGGCTCAGAGAACATTGCAGAAAAGGGCATGGAAAGAATGAAGAGCAAGAGGATAGGTAAGAATACTGTGAAACACTACTAGAAAAATCAGTTTCTCTCATCAACTCACTACACAAGATTGGGCCATTAACATTCCACCATACATGGGTCAGGGGCTTGGAAGAACCCACACTTCCATTAGGTACTAGGGACAGTTAATGATTTCAGGGGACATGGTGCCATTTTATTCAGTGGTGTAGTCACTGATAAACTACATGTGCTCCAGGAAATACCCTCCCAACCACTCTCATGAGAGCAACCAAAATTGACCCTGTGGGTCAGGTACACAGACAATACATCATGGTAGGAATAGGACTGATTGAAAAGAATGGTGGGTTCAATGGGAGAGAAGGTGGGTGAAGTAATATGTGGGTGAAAATGGCCAAATTTCATTATACACACACATAAAATTGCCAACAAAAAATTAATTCAAATGAATAATAATAAATAAAAGCCTTCTTTCCTTCCTTTTTAAACATTCATTTCTTGTGATGTCCTAAGGGTGGTTAGCCTTCTCCAGTACAGTTTAAAAAAAAAAGCAATGCCTAAAAAGAATTAGAAATCAATAGAGAGATGATGCCCACAGACCTCTTCTCTCTCTATTCCCCCAGACCCTATTCCCCAGTCTCATCCCTAGTGCTGCAAAAGAACACTAACTGTAGCCAACCTTACCCCATGCCCATATGTCCTGTGGATCCCACACACCATCCTCTCCTAACTTCTCTCCTCCATCTCATTGCTATTTCCCAGCACCCAACTCCAGCAAGCACCCTCTGCTTAGCCACAAGCCACATCTGCCAGAAAACTAGGTAGGCTACCTGCAGACCTTGTCATCTCCCTCTGTTCCACCAATCCAACCCCTATGTTTCATGCTCAGCTCTACAATAGAACACCCTAGGCAGCCCTCCCAGGCCCCCTGTTCCTATCTCCTATGGATCCCACAGATCTTCCCCTTCTAACATACCTCCTTGTTTAGCCCCAGCCCCCCAAACCCAGCAGGCACCCCTTACTAACCCAAGGGGCCACTCCTTCCAGAGCAACAAATAAGCTGAAGGTAGACCCACACCTCTCCTACTCCTGAGACCCTAGTCTCATCCCCAGCTCTGTAGCAAAACAAAAATCAAAAAACCTGCCACACTCTCCCTTTCCTCTCTGATCCCCTCTCAAATGGGTCACAAAGACCATCTCCTCCAACCTTTCTTTCCCCAACTCATTCCAGTATCACAACCTCTAACACCAGCAGGCATGACCTGTGAATCCACTAGTTTAACAGGCCAGGAAAACAGGTAACACCAGCCAACACAATCTCTGAAAATCTATAGAGAAGACAGAAACCCAGGAACAAAACACCCACCCAGAGAAGAAAAACCCAGAAGTCAGCACTTATAATCACCCCAAACCCAGATGCCTAGACATCAGAGTAAGAAGACAGTAAGTAACAGACAGGACAATATATCTCCACTAGAGTCTAGCTATCCTACCATAGCAGTCCCTGAATAATCCAACACAGTTGAAGCACAAAAAAAAGACCTTACAACAGCCTAACAGTCCTTAAAGAGGAAATAAAGAAATCCAGAAAAACACAAATAATGTAAGGAAATAAATAAGACTATTCAAGACCTAAAATTGGAAATTGAATCAATAAAGAAAACCCAAACTGAGGAAAATTCTGGAAATGAAAATTTAGAAATTCAAACATGAACTACAGAAGCAAGCTTCACCAACAGAATACAAAAAATGGAAGAGAGAATCTCAAGTATGAAGATATGATAGAAAAAATAAATACATTGCCCAAAGAAAATGTTAAATCTAAAAAGCTCCTGACACAAAATATCTAGGAAATCTGGGACACAATGGGAAAAAAAAGAAACCTAAGTATAATAGTGTCTTAATTAGAGTTTCTATTGTGGTGAAAAGACATCATGATGTGACAACTCTCATAAAGCAAAACATTTAATTGGGTTTGGATTATAGTTTCAGAGGTTTAGTACATTATCGTCATAGTGGGAAACATGGCAGCATACCAGCCAACATGGTCCTGGAGAAGGAGCTGAAAGCTCTATATCTTGATCAGCAGCCAGCAAAAGGAGACTGTGTGATACACTGGACATAGCTTGAACATAGGAGACCATCTCCACAATGACACACTTCCTCCAACAAGGCCACACCTACTCCAAGAAGGCTACACCTCCTAATAGTACCATTCCCTATGACCAAGCATTCAGACATATGAGCCAATGTCATTCCTATCAAACCACCACAAATAGGTATAGAGGAATGAGAAGAAACCTAGCTCAAAAGGCCAGAAAATGTTTTCAACAAAATCCCAGAAAAAAAATTTCCTAACATAAAGGAGATGCCTATAAATATACAAAAAGCATATAGAACACCATACAGGTTGAATCAGAAAAGAAAGTCCCCTCACCACATAACAATCAAAATATTAAACATAGAGAACAAAGAAAGAAAAAGAACAAGGAACATATAAAGTCAGATCTATTAGGATTATATCTGATTTCTCAGTGGAGACTTTAAAAGCCAGAAAGACCTGGACATATGTGTGACAGATTCTAAGAGACCACAGATGCTAGTGTAAACTACTATACGCAGCAATATTTTCAATAACCAAAGATGGAGAAAATAAGATATCCCATAATAAAGTCAAGCTTAAACAATATTTATCTATAAATCCACCCATACAGAAGGTGCTAGTAGGAAAATTCCAACCCAAAGAAGTTAACCGTACCCATAAAAACACAGGAAATAAATAATCTCATACCAGAAAAATCAAAAGAAGAGAAACACACACACTCACACACTTACATACACATACCCTCACCAATAACAACAACAATAAAATTTCCCATTTCGCTTAAGTTTTCAAATTTGGTGGACTATAGATTTTTAAAGTAGGACCCAAATATTCTCTGGATTTCCACAATGTCTGTTGTTATTTCTCCCTTTTCATTTCTGATTTTGTTGATTTGGGTTTTTTCCCTCTGCCTTTTAGTTAATTTGGCTAAGGGTTTGTCTTGAAGAACCAACTCTTGGTTTCATTGATTCTTTGTATCGTTCTTTTTGCTTCTAAGTTGTTGATTTCAGCCCTAAGTTTGATGATTCCCTGCTTTCTGCTCCTCTTGGGAGTGTTTGCTTCTTTTTTTCCAATTCATCCAGTTTAGCTGTTAATTCACTAATATGAGCTATCACAATTTTCTTTTTGAAGGCACTTAGTGCTATGAACTTTCCGCATAGCACAGCTTTCATTGTATCCGATAGGTATGGGTATGTTGTGCCTTCATTTTAATTTGATTTTAAAAGTCTTTGATTTCCTTCTTTATTTCTTCCCTGACCCAGTAGTCATCCAGTAAAGAGTTGTTCAATTTCCATGTGTGTGTAGGCTTTCTGGTGATTCTTTTGCTGTTGAAGTCCAGCTTTATTCCATGGTGGTCTGATAAGATACAAGGGGTTATTTCAATTTTCTTGTATCTGTTGAGGCTATCTTTGTGTCCAACTATATGATCAATTTTGGAGAGTGTTCCATGCAGTGCTGAGAAGAAGGTGTATTCTTTTGTGTTTGGGTGAAACATTCTGTAGATATCTGTTAGGTCCATTTGGTTCATGAGCTCTGTTACACTCATTATTTCTTTGTTTGGCTTCTGTCTTGATGATCTGTCCATTGTTGTGAGTGGGGTGTTGAAATCACCCACTACTAATGTGTGGGGATCAATTTGTGATTTAAGTTTTAGAAGAGTTTCTTTTACAAATGTAGGTGCCTTTGTATTTGGGGCATAGATGTTCAATATTAAGATGTCCTCTTGATGAATATTTCCTTTAATGAGTATGTAATGCCCTTCTCTATCTTTTTTGATTAACTTAAGTTGGAAGTCTATTTTGTTTGATATTAAGATGGCTACTTTAGCTTGCTTCCTGGTTTCATTTGCTTGGAAAACCTTTTCCCAGACCTTTATTCTGAGGTAGCATCTATCTTTGTTAGTGATAAGTGTTTCTTGTGCAGCAAAATGATGGGTCTTGTTTATGGATCCAATCTGTTAGCCTGTGTCTTTTTATTGGAGAGTTGAGTCCATTGATGTTGATGGATATTAGTGACCAGAGGTTGTTATTTCCCATTATTTTGGTGTAGGTGTTGGTTCTGTGTTTCTTTTGGTTTAGTTGCCGTGGAGTTTTCTGTTTCCTCTGTTTTCTTGGGTGTAGTTATCTTCTCTGGGTTGGAATTTTCCTTCTAGGATCTTCTGTAGGGCTGGATTTGTGGGTAGATACTGTTTAAATGTGATTTTGTCATGGAATATCTTGTTTTCTCCAAATACGTTGATAGAGAGTTTTGCTGGGTATAGTAGTCTGGCTGGGCACCTATGTTCTCTCAGAGCTTGTAGGACATCTGTCCATGCCCTTCTGGCTTTTAAAGTTTCTAAGAGAAGTCAGATGTAATTCTGATGGGTCTGCCATTATATGTTACTTGACCTTTTTCTCTTATGGCTTTTAATATTCTTTCTTTGTTCTGTGCATTTGGAGTTTCAATTATTATGTGATGAGAGGAGTTTCTTTTTTAATTTAATCTGTTTGGTGTTCTGTAAGCCTCTTGGAATTTTATTGGCATCTCTTTCTTTAGGTTTGGGAAGTTTTCTTCTATGATTTTGTTGAAGATGTTTCCTGGACCTTGGAGTTGGGAGTCTTCTCTTTCCTCTATGCCTATAATTCTTAGGTTCCGTCTTTTCATTGAGTCCTTGATTTCTTAGATGTTATGGGTAAGAACTTTTTTAGCTTTCTCATTTTCTTTGGTTGTTGTCCTGATTTCTTCCATCCAATCTTCCATGCCTGAGATCCTGTCTTCCATCTCTTGTATCCTATTTTTGATACACATGTCTGTAGTTCCTGTTCTCTTCCCTTGAACTCCATTTCCACTCTTAACTCTGACTGTGTTTTCTTTATTGCATCCATTTCCAGTTTCATGTCTTGAAAGATTTTATTTGTTTTGTATATTTTCTGCTCCAATTTGCTTGTCTTTGCCTGTAAATCTTTCATCTCTTTTCAATCTCTCATTGTCTTGTCTCTTTCCTGTTCAAGTTGAGCCACTTTGGCTTGGAGCTCTCTAAAGGTATTCTCCGTTGCTTTCACTTGTAAAAGTGTGGACTCTTTGAATTCCTTCATAGATTTAAATTCTTCTTGAAAGGACTCTATCACTTTCCAGAATGTAGAATTGTCATTGTTTTCATGTGTTTCAGCTGTGGTGAAGTGGTCAGGGCTTGCTGTACTAGCATAGTTTTATTTTGTTGGAGTCATATCTCCCTGACTTTTGTTGGTTCTTTTTTTTTTTTTCTTCTGACCTTTAGCCATTTGGTTGTTCTTAGCTGTTTGTTCCTGGTGCCTTCTGGGTTTGGTGCCAAGGGGGGTGCTTTGGTGTAGCAGCCATATCGCTTGGTGATCTGTAGCTTTCCACAGGCTGGATGGGGGCTTGTGTGGAGGTTCTCAGTGTCTCCCAGAGCTCTCCCCTTCCTGTCTTGTCCCAATTGGGAACTCAGGTGAAGAGTTGTGGTGGGATGTGTTCCTGTAGGTTCCTGGAATCCAACTGGTCTTTGTATAGATGACAGTCCAAGTTGGCAGGCCACAGACTGTTGGGTGGGGTTGTAGCTCCCCTGCAGCATACGTGTCAGGACCGTGTTTGTGGTCCTTCCCAGCTGCTCTCAGGGGGTTCTCAGGGTCAGTGTGGGTCTAATAGCTAGAAGCACTGTGAGCTGGTGCAGCCCACTCCCAGGCAAGGACGAATGGCCCAGGATTGTTTCACTGCTCACAAGACAGAGCTTTCTATGTTGCACACTAGGTATTCAGCATGTATTGGCTCTGCTGGTATGGTCCTGTGTGTCCAGGCACAGATGCTGTAGACTCTGGAGGTCCCAAGTTTGGGGGTTGGGTCCAACAGCTGGGGTCCTGAAAGGATCCAATTCCGATGGGGAGGGAGTACAACAGGGCCCCCCAGGCCAAAACCTCACTGATCCAGGGTGGAACTATATATGCTGAAGATCTGGCTTCCCACCAGAAGGGCCAGCACTAGCCAAAGAATCTGATACAAACCCCACAATCTGTCCAGGGCTTGGACCCTGTGGAGAACAAATCTGCCTTCCACCCTGGCCGCCCACCTTTCCGCCACTATCCCTGCTCCACCTATGTATGTCTGGAGCTGACTGGCAATTGGGGCCACTGTCTTCCAAGTTCCGGTACACTGCAGTGGAGCTGCAGGGTAACCTGCTGCCAGAAGTGTATCCCACTGCTCTGTCCAGCTGCAGAGTAAAACCAATAGAGGGGCCTGTATGTCCAACAACCCTCTGGGGAAGCACAAATATGCCTGCACTTTCCAAAATGCAGGCCTCTGCACTGCAGCCACTCAGATCACTGTGGGACCACCAGAGCGCATCCAGCTCCCATGGCTCCAGCTTTGCCAACTGGAAAACCTGCATGGGATCTGAGAGGCCAGGAGGCTGGTGAGTAATCCTGTCTTGGGGTTCAGAGCTGCCCACTGGGTATTGGAGTGGCTCTTACCCTGTCCTCCCGGTGACAATTCCTTATTCCTGGGTTCCGTGGCTTCCATGCAGATCCTGCTCGTCTGTTTTTTCTGAGTGTCCAAGAAAGGGGAGGAGAGTCCTGCCCAGGGACTTTTAATGGCCCCTGGATCACTGGGTGAAACCCAGTGGGTTCGCACTACTCAGATTGTTGTTCAGCGTCTTATAACTCTGTGACGTTATAGCTGTTTTCCCCGCATTCAAAATGTGTCTGGGTGGGCCGCTGCCATCTTGTATCCCCCCCAAAACTTCAAGTCTTTTAAGAAATAATTTGAAGAAGATAACAGAAGATGGAAATATCCCTCATGCTCATGGCTTGGTATGATTAGCATTGTAAATTGGCTATCCTACCAAAGCAATCTACAGAGTCAATGCAATCCCCATCAAATTTCCAACATAGTTCTTTACAGACCTTGAAAGGACAATTCTCACCTTCATATAGAAAAAACAAACAAACAAACAAAACCCAGGCTAGTTAAAACAATCCTGTATAATAAAAGTACTTCTGGCGGTATCACCATCCCTAATTTCAAGCTGTACTACAGAGCTATAGCAATAAAAATGAAATGGTATTGGTATAAAAATAGATCCTTTTATCAATAGAATCAAATAAAGACCCAAAATCCACATATGGACACTATTTTTGACAAAGAAGTCAAAATTATATAATGGAAAAAAAAGAAAGCATCTTCAATAAATGGTGCTGGTCTAAATGGATTTTGGCATGTACAAAATTGCAAATAGATCCATCTATCACCTTGCACAAAATTCAAATCTAAATTGATCAAAGACCTCAATATAACACCAGATACACGGAATCTAATAGAGATAAAAATAGGAATATCCTTGAACACATTGTCACCTGAGATGACTTTCTGAGCAGAACACTAATAGCACAGGTACTAAGATCAATAATTAATAAATGGGATATCATGAAACACAAAAGCTTATGTAAGGCAAGGACACCATCAATAGAACAACAGCAGCCTAGAAAGTAGGAAAAGACTTTTACCAGCTCTACATCCAGTAGAGAACTAACATCCAAAATACATAAAGAACTCAAAAAACTAGATATCAAAAAACAAATGAACCAATTTAAAAATAGGGTAGAGATCTAAACAGAGAATTCTCAATAGAGGAAACTCAAATGGCTGAGAAACACTTAAGGAAATGTTCAGCATCCTTAGCCATCAGGGAAACACAAATTAAAACTACTTTAAGATTCCGTCTTTCACCTTCATAATGCCTAACATCAATAACACAAATGGCAGCTCATGGTGGTGAAGATGTGAAATAAGTGGAACACTCCTCCATTGCTGATGGTATTGTAAACTTGTATAGCCACTATGGAAATCAATATAGTAGTTACTTGGAAAGTTGGAGATCATTCTACCTCAAGACCCAGCTATACCACTCTTGGGCATATACCCAAAGGATGCTCCATTCTTCCACAAGGACACTTGATCAACCATGGTCATTGAGGTTTTATTCATAATAGCCTGAAACTGGAAACAACCTAGATATCCCTCAACAGAATGAATAAAGAAAATACAGTACATTTACACAATGGAGTATTACTTAGGTATTTAAAAGATGACATCATGAAATTTTCAGGCAAAGGGATGGAACTATAAAACAACCATTGTGAGTGAGGCAACCCAGACCTAAAAAGAAAAATATGGTTTCTATTTACTTATAAGTAGATGTTATTTGTAAAGTAAATGATAACCAAGCTACAATCCATAGACCTAGAGAGGCTAGGTAAGGAAGACAGGTCTAAAGGGGATGAATGGATCTCCCTGGGAGGGGAAAGTAGAATTGATTTTATGGGAAGAAAGGAGGGATATCCACAGGAGTGGAAGGAGGGAATCAGGTCAGGGGAGATGAGGTAGAGAGAGGGTGAAAAAAGAGATGAATGGAATTAGGGGACATTTAGTGGGTGGTATAGAAACCTAATGCAGTGGGAACTTATTGGAATCTATGGAGGGGATTCTAATGAAGACTCTTAGCAATGGGAAATACAGAGTGTAAACTGGTCAACTTTTGTATCCTGGTGAAGCTTCCAGTGGCATGACTGGGTTGCATTCAATTGTGTTGTTGGCCAAGAGTGTCACATAAAAATGTCTAAACAACCCAGGCTTTTACAGAGACAAAGAGTTGCTCTCTGCAAACTGATTATGAGGCCCCATTGTCAAGAACACCCAACAACTCATGAACAAGGGGAAGTTGAGCTGGTGCCTACATGGAGCCATCATCTCTACATTCTAGTGTCTTTGGTGTGGGGAAAGTACTCTGCAGGCTACCAAAAGAGAAACATAAACACTAACCCAGCCACAAAAACCTTCGACCTACAATATATCCTGCCTGCAAAATATGCTAGAGCAATGATGGCACAGAACTGGTGGGAGTAGCCAACTAATGTCTGATTTAACTTAAGGTCCATTCCATGGGAAGGAACCCACACCCAACACTGCTTGGGTAACTAAGAACCAGAGACTAGGTAGCCCAGACACCAAAGGTAAAAGTAAATACTAAGGATCTTTAAAAAAAAAAAAAAAGAAAAGAAAAAACCGAGGTGGGGGATATAGTACAAATAAAATGACTTCTAATGATATTCTGCAATACTCATAGATCAGTGACATCCAGTGATCATCAGACAGGCTTCCTCTGGCAGCAGATAGGAAGAGATGCAGAGACCCACAGCCAGACATTATTTGGAGACAGTCTAAATTGGAATTCTCCACCAAATCCCTCCTCTCAAAGCTCAGGGAATCCCACAGAAGAGGAAGCAAAAAGGTTGTAAGTCAGAGGAGATGGAGGACACCAGGAGAACAAGGTCCTCTGATTCAACTAAACAAGGTACACATAAGTTTACAGAGACTGAAGCAGCAAGCACAGAGCCTACATGGGTCTGCACTAGATCCTCTAAGTATATACTATAGCTCTTAGCTTTAGCTTTATTTTATTATTAATACAATATTATTATCTTTTTATTTTTATGGGACTCCTGATTGTGAGAACAAGTGGATCTCTGATTTGATTCTTGCTGCTATTGGGCTCTTTTCTTCCTGTTGGGTTGCCTTGACCAACTTTGACAAGATACTTTTTGCTTCATCTTATTATATTTTTTTTGTCTCATGTGGTTATCATCTCTTAGAAGCCTGTTATTTTCTAATGAGAGACAGAAAGGGAGTAGATCCAGAAGGGAGAGGAGGTGGGGAGGAACTGGGAGGAATAGAGGGAAGGGAAACTATAAATAGGATATAATATATGAGAAAAAAATCTGTTTTCAATAAAAGAAAAGGAATTAATAATAAAGGCAACTATAAGATCATCTGCTGTTTTGTATCTCCATGTGCTAACAATTATATATGATTCCAGTGATGAAAGGCTCCTCTCTGAGAACATCATGCTCATGGTCCACCCTTTTGATCAGCTACACTTTCTCACTCTGTAGCATTCATATTCCTGACTAACTCTATTTCAATAAAGATTTCAGTATATACTGTATCTAACTCAAAAGCAGCTGGATGTGACTGATGTAAAACACACAGTATTCTAACAATTCCCTTTCTGTATTCAGAATATCATATCTCAACTAGACCTCAACCCTGATGGGTACTGCACAAACTCTCCTGGTCTATTCATTTCTTAACACTCAAATTTCCACTTCATGACATTTCTGCCTTCTTAGGTCCATAACATTTCTGGCCAGCACTCTGACTATCCTTTAAAGGCCTAATATAGTTCACTAGGCATACAAAAGAAACTGAATGAATGTTCTCTTATTTTCCCACCAGCAAAAATCTTTCTACCTTTTAATTCTTTCTGTTCTAATAAATTAGCTGAATTTAGAAATTAGAGACTGAAGGAGTAAACATCGGGCCTACATGGGTCTGAACTACATTTCTGCATGCTTTGCCATCCTTGATCAATCGTTCAGGAACTTGATGTGTTACATAACCTCCTATCTTTCAGTTGGATAATTACACACAATAAAATAATGGATGAATGAATTGACAGATGGAAAATTGTCCCTTTGTTCATAGTGCCTTTATAACTACAACCTTATATCACTGCATGTTTGCCAAACAAAACATTTAACATGATACCTAGAGTTCTCTCCATTTCCTCACTACCTTTCATCAACCTGATCTAACTCGACTTCCACCATTTCACAAAAACTGTGCTAAACAAGATCACCACAATCTCCACCATAACCAGTCTAATATAACTTCCCACCATCCTTCAGTGACAGTGCTTGAGGCATTTCTTTTGCTTAATATCCATTCTCAATCCATTGATAGCTTTAGGAACAACCTTTATAGTTCATTTTCAAAACTCTGTATTTCTAGGTCTAGCATCAGCTTTGAACTCTGTCTAAATGGCATTTGATTCTGTTTTAACTTATCTCAAACTAAGTGTTCCATCTCCCATACATGTTCTCCCATCATCTTCTAGGGGAAAGCCAGATCAAACCCAAATTAATTTCTAGTTCTTAAGTAATAGCCTGTAGACTACTATGCTTACCCTGTCTTAGAATTAAAGTCTCATCGTGCAGTGCTTTCAAAGCAAGGCTGTATTCCTGTTGATGGGAAACTATTGAGAGAGGTCTGACTCTGAGCATGGTGTCTGGCTGATAAATTTGCACTTGATATAGATATCTAAAGAACAGCAAAGATAGTAAAACTTTGGTCTGCCCTCATCTCAAAAATAACTCAGCAGTCCATCTGCAACATCAGCTCACAATGAATCTATCCAGCAAACTCTTGGTTTGCTTCAACTTGGTTTATGGAAAGAAATGTAGAATGACTTCATTAAACTATGTATAAAAAATCCATAGGTATATGTGGAAGCACCATATCCAAACTCACATGGGACCTGTCATGAGCACATGCCAAAAATAAACATAGAATTATACATGCACATCTTCCACTGTGTCAGAATTTATTGGATAACTATAAATTTATTTGAAAAGTCTGGCAGTTTCATTGAGAAAATTTGTCATACAATCCTGACTACCTTGGCAATCTGCCTGAGGCAAATATAGGTTCTTTTATCACAAATTTATTAACTCTCATACCACTACAGCATACAATCACCACGTGTGCGTGTGCGTGTGCGTGTGCGTGTGCGTGTGTGTGTGTGTGTGTGTGTGTGTGTGTGTGTGTGTAAGAAGTTAAAGAGGCTGTAGTAGAGAGGCTTCATAAGTGGGCTGAACAAAATGCAAGTAGAGTCGGTATTGATAAGCTAATGAACCCACTGGCAAGGAAGAAGCTGTTGCTGTCAGGCCATGAGAGATTGAAAGTGAAGATGGAATCAACCTCAAAGGTCCAAAGGCAGAGCCCAGTCCAAAGAAATATAGGTCTAGATGAGCAAGCAGGTGGACAGACATGAAATGCCAGTTGAGTAGACCAAATTTATAGTAGGGAATCAAGTAAACCTAAGGAGTTCTCTGCTTGTCAATCTTTCATGAGAAGGAACAATCAGATGACAATTGTCTGAATGTTAAGACATCTTAACTTTATGGAGGATAGATGAGGGAGTTACATTCCTTTCCTGGGTCTGACATGTCAATAACACCTTGTATATAGCTTCTTTGGTATGATTTTCATACACCCATGGGCCCCTACTGCATCAATTACCCTAATAAATTTGTAGAGTAGCATCCTTTCTACTTCCAGGAATAAGTCATTTATCAGTCCGTGCTGCATACTTGATGTTTTGTTTCAGGTTCAGCCTGGAACCCAACAATCTTCCACTTTCAAAGTAGAGTCAAAAGCTGGTCATAAAACAGAGTTTCTTAGGGCAAGGCACATCCTGATGATACTGTTTCATATAATTTGGAATAATGTAATGTAGGGTATAGCATGATCTGAACAGGACTCCAAGAACATGATCTAATTCACATTGGGTATTCAATAGATATTTTTGAATGTGCTGTTGATTTAAATGTATTAATAAACTCAGAGTCACTAGTAATGCATCAGTATAAAATTAAGGGAAGAAATCAAATTACTTCCCTTTGGTGTCATTTAACCAAGAGTCAGTCCAGATTTTCTCTCTACTTTACTCTCCCTGTGTCTTCTGTTCTTTCTGTCTGTTGTATAATTCTGAATCTGTGCCTGCCTAAAGAAGGTGATCTTGTGAATCTGTCCTTGGGTCTGTCGCTGTGTGTTCATATGTATTCATTCTGTGTGTCTATGGGTGGGTGTGTCCCTATAAGGGCTTTGCTCTGTATTTATTGAATAGCACATAAAGCATCACATGAGGAAGGGATGAGGGACACTTTACAGAAATCTTTAATCAGACTCCGACTGACCCAGATAGCAAACAGTACTACAAACATTATTGTTTAACAAGCAATATCCACATGTTTCATTCAACATTTATGGTGGTTATTCATTTTATGTCTACTTTCAGCCTATTTGCTGTTTCTAGCAATTATATTACATATATACATATATAATTATAAATTATATACATGGAAACATATGTACATTGTTCTGCATCAGGGACATGGAAGAGTACATAACTTAATATTACAACTATACACTATCTTCAGTTATAAAAGTTAATTACATGGGAAATCTAAAGCAAGCAAGGTTGACTTTTACATTGTTCTCTTAAAGGCACGTAAAACAAACAGACTGGATACACAGTAGAATAGCAGTCTGAAGTCTTAAGTGACCTCAAAAAATGTTTTTAACTTTGGCTGTAAGATACAGCAGAACTTCCAGTCCCTTAGAGCATAGAAGATATTTTTATCATAATGCATTACCATGAGATGAATGAATAGAGATTTTATTAAAATACCTTATTTGTATGAGTATTTCCAAACTTTGTCTTTAAAAAGAATTCTAAACTTTACTACTAGAAACAAAATACCTTTTAAATGGTATAGTAGTACACCCAGTTCTCTAAAGTTTTATTACCTTGAAAACTAGCAGAGCCTCTCCACCTCAACACTATTGACATTGTGCACTAGATCAATATTGTAGTATCATTGTATGTCTTGAGTGCTTGGTAATATCACTGAGTTCTACCACCCAATGCCAGGAAACACACTCTCTTGCATTTCTTGTTATTGACATTTACTTTATAATACATGATCCTTTTTATCTCACGGCTGTATATAGTTCACTGAAATAACATGAAACAAAAAAGGGATTGGCTTGGGGTGGTATGGGGCAGAGTAGAATAAAGAAGAGGCTTGTGAGGAAAGAACAGGTTAGAACAGGTTTGCCAATGTAAAATCTGCAGGCATTGCCAAATATCCTGCAGTACAGGAAAGAAACAATCTAAGTTGAGAACCAGTTCTTTAAATTGGTGTTTCTGTTCCAACCTAGTAAATACTAATTTTAGAATGTAACACAGACAATGGTACTATAGATTCTTAGTTACTCCTGTTACCTTTCCTAAATTCCAATTTTATCCTTGGGTGTCTGGGGTCATTGAGATGCAATATCATTGGAATCAGACTCAATGGAGAGGGAAAAAAAAACAAAATAAGTCCCTCGCTTACACAAACACACACACACACACACACACACTGCAAACAACAAGCAGCACTGGTGGTGCAGAGAAAGTGGGTGCTTATTTTATGACCAAGTTAAAGCTAAGTCATTCATGCAGTGTATGTAGCAGGAGAGGTAAGAAAGCGAGAAGCTGTTTCCAAAATAAAGCATGGGTTAGTTCAGCTACAGTGAATGTTCCTGTACCAAGGACTGATTTAATCAATTGGTTTTACTTGATCATACCAAATACTCTTCTTTCTCAAGTACATTTTTCCACCCTACCTCTTAACCCAAACCTCTCTCCTCCTTTCATTTAGTTTTACTGCAGTACCAAGCCATGCAACAAAACCCAATCATACATTGCAGAGCTGTTCAGAAATGCTTTATTCTCTGCTGGTAGAATTACTCTTTCTGTAATTATTTCAGTGTCAACTCTTTTAACTGTGGAAGTATTCAGAAATGTGTTATTTGACCTCGCAATTTCAGGGCATACCACTTAGAAACTTTGTAACTCCTCCTAGCTAGTCTCAGCGTGCAGAGACTTGGCCTGCCCATTCAGGATCCCACTCCTTCTTCTGGGTATGTGGAATGTCGGGCATGCACACACAGCCTTTATCTGGATGGCTAATGAGCATGGGTAGCTCAGAATATCAGTCTGCACAGATGAAAAGGCAAAGTTAATTAGGAAGAATTCTTTTAAAGAATTTTGAGAAGAAAGAATTCTTTTTTTCTTTACTAATTCATCTTTTCAAGATACATCTCCATCAAAGTTCCCTCCCTCCTCCCCTCCAGGACCTACCCTCCCTCCTTCTTCCCCATCTCGGTCTTCTGGAGAAGAAAGAATTCTTAACTCATTGATTCTAAAAATCTTTTTGAAATAAGTATAATGAGACCAATATATGTGGATTTTCAGAATTTAAATTCACCACCTTATAAAAGAATTAAGCATGGTCACATAAGCAAGAGGCAGAGATTAGTGTTTCTGTAACATCTAGTCATACCAGGTACCAAGTTGTTGTAAGAAGCAACTTACAAAAGAGAGAGTTTAGGGAGCTCATGGTTCCAGGGGGACAGGAGTCCATGGCGGGATGTCATGACAACAAGAACAGGAAGCTGAGAGCTCACATCTTGAACCACATCCACAAAACAGAGAAGCAAACTGGAAGAAGCATGATATTTTTCATCCCTAAGCCCACCCACAGTGACATACTTCCTCCAGCAAGACCACCAACCTCCCCAAACAGCCACCTAGCACTGGAGGACAGAAGTGGCCACCTCCTAGCCTGGCAGGACTTCCAGTTCAGGGAGGGGGAACACCAACCCACCCACAAAACCTTCGACCCATAATTTTAAATGCCTTCAAGGTGTACAGGGATAAAGATGGAGCAGAGATTAAGGGAATGTCCAACCAATGACTGGCACAACTTGAGATCCACCCCATGAGGGAGAGACAACTCCTGACATTATTAATGATACTGTGCCATGCTTGCAGACAGGAACCTAACAAAGCTATATTTTGAGAGGCCCCACCCAGCAGCAGATAGAAACAGATTCTGAGACACACAGTCAAACATTAGGTGGAGCTCAGGGAGTCTTGGAGAAGAGTACAACAAAGAATAGAGGCATCCAGAAGGGACAAGAGCTCCACAATAAGATAAGAAGAATCAATTAATCTAGGCTCCTGATGGCTCACAGAGATTGAAGCACCAACCAAAAAAAAAAAAACATGTATGGACTGGACCTAAAGCACCTACACATATGTAGCTGATAGGCAGCTTGGTCTTCGTGTGGATTCCCTAGCAAATGGAGCTGGGACTGTCTCTGACAAGAACTCTGTTACCTGTTTATGGATCACTTTACCCTAGCTGGAATACCTTGTCTGGACTCAGTGTAAGAGTCTTAGTCCTAATGCGACTTGAAGAACCAGGGGAAAGGGGGATGTAAAATTACTTACTTAATGAATTAATTAGCTAACTAAAGAGAAAGAAAAATATTGAGTAAATTTTAAAATCTGCTCTGAGTAAAGGAATGCCAAAAGCCAGCTTTAACACAGAATAATCTGAGGTGGAACATAAAGTCAGCAAAAGGGGTCAGAGTTGATAACTTCTGATGACTGTGCCCAGCACTGCGTGTACCTGGCTAGAAACTGAATTCGTTGAACTCTTTTAACTCTTTAGGGGCCAAAGCTGATACCTCATGGGGTAAGGCTGCCACTGGTTAGCCAGGAGAAACAGTGCTGATAGCACCTTAGGCTGCCACATAGAGTGACTAGATCGTACAGAAAGAGGAAAGGAGAAAAAAGTATACATACACATACACACACACTTGGTGGATGAAGCAAATAGATTTCAATGAACTTCACACATACACATACACATACATACATACATATAGACAGACAGACAGACATGCAATCAGAAAGACAGACAGACGGGCAGGCAGGTATATACACATTTACACATTAAGTGGATGGGGCAGAGCTCTAACCACATATATACATATATACATATATGCATATATACATCACATACACACACACACATCTGGTGGATGGAGTAAATTACAATGAAATCCAATGAACATTTGTTTTTGTCCTTAGGCTTTTTATACCCCCTAAAACAAAGTTCTCTATGTAAGAAGAAAAATTACCTCATTCAAAAATAGATAAAATCATTACACAAAAGGTAGTTACAGTAGATAATTGATTACATTTTTCAATTAAGACTTGTACCTAACTACACATCTTCCACAAGCTCATTATAAGTTCAAAGCAATAGTTTTTTTATGTCATATAAGTTAACAAGGTTTTTACCAAGAAACAGGTTATCTGTCTTATTTTTGAAATCTTGTATAGCTAATCCTCTATTCTCTGTTTTAATATTCATAATAAAAATTACCCATCACTAGTTCATGACCTTCCTTATCATGGTAGACACCCAGACCTATGATTTCATCCTTGGTCCTAACCTAGAGTGAATATCTTCCTTGATTATAAATTTGTTCCAAGCCTATTTTTCTTCCTAGTGTAATTTGGTGCTTGTGGCATATGAAAGTTCACTTGTAGTTTTTGCTGTTCTATAAGAGGGACTTAAGAATACTTTAATCAAATCAGGAAAGTCATTATCAGGAATTATAAAATCATCAATTATCTAAACACCATTATTTTGTGAATGTATATCATATTAATCTGCAGGAAATTTGCCAAACAGAGTTGGCTAATAACCATGAAACAATCACACCATGCCAGATATATGAGGGTTACAACAGTGGCAAACACATGAAGGCACACCAGTAGCAAGAAGCAATCTTGGGATGAAGCCCCTGGAGCTATGCCTGTCCAGGTTACACCCATCACAGCCATGCAAAACAGTGGGCCATCTCCAGGAAGCTCACTTACCCACAATAGTTCCTTCTGTATGTACCTGCCAAAATGGGTAATTCCCTTTTGTTAAATATTTCACTAACTACCCTACTATTTCATTAGCCAGTTGGCTTTCCTAATACAACTTCATTGTTTTTCTATAATTTCTTCAAACATAATGCAGGCATATGGATCTTCCTAACATAAGAAGAAATGATGCAGGAATGTATGGAGAGAAAATGGGAACTGTCCAGGCAGTCACTGGTATGTCATTTCTTAGTTTTGGAAGCTGCAGGCCCTGCACTTCCTATATAAACAGATATATTTATCCCTCTCAGGTCTCTGAGGTGGTTGAAGAATAGACAGCTAGAGCCTCATAGTTAAATTTTGAGTTGTGTAGGAATCAAGAGGGTGCTAAAGATCTAAGAAGATACCCTTAAAATTGTGTTGCAAGTTAGTATGAATGTTGAGTCAGATATAGACCTTTAAACTCATGGAGATGGTTAGATAGTAGAATGTTAAAGTCAGGGGCCAAATATGTATAAACTGGACATTGGGAAGGTATACTGGGCCATTTAATTCTCATAAATGTGGCATATTTATATCTGTTGTTTTGTATAGTATTTACTGTTATAGGAGAAGGAACCATCTGTTGGACTGAAAGGGGAAACTGCTGGGGGGAAGAGGGTGGAAGGGCGGGATAGGAAGGGGGAGTAGGGAAGGGTTTGTGACTGAGATGTAACTTGAAGAAAAAAAAATAAAGTATTTATATAAAAAAAAGAAGAAATGAATTTAAGACACTGTTTTGTAACCATAATATGCAAAACAATTAAAAAATAAAACCTTACTTTAAAAGTGACCATTAGAACCAGCAAAATGTCACTGTGAGTAATCATGTTTGCTGACACTCTGAGTTCAATTTCCAGATCCCAAGTAAAGGTGGACTGAAAGAACCCCACGCCACACAAAATTGTCCTCTAACCGCCATACTTGTGCTGTGGTATGAGGGTGTGCGCGCGCACACACACACACACACACCATATATACATAAAATATATTAATAATAAATTTTTAAAATTAAAAAATGACCATTAAGCACACAGATGATACTGGATGGCTGTTAGAATTTTCTCTTCTTCATCCCTGTCTCATTCTCTTTAATACAGAGAGTGGGGAAAGCATGGATAGGAGTCAGGAAAAATATCTCAGGGATAGAAATTACTTGTCTTAGACACTAGGCCAACCTCATCATCCTCAAATCCTTTAAACAGACTCAGCCAGTTTCCCTTCCCACCTCACACAGATTTCTGACCATGAAATGAGGAAATGTAGGTTAAAGACATTCTCAGTTTATAACATTTTATAACAATTTGTCACAAAGTCCTTCACTTATAAATCTTAAATCTAGGTAGAGTGAAACATACCTGCAAACCCAGGATTTTTGTAAGATCAGGATCAGCCTAACTCCAGAAGACCATGACTCCAAAAACCAAAATAATAATCATAATAATTTTAGACGATCCTTATTTAGTAAGGCTCCAAATTGCTATTCATGTTTCCCTAACCCCATTAGCATACCTGACTTGAAAATCACAACATTATGTTCTACGTGGCTATTTCTTATTCTACAATAACCTGGGGACCAATATGGCTAAAACTCTGGGTCGTGCTGTTGTCTACACTCAATTACAAAAATAGTGCACCAAAGATTTCCAAATGCATTTCAGAAGAGCAGAATAGCAAAGCCACTTTTCAAGTAGCAAAACTAACATAATTCGTGAGAGTAAGGAAAAAACTGTGGAACACTGAGTAGAAAAAGACATCATGTGTGCACGTCACCCCATCTGATAGAAGGGGAAGATACAGCTGCATCATTTATTTATTTAGGTTGCATGTTTGAAACGAAATAGGTGAGCCATGGAGGAGACTTAATATCGTTTCTTCCACTATGTAAGAAGAAAGAAACTGTATGCCAGACTCAAAGTATATTTTCCAAAAAAAAAAAGTGAAGACAATTGTTATAAATAATTAGCCATTCATTCTATAACCTTGCCATAAGCTAATGGCAACTAATTGGACCAGAGATTTGTGCCCAACTCCATGATATAAGAATGTTTTAGAATCAGAGCTATGTCCAACAGGGGTCCTCTAAACCTGATAGTGACAAGCCAGTCTAAAATAATCATTTCCAAAAATCTTAATTTGAGATAAAACTGTGAAATTAACAAATGTTCCTCCTGGAGCAGAATGGAGTCTCATTAAGATTCAGAGCCCTAAGGAAACTTACAAGGTCAGGAACAAGCTCAGAAGGCTTAAAAAAAAAACCCTCACAGGGCCCTCCACAGGATGGTACAGACATTAAACACCTGCTTGTGAGATAAGATTCTCTTATGGAGCAGTTTGTGCAAGAGGTCCAGAGATTCAGACTGGAGAGATGGCTCAACGACTCAGGCCACTTGCTGTTCCTGCAGAGGGTTCAATTCCCAGCATTTACATGGCAGTTTACTTGTTTATTACCAGTTCTGGAGGACCTAGTGCCCTCCTCTGTGTTCACCAGGAACAGACACAGATCACATACATACATGCAAGCAGAACATTAATACACATAAAATAAAAATAATAACTAAATCTTCAAACATTTTAAATAAACAAAAGAAAATTTAAAGAATTCCAGAGCTGCTTTGTGAGTTGCTGTCCATGCTAGGGTAGGCTTTTCAGTGTTGTAACTGCCTGTTACAAGAAATAAACAAAATACTAGTATAACATAGTTTGTTTACTTTATTGTTTGGTTTGTTTTGAGACAGGATCTCACTATGTAGCCCTGGCTGGTTTGAACTTATAAAGATCTGTCTGCTTCTGCTTCTCAAGTGCTAAGATTAAAGACACATGTTCCACCATATTTCACTCATTTTAAAACTTCCTCTTCCTGCATGCTTACTGTGATATTACCTGTGTTTGTTTTATCTTTCTTACTTGTTAATGGCCATACACCCAGGCCTTCATTTGTCAATGGCTTTCCTACTGATTTCCACTTCATGAAATTCTATAACTTTTGCTATTGTTGATATTGTGTTTTATATGGCTTTGAGATAATATGAATAACGGTTAATTGCCAAAATTAACCATTATGGTTGGAATACAAAATGTCATCCTCAAACTTATGTGTTGAACATTAAATCTGTCAAATTTGCAAAGTCCTAGAGCTGTAGTAAGTAGTTCACTGACAATGGGTCTTTGAACATATCCTGCTCTTGGTTCCCCCATCTAAACTCTATCCCTCCCTCTCCTTCCCATCCCTTGCTATGAAGTTCTATCCAATCATGTAGGCCAAGCATCCACAGACTGAGCCCTCTGAAACCATGACCTAAAACAAATAAACCCTCCCTTTATGTCATGCACTGTGTCACAGTGTCACAGTGATACAATACTAACATAGAAAATGGTACCAGGAGCATGAGGGTTGCTATGACTCAACTTGACCAGGCAGCTCTTAGCAGATCATAGCTAAGACTTTGTCTTGATACTCAGAGGAGATTCTGAACTCTGACTCTTAACAATGTTGGATTGTCGAGAGAGTTGGAAATTCTCATTAGAGACAGGTAAATGTTGATATGAGATGCCCATGACCCTTTGATGACCAGAGACATATTTTAATGACTTGACTGTGGAATTCTATTCAGCTAAGTCCCCATCTGGAGGTGTTATCTTGGCAGGTCCTGGACCTAATTGGAGGAAGTAGGCCTTGGGTTCTTAGCTCTATCTTATCTCCTGCCCCCCTTTTTTCCATACTGTTTCCTGTCTGTCATGTTCTCTCCTCCATGACAGATAAATCAAGGCAGCCATGGACTAAACCCTACCATGAGCAAAACTAAGTCTCTCCTTCTGTCATAATTATACAAAAGTAATTGACACATTAATATCTAGTTGGGAGAGGGTATTGAGTGTAAAATCTACTGGCTTTTAGTTTAGTATGGAAGGTTTTACCATTGTGCTGATTGTGGGTCCCTGACCACTTATTATTTAAGAATAGGATAATGAATGATCCTATGAGAAAAAAAAGTCCCACATCTTGCTCAAAAGATTATTGTAAGAGTAAAAATGAGAATGTGCTTAGCGTATAGTATACCTCAGTCTTATATTCATTTCTATTTTTAAGTTAAAATGAAATATCTGAAACCACTAGGCAGAAATGGGAGAGTTGAAAGAAGTAATTGAAGATGGTGTAGAAGACGTAACAGAAGGAAGCCAAAAACCAGATTCTGTCTGAGTCACCAGCATGATGGATGACTACACTCACTCCACCCCCAGCATTGCTGATCCTGAACTGCAGGCTGGCTCAGAGTTTCCTGCTACCCTTTCAGAGACTGTCTGGTTGTGACAGTACACCACAGTCACCTAATGTAACCTGAGAATATCTCACCCCTGAAATAACAAACACACCAGTGGATTCATCTACTAAATTGTAGTGAACAAGATTTGCTTTTGAAATCATACAAAATAAACATTCCCTTCACTGCATCAAAGAGCCCTTTTCTCTACTGCACATCTAAGCTGCTCTCTTCCTAGACCCCTCTCTTCTTCCCTTGCCCTTTGGACAGGATCTCCCCATGTGGCCTGTATTAGCAGAGAACTCACTAATCCACCTCAGTCTCCTGAGTCCTGAGATCCACAAGCCTGTGTCAAAATACTCTAGACCTTTTTATTTTCCTTTTACAAAATGCTTTGTCATGTCCACAAAAAGAAAGTATTTAAAAGCAAACTTTGCTAATGACACAGCAGGTAGGAATTTTCAATTTTTCTAAGCTTCCTAGATGACTGTCAATCAACTCTTTTTTTAAAAATTGTGCATGTGTGCATGAGTGCATGTGCTTGTGTGTTTGCAGGCACATGTGGGAGTGCATTGCCTATCTGTGTTTATGAAAGCCCGGGGTAAATCTCAGATGTCCTTCTTTGTGAGCCATCTACCTTGCTTTTGATTAAGCAAGGCAGGTTGGCCAATAATCTCCAGGAATTCACCTGTCACTTCCTCCACAGTGTCACTACACCTGCCTTTTTTTTTTTTTTTTTTTTTTTTTTTTGGTTTTTCGAGACAAGGTTTCTCTGTATAACAGCCCCGGCTGTCCTGGACTCGATTTGTAGACCAGGCTGGCCTCGAACTCACAGAGATCCACCTGCCTCTGCCTCCTGAGTGCTGGGATTAGAGGTGTGCGCCACCATGCCCAGCTTACACCTGACTTTTTATGTGGGTTCTGGGAATTGAACCCAGGTCCTCATGCTTGGTGGCAAACATTTTTACTGACTGAGTCATCTCTCTTTTTACTTTTTTTTTTTAACTTACACAGTGAAAGTCAAATTCCAGTTTTACGTGCTTGGGGATATTTGAATGTCATCTGAAACAATGCTGTTGTTGTGGAAATCCTTCAATCAAACACACATACTGACTCTCATAGGAAACTTGGTAGAGTAAATACTGTGATAATATACAATCATGTCAATAGTCACCAAACTGTAAATTCTATTTAGTTCTATTCTAAATATTCCAAAATTTTATTTTATTAGAAAACTGGAGTTTCTTAAACATTAACAGATGTTTTTCATTGATAAAAACAAATTCTGAAATATACCACAACTTCAAAAAGTCTGCAAGTTGATAACACTATAATCCCTGAAGGGGCAATGGCTTATCACATAAGCTCAACTTTTGAGTTTTATTATTTAAGGGATTTTTTTCATAAGATTTTTCAATATTATGCATAATTTTTCAAGAAATTAAAATACCTTACTGAGATGTAAAAGTACAAATTGGTGCCATGAGTCCTTCAGCAAGTAAAAGGGTTTGCCAAGCCCCAGAGGCCTGAGTTTCATCCCCAAAGCCCAAAGGGCGAAAAGAGAGACATGAGTCCAAACAATTGTCCTTTGACCTCCCTATCTGTGACACTCACACAGAGGGAAACACACACACACACACACAATAATAAACATAAAAATTTAAAGAGTAATCTATATGAAAAACAAGCACTTCATTTCATACTTTCATATAAGTTGATATTTAAATCTACAATCTCTATTTGAATTCTTACTGAACCAATAAAGGTGTTTATACTTTGGTTTATTATTTTGTTTGGTTGGATGGATGGATGAACAGATGGACGGATGAATGGATGGATGAGTGGATGAATAAATGGATGGTGGATATATCTGATGTTCTTTTTTAATACACATATTTACTGTATCTAAGGTTTAGTATATCCATTCCAACTAAAATACCTTAAATGAGATACAGAAGAATAAAATTACTCACATAGCTTTCTACTTCAGACAACTCTCATGAAAACTGCTCAAATTTTCAATATCTGAGTTTTAAAGATTAATCCAGAATTTACTGAGATTCAATTTATTTGCACAGGAAGACAAAGTATTTTTCTGCAGTTTTACATTTATGAGACAGAATATTCCTTTTAAAATATATAACTATAAATTATTCACATATAACAGTATTTTAATTTAAAAATATCAGCCTTCATAAATTGTAGCAACTGTCCTGTAGCTATTAAGAGTACTTTATGTTTAGTGGGGAGGAGGAGATGAGAGGAGGTAGTGGGAGGAAATATGGGGAGAGACGGCTAAAATTAAGGGGCATTTTAGGGGTAGTATGTAAATCTAATACAATACAAATGTCCTAAAAAAAAAAAACCTACAGGAAGGCAATCTAAATGAAATCACAAATAATCGGGGAGACAGAATCCCAACTGGCTATCTCTTATCTGCAAGTTGATAACACTCTAATCCCTGGAGGGGCAATGGCTTATCACATAAGCTCAACTTTTGAGTTTTATTATTTAAGGGATTGGGATATATCCAATTTAGTTGACCAAAGGGATCCTATAGGAATTCCCAAACAATCCAAACTGTTGCCAAAACTATAAGCGGCTCTTCACAAACATACTGAAAGTCCACATTGCTAAAGACAACCTCCAAAGTACTCATTGAATATCTAGATGCTGAGCTCGTGCCTCCACAGAGCCTTCATTACTCTGTTCCAATGTCTTTGTTACAGGAAGATTGCTCTGCATACTATCAAAAGAGGAGAAATATAAACACTGTGGTTGAAAATTTAAATATGAGTTTGCCTTATCTGATGCAGTTCTAGTTCTCAGATAATGAGACAGAGACCTAGTAGATTTATTCAGAAAGCTTTAAGCACAATAACTGAGCAGATATTTATCTATTCTAACTCTCTATGCTATCTTAGCTACTTTCCAGCCATATGCCTTGAGTTACTTGCCACTTAGTCTCAACCTGGCTTGCTCTGCTGCATATGTGTCCTCGTGGCACACTCCTCATAGCCACTTGCTCATAGTTACTCCTCCTGGATCCTCCTGCCTCATGGCAAACTCCTTTTCCTGACTCTTCTCCCTGGGTCCCCTGACTGGGATCAGAAGTCTATCTATCTCCTGACTGGGATCAGAAGATCTTCCTATCTCTTCTGGCCAGTCCTTGGCTGTTCAGCTTTTTATTAACCAATCAGAGATAATTGGGGAGCATTCTCCATACCACATTGATACAGGAGATTCTAGAATAATCATTACAATGCCTATGTCTTGACTGTAACCAGATCTCAGAGCACATAAATCAGCATCTGAAAACACAGTACACAATATTATCCTCCAACAAAACACCAAACCAGCCATAAACCTTTATCTCCAATGATGCACTACCTGCAACACATGCTTAAGACCATGGTGGCACAAAGATTATAGAAGTAAACAACCAATACCTGAACTGACTGATTTTAGAACTCACTCCACAAGATGGAACTCATACTTGACACTGCTTGGGTGACCAAGAACTTGAGGCCAGATAACCAAGGGACCTAGGCCAAAACCAAATTATACTAGTCTGAAAAAAAAAGGAAAAAAAGAAATGTAGGGATAAAATGATACCTAATGACAATCAACTATAATCACATATCAGTGCCTTATTAAACCATCATCAGAGAAGCTTCCTCCTGCATCAGATGGGAACAAATACAGAGACCCACAGCTAGACATTACACAGAGAGTAAGAGACTTTGGAATATTCACCCTTAAATGAGATGTGTCCATCAAATAGCTACCCCCACCCCCCAGAGCTCAGGAAACTCACGGAAGAGGAGGGGGAAAGAATATAAGAGCCAGAGGGGATGCAGGACACACAGAAAAAACAAGGCCCTCTAAGTCAACATGAACAAAGCCCCTAGGAACTCATACAGATTGAAGCACCATGCACAGAGCCTACACAGGTCTGCACCAGATCCTCTGAACTTACATTGGGACTTTCAGTTTAGTGATTTTAAGGGATTCCTCAATGTGGGAACAATTGGGTCTCTGACTCTGTACCTTCTCTTGGGCCCTTTTACTTCTGTTTGTTTGTCTTGTCCAACTTCTATGTGATAGCTTTTGTTTTACCTTGTTATTTTTTTAAATGAATGGTTGAATGAATGTAAAGCTAGCCACTAGGGTAAAGGCTAACAATGGAATTGTCACTTATACCTGTTTCATAGGAGAAGCAGTTTCATAAAGTTTTTCAGATTTACAGAACAAAGAAAGTCATAAATCAAGTTAAATTTAAAATACATTAATGGGTACATCAGAGAGGAGGTTAGAGCAAGATGGGGAAAGCTTTTCTATGGGCCCCAGATGTTATCTGATGACATTCTTGGCTTTTGGGTTGATGGGACCTAGTAGTCTCCTAAGTTAATAGGTTTTAAAAGGCGTTTATCTATTAATCACAGGATGTTAGTTATGACACAGAGGTGGGCAAGGAATAGCTAGGAATAAGCTACTCATAGGGCTAACATTAGCCCAAGATAAGATAATTAGCCTCTGGTCCTGCAACATTCCAACCTCTCCATATCACTGCAGTTCTAATCAGTCAATCAGCCTCTATAGACATATTTGCTTAGAGTTCAGAATTCCCCCCCACCCCCATTAGTGAAGCATCACCTTTTTGTGTGTGAGGGTGTCACATATTGTTTCATCTCTTACCTTTCGGCAAAATTATGTTCTTGATTACTTTAGTTTTAGGTATAGTAAGCCTATCATACATCAAATGAAAATGTTTCATCAGCTACAAAGGATACTTAAAAATAAAAAAGTCAGATAAGTATCATGATGGCTAATAGATCTTATGTGATCTAGGAGTTTCTTTCTTAAAGCCCTTAACAGCTAGACCTCTCTCCTCAAGACTGCTGTCCTGCCCACCAGTCAAGCTTATCTACATCAAATCCTAGGAATGAGCCTGGTAGCTATGAAAGACCTTATGATATTTAACACTCTAGCTTAATGTTTAAGGTCAGTCTTTCAGAGAATATGATTGCACAGGGTCCTGAGAAAATCTCTTGATAACAATCCAAAAATTACACATGTAAAAATCAAATCCCAGATCAGCTAGAGACTGACTATATATTTGTAGCCATTTCTTCACTTCTCCAAGCAGCTGTAAAATGTGGGAAATGGCTTTTCTCTTAAAGGCATGCTATGATTTACAGCTTAAGTGTCACCCAAAGACCCTGCATTGAAGCGTGAAGGTTGCCAGCTTTTGACTCTACTGGGAGGTGATAGAACCTTTAAGTGATGGAACTAAGTAGCAGGGAGTTAGGTCACTGGAGATGTAGCCTTGAAAGAGAAATAGAGACCTCGGTGCCTCCTCTCTTTTATTAATGCCCAGCTACCATAAGGTGAGCCACCTTGCCTTTCTGTGCCCCTGATACTGTGATGCATAATAAACATCTCCTCCATTTAAGTGGATATTCTTAGGATTTTTTTGACAGTGGCTGGCATGAAAAGCACTGGGAACAAGGACTGGTGGGAATGTGATTGTTGCTTGGTAACAAAGCCTATTAGAATTAGTATTGAAGTGGGAGTGACCATTGGATTAATATTGAGGTGAGGAAAAGCCAGACTGTTCTCTAAAGAACGTTCTTGAAAATCCCAATACCCTAATATATATCTTCCCATTGTCAAGTAGTTTAAGTCATTCATTCTTGTCACAAACATTTTTAGCACCCACAAGCCTGACAAGTGCTAGTCGCTGATATTCAGAAAGAAGGAATCTGCACGGAAAACGCCCACCAGCTCATAGAGGAAGCAGCGGAGTGCTACCTTCCCAAGAGGGAAGCATGGGTTTGTCAGAAAACACAGTACAATGAGCTCATTCCGAATGCTGGATAGTGTGGGTGTCTGGGAGGCTCCCAAGGGGAAGTCACAGCTGTAGAGGGAGGAAGTTCTCTGGCAGAAGGTGGTTAAGCAGCCTGGCCTTGAAACCAAATCCCTGTCTCCAAAACCAGTGAACTTCTCACTGTAACACAGCTTCTTTGATTAGATGCATCCACCAAGTATTTTCTTGGCACTATTTTATAAAAAAGTTTGTTCTAGGTGGTGACAAAGGTAAATAATTATAGCTCCTTTTTTTATGAGAGCAAGGTAAAATATGTCAGCCATACAGGTGACCAATGCAAGATATTAAGAAGCAGAAGCGAGCTCACAGTTGGCTGTAACTCCAGCTGGCCACCTAGGGCACCCATACCCATGGCATACACTTTCACATAAATTTAAAAAAAAAAAGAAAGAAAGAAAATGAAGCAAAAAGGAGCACACAAAAAAAAAAAGTGTACTGAGTATTCTGTATTAGCACTCACCTGGCTCAGACTTTGGACCAGAATGCCGTTAGTTCCTCATATTCTATGTGGGGACAGATAAACAGCAGGGTCATATCTACACATTCCATCTTATAGGCAAGGGCACTACTAAGGATAAAACTGGGTGGATTTTTATCAATCGTCTTTTCTGTAAATCATAGCACGGTAGCTTTCATTCTTCTCACAAGCTAAAAAGAGCTTCTTTTAGGACCAATAGAAGGCAGAAATTTTATATCTCACTGTAAAAATATTTCTACTTACTTTACAATACTTGCTGGTGGAACCTATTTGAAAGTATTTTAACATTTCCACAACTTTGTAATTGGCATTGGTCTTGGTTTACTCTTGGTTGCATTTTTCCGTTGACTTCAAACTGTGATTGAGAACACCACCCTGTGCTTTGCAGCAATGTGGGAATTATTTGACCCTTAATGGCTTGATTCAGCTCATCTAAACCACCCATTGAACCCTGATGTTAGTACTCATCAACAGCCATACTCCCTATTCAGTTCTGATTCAACTTCAGAATTCTTAACTCAATTCTCCCCCAAACCATTAAGTATCAAACATGTTCGCTGATCTATTTTCAATCATTTTTCTCCTAAAAAAAAAATTAACTTTTATTGAACTATCTTCTATATATGACTTTGACAAATCTCAAAAGATCAGGTTTGATGCCTGACTTGTCATTTCTAAATACCTTTTACCTTTCATATGCATTTCCTCTTTGACTTATAAGACCATTTATCACACTTTCACGTAAGGTCAAACCTAACAAATTTCTCTGATGAGGGTTAAGAACTACATTAGTCAATGGATATAACAATAAGTCAATTAGGTAAACTAATAAGGAGTTAATTTAACACTACATTCATTTAGCAAAGTAAAGTAATAGATTCTTGTCTAGGGCCTATGACTAGTCTAGTCACAAGCTGTTAGTGTCAGGGAAGCTTCTATTTGCAGTAAATAGTAATTAAAACTGATTCCCACAAGTGTCAAGGTGCAGAGACTAAGACACTGTGGGATGCTCTGCCCTAAATTGGATATCTATATCATACTCCCTCTTCCCAAGCCTCAGGGATCTTTGTGGCATAGTGGGTAGAATGAGTGTAATAGCCAGAGGCATTTGATGATTAAAAGAAAACAATGTCATCCAGACAAAAGTACTACAGGACAGTAGCACTTTATGAATTCATAGAAGTTACAACAGCATACACAAGACTGCCATAATCTCCAGTCAGACCAAATCTCACCCCTGACATAGAAACTATCAACAGTTGAAAGGTAGTAGAAGAGGATTGATTTCCTTTATGAGTGTAGGCCTTGGTAAGTCCACCAGACTCCAGTGGAAGGCCCCACATCCAAGGCTACATTGGCAGTACCAAATGAACTTGATGGTGAAAAAATAAAAAAGGACACAAAGTTAGCTGGGGAGGGAAGATGGGTAGATATGGGAGTCAGGGGTAAGTGAATATAATCAAAATGCTTTGCACAAAAATCCCAAATAAGTCAGACTTACGCAAACATAGTACTTATGCCACTACTTCAAGTTCTGAAACAACCTCTGAATTAACCCTTGATTCCAGCCTGTCTATGTTTAAAATACTATTCTCCAAATTCCAAGCCTTTTCAGAACCTACTGAAGAAACTAGCCACTTATATCTGAGGAGGATCTGTATGGCTCTCGCACTGATATATCAAGTCAGTTCTGTTTTGCTTTACTATGGTCCCAGAAGTCTCTTTCAGATTCCAGGATGTCTATAATCTTATAGAGATCAATGATCCGTCTTCCTTCTTTCCCATTAGTTCTATAGCAGTTTCCACTTTATTTCTAGTATTATGTTATGTTACACTTTCAGTTTTTTCAATACAGGGGGAGGCAGTGGCAAAGAGGTAAATAGAGAGAGTCAAGCTGTGATCTCAAGGAAAACCCAGATTCTTGTGTTTAACTGTTTCAAGTACAACCCAATTGACCATATTTCAAATTTGTTGTCATTTCCTTGAATCCCAGGATTTGATCAAAACTAATAATTTCATATATTATGGTCATTATAATAAATTTAAACTTTTTCATCTAAATCCAATAGTATTTGTATAAGAATTCTAGCAAGAACAATGAATGAAAGGTTTTTATAACTACAAAAAATGAAATTACTAGGGACTTTTCTAGCCTCTTTAGTATGTAATGTATTAGGCCTCCATCCATTTATCTTACATAGATAACCTATTATATAATGATCCAACATGAAAATTCACTAAAAACTAAGCAACAAGCTATGCTAATAAAATATTTTGCTCATTCATAAATTATCTAAGTAAGAAATACAGCTTCAGTTATGTATATTACACTTGACAGTGGAGTAAGAAGACTAAGAGCCTTGCTTCCATTAATAAAGGGGAAGCAGATGTCAGGCCCCAGAGCAAGAGGAAGCTCTTAGCCCTCATGTGACCGATGAACTGAGGGGGGCTGACATGTGGGGGCCTCCCACACTGGAGGAGAAGGATAGATGGGAGAGAGAGCAAAAATATCTCATCTCTGGGTAATTTAGAAGGAAGAAATCTGGTGTATTATTCCTTCTTCCTTGAAACCAATATTGACTTACTCCTAGAAAACTAACTGTCAGGCCCCAGAGCAAGAGGAAGCTCTTAGCCCTCATGTGACCGATGAACTGAGGGGAGCTGATATGTGGGGGCCTCCCACACTGGAGGAGAAGGATAGATGGGAGAGGGAGTAGAGGATAAGAGGGTAGGACTGGGAGGATGAGTCACACACACACACACACACGCATGCTCGCACACACTCAGACACACACATGCATACATATGCACACACAGACACACACACACACTCAGACACAATCAGACAAAAGTATGTGAGTCTTGTACCACCAGATTTAGGGTGTGTAATCTATTCACACGTCCCTTCCTTGGTAAGCTTAAGGCTATGAAGGGCTCCCCTGGAATCCTGCAGTTACTCTGGATAAGGTCTTGCTGCATCAGCATCTTGGTCACCTCAGCTCTCTATAGTGTATACCATGGAGTTTCTGCTTCTGTGGTCAGTAGACTGTAGTAATTTAAGGATATAATTTAGGCCTCTCTGAGTTGAAGTTCACTAGGCTTTCATCTTTTCATGCCAAATACCCCTATTCTTCACAGTGGATGATAAATGGAGTCACACAGATAGACGAAATGAGTAACTTTATCAATTGTTATTCTGTCCCTATCTCCCTGTTGGAGAATATGACTTAATGAAAAGGTAAAGGTAATATGTTAAGGTCTCATAATCAGGTAAACTTGGAGAAATGCAAATAGTATAACTGCTTTCCACTAGCTTTCTCCTGCTTCTAACATTAGCATGAGAAGGAAAGATGCATCTTTTACTTAGGCTATAAAACAAAAATGAAAGTCACCTGGGGAAGGCCTGGAGTTGCACAAACATGTATGAGCTGACCTCGATATACAAGAAAAAGCCCAGCTAAGATTTTCAGAGCCAGCCAACCTTGCCAAGTCCAGATTGGCTGACCTTCGACATATCCAAGATACTTTGGTGAGCCTACTGTAACCAAAAACTGGTGGTCTCCCCACCAACTTACATTCTCATTTGTTCACAAGTTTAAAGTGCTAATTGAGTTAGGCCGTTTGGGATCCAATGATCAGCCTTGTTGACAGCAGTTATCCCCAACAGCTAAAATACCTAGAAAGGAACTTTCTGAACAGAAGTACCTAGAAGGACTTCAGCAGACCTTTTATCACATGAAAAAGAAGTTTGAGAAAGACAAGCTTTCCTGGTTTGTGACTGGACAGTACACTCTGAACATGAGAAAGACATTTTAAATTCTACTTATTTCATCTTTTTGTTTTTAAACATAAAATTGGAAAAGTAACTCAAAATCTTGTTTAGGGTCCTTCCTAGTCTTTCCCACTAAGTTTCCTTAGTCTTACTTAGGTTACAGCAAGGAAAGCTATAAAAAAAGAAAGCACTGAGAGTAGAAATTATTCTGTACTTCTGTGGGGAAAATGAGAAACAGGCCAGAGTATCAAATATCTGTCCTATGGAAGGATAAACATTAGTCATAATTTACTCTCTTGTCTGCATTAAAGGAGCCCACCATAGCTACCAGGCATTACCAGCTTGGTTCCAGGAAGAATACTCACTGGTGTTCTCTGGTGGGCTGTGTATCCATCAGAGTCCTAAAAACCTAAAGGGACATGTAATAATCTGGAAGGCTAGATGGGATCTGCTCATGGCTGGGAGGTTCTGAATACCACAGTTCTAGAGACACTGGGCCAGCTAAATAGCAGCCCCACCAGAGGACCTTAAAGTATGTCCAGGTCTCCATGGACTCCTATAGGACATGGTTTTGTTTACAGTCATGGTCAGTATTTCAATATGTTAAAATTCATCCTATGCAAGTCAAGTAAAGCTAGATACTGGGTTCTGGGGATTTAGTACTTGCCTGGTGCGCATAAAACCACCCTGAATGTTCTGTCTGTCCAAATAGAGGAAATCACCTAATTTCTAAACTGTTTAACGTGCAAAAGAATTTGAAGGACTTGAATCACTTTCAGCGGAAGTCAGTCTGATGAACACATTATTAAAAAAAAAAAGAAGAAAAGAAAGAAAATCTGGAGGCCATTGATAAGGAGTGGGAGATCTCCAGCTCTGAACAAGCTTGAAGCAATTTTACAGTGGACTTAAGAAGGAGAAATCTTAAACATTTGGAACAAGTTGAGCCTGACATTACAAGAAATACTCATCTTGCCAAGATACATCAAAACAATCCAGTTTCAAGCATGTACAAGCAAAGTGGCTTTCAAAATCCAACAGAAGAAGGAAGAACAACTTCAGAATCACCAAAAAGGATGCTTCACATGAAAATTCCCATCTTCAAAAAGTAGGAAATTTTATTTCCAGTTAAGTATAAAACCACTCTCATTTGATGTTTAAAACTAGATAAAGCATGAAAACTTTTTAATACAGAAAAAAGGTTTTTAATAATTTATTTTTATTTCTTCAAGTTACATCTCAGTCACAATCCCTTCCCTACTCCCCCCTCCTGTCCCACCCTTCCACCCTCAACCCCCCCATCCTCTACCCTTTTTTTTTTTCGTTTAAGGTAGATCTTTTTCCTCCCAACAGCTCCCCCTTTCAGTCCAACAAATGGTTCTTTCTCTTATAACAATAAATACAATACAATACAACAGAAATAAATAGGCCACAATTATGAGAGTTATATGGCTTAGCATACATTCCCAATGTCCAGTCCATATGTATTTGGCCCCTGACTTTAACATTCTACTATCTAACCATCTCCATGAGTTTAAAGTTCTATATCTAACTCAGCTTTCATACTAACTTACATCACAATTTTAAAAACATCTTCTTAGATCCAGAACCCCCTCTTGATTCCTAAACAACTCAAAATTTAACTATGAGACTCTAGCTATCTATTCTTCAACCACCTCAGAGACCTGAGAGGGATAAATATATCTGATTATATAGGAAGTGCAGGGCCTGCAGCTTCCAAAACTAAGAAATGACATAAAAGTGGCTGCCTGGACAGTTCCCATTCTCTCTCCATACATTACAGCATCAATCTTCAGCCGTTTGACCCTGTTTCTCTGACAGACATTGAAGAAACTAGTGCATATGAAAGAACGTCTAAATGATGAAGTTAGATGAGGTCCATAGGAAACTTCCATGGTTTGTGTTGGTAACTTGACAGAATCTACAGTCACCTGAGAGACAGACCTCTGGGAATGCCTACATGGAAATGATCAATGCTAGAAGAGCAGTCTCAACTGTGGGTGGAGCCATTCCCTTTGCAGGAATCCTGGACTGTATTACATGAAGAAAGGGAGCTGAGTACACATGTTCATATGTTGTCCTCTGCTTTTTGATTCCACACTGTGATCAGATGCTTCAAACTCCTCCTTCTACCTTGACTTCCTGCCTTAGTGAACTATGACCTGGAACAGGAGCCAGAATGATCCCTTTCTTCCTTAATATCGTAAAGCATTTGCTAAACATGAGAGATAAATTCATCTGTGGTTCATGAAGACCACGTGGTTAGTGAAACCTTGAAATCGAATATAATGAATGGGTCAGAAAATGGGCCCCTCTAGAAAAATGAATCCAAACAACTTTTTGTGAAACCAACTGATATTGCTAAGTTAAATACAATTTATCTAGATGAAGATTGTCAAGGTTGATAATGTATCTTCATCTGACTTAGTTTAAATTTTCTCTTAAAACTTTTAAAGAAATGAAACCAAATGTACACTGTAAAATGGTCACTGAGACAAAAGACTTTATGCCCTGAAAGACCCCAAATGAGAAAACTTCTGTACAATGTGACAGGGTGCAGTGAGAGGGGAGGCAGAAACTCCAAGACCTTGATAAACTGCACTGATAAAAAGAGATGATACCATGTGTGATGACACACACCTGTAATCCCAGCATTTGGAGAACAAGGGCAGAGGACTGCCAGAAGTTTAAGGCCATCATGTCATACACAAAAAGCGTATAGTATTGCCATAACACAGTGAGACCCTGACTCAAAAACAAAGACAGACCGGCAGACAGGCAGACAGACAGGCAGACAAGAAAAGGGGGTAGAAGAAGGGAAAGAGAAAAGGGATGAAGAGAGAGAAGGAGGAGGAGAGGGAGAGGGAGATGACAGAGAATATATGATCTTTACCAAGTACTCAATTCACCATAGAAAAAGAGTAGATAATTTGTTGAAAATATTAACTCTATAAAAAGCTAGACAATACTAACACATTTTTGAGGGATAAGGGATAACTTAAATATTTCAAACAGTAACTCTATTTTTCAGAAGTCCTGAGAATGGATCACAGACCTAAATATAAGATGTAAACCTATAAAACTTCTAGTTGATAATGAAAGAGAAAAGCAAGATGGTTTGGGGTTTGACAGCCTATTTTACATATAATAGCAAAGACTCAGAAGAGTGTGTGGCAGCTGACTTGAAGGAGGGTCGGACCAGCGCAGTCAGTAGACACCAATAAGGTGGCCAAGCTAATTAGAGTAGGTGCTTCAACAATAGGAGGTGCTGTTCCTGGTGCTGGTATCGGAACAGCCTTTGGCTGCCTGGGTGTGGTCTATATGCCAGAAACCCTTTGATGAAGCACAGCACCTTTAGTATACTATCCTGGGATTTGCATTGTCTGGGTCTCTTTCTATTGATAGCTGCTTTCTTGATTTGTTTGTCATGTAACATAAATCACTGCTTGAAATTTTGGCACTTGTAATTATAGACATAATTTTCTGGGTCTTACTGTGAGTCTGAAAATGTAGTGTTGGTGTCACAGAAATGCATGCTACTTTCAAAGTCATTTCATTAAAGATGAAAACTAACTTTTGGAAAAAAGGTAATATTAGGCAATACTAATATGAACTCAACTAAAATTAAAATTCTCTGCTCTGCAAAAGACAAAAAAAAAAGAAGAATAAAAAGAGAAGTCACAGGCTTAGAGGGCAAATATGCAAATATGCAAATGCATGTATTTGATAAAGGACTGTTACTTAAAAATATAAAAATCTTAAAGCTCAACAATAGGAAAATAGCCTTATTTAAAACTGGCCAAAAACTTTGACATCTTACCAAAGAAAAAAGGAAAATGGCAAAAATACATATAAAAATTATCCATCATGTGCTTTTAGGAAACTGCAAATCAACCCATGAAGACATCAGTGTAAACCTTTTAGAATGGTCCAAATAAATGATACTGACAGACTGCTGTCCAAAAAGGACAAAACTTGGTAGCAGGGAAGTCGACAGCCTAACTCTGCCAAGACAGGGTAGGTAAGTCCTTCATAATCCCTGATCTACAACAAATGTCTGTCAGAGAAACAGGACCCAAAGGCTGAAGACTGATGCTGGAATGTATGGAGAGAAAATGGGAACTGTCCAGGCAGTCATTGGTATGTTCTTTCTTAGTTTTGGAAGCTGCAGGCCCTGCACTTCCTATATAAGCAAATATATTTATCCCTCTCAGGTCTCTGAGGTGGTTGAAGAATAGACAGCTAGAGTCTCATAGTTAAATTTTGAATTGTTTAGGAATCAAGAGGGTGTTATAGATCTAAGAAGATACTCTTAAAAGTGTGTTGCAAGATAGTATGAATGTTGAGTCACATATAGACCTTTAAACTCATGGAGTTGGTTAGATAGTAGAATGTTAAAGTCAGGGGCCAAATATGCATAAACTGGACATTGGGAAGGTATACTGGGCCATTTAACTCTCATAAATGTGGCATATTTATATCTATTGGTTTTGTATAATACTTACTGTTATAAGAGAAGGAACCATCTGTTGGACTGAAAGGGGAAACTTCTGGGGGGAAGAGGGTGGAAGGGCGGGATAGGAAGGGGGAATAGGGAGGGGTTTGTTACTGAGATGTAACTTGAAGAAAAAAAATAAAGTATTTAAAAAAAAAACACTGCAAAAAAATATATATATATCAAAGAGATCATCCACCATGTTCAAAAAGGTTTCATCCCAGTGATCCAGGAATGATTCAACATATACAAATAGATAAATATAATCCTCCATATATGCATCCTGGTGCAGACAAGTTTTGGCCATGCCATTGTTGCTTCAGTTTTTGTGAGTTTGTACAAGCTTTCCTCAGTTGTTTTAGAGGGCCTTGTTCTCCAGATGTCCTACATGCACTGTGTCTCCCCAACTCCTTTGGCTTCCTCTTCCTCATGCTCCCTGAGCTTTGATGGGAGGGATTTCCTGGAAACATCCAATTTATAGATGTGTATTCCAAGTTCTTTCTCCTTATTTAAAGTCTGGATGTGGGTCTCTGTATTTATTCCAATCTGCAATAGGAGGAAGCCACCATCTCTGATGATGGCTGAACAAGGCACTGATCTATGTGTACAAGAGAATATTAGTAGGAGTCATTTCATTGATGCAGAGATCTGTTATGTATTCTAAATGTTAATCTGCTCTCAGGGGCCTCCTTGCTATTCCAGGCCATACGTGCACTAAGTGATGTTAATAAATGCTACAGCCTGGATTGGGCAGAGAAAGATGTTGGCTGGGTTAAAGTGTGTGATCTTTTGAAGCAGAGAGATAGATGGGAAGAAGGAGCCAGGATGGGAGAAGAGAAAGACACAATGGGATAAAAAAAAGAAGATCATGCCATGTGGCCTGGAACATCAGCATAGAATGGAGAAAAGCAGCCATGAGGATGTATGTGTATGTTATAGGGGTTCATTTGGGGAATAGAATTATAAACTAGCTTAGACAGACTAAGATTGCACAATCCAGGCGAAAGCTTGTTAACATCCATCACTTGTCTACTTGTGTTCATTTATAATGGCGAGTTAAAGATTAACACCACTAACCATTTAACGATAATTTAAATACTGGAAATAATTTAAATAATTATTTCTATATTTAACTGTTACTTTTTTTTTCTTTAGATCAGTAGCATTAGAATTTACCCTAGGTCTTTGGGCTTTTTAGACCCTGGTTCTTAGTCACCCAATCAGAGTCTGTCTGTGTTCTATCTCATGGAGTGGCTGTTAAATTAAATCAGACATTGGTTGGTTACTCCAATAAGTTTTGGGACATAATTGCCCTAACATATTTTTCAGGCAGCACAAAGTAGAGAGTGAAGGTTTTATGGTTGGTTTACCATTTGTGTTTATATTTTGGTAACCTACAGAATATCTTCCTAAACTAAAAACGCATAAGGGAGAAGTTTCTATGTAGGCAACGGCTCAATCTCTCCATGTTCACTTAGTTGTGTGACTATTGTATTTGTTAATGGAGTCTTGCTGTCAGTTTCTAGAGAACAACTTATTTTCTTAAAGCCAAGGTGTTTGCAAAACGACGTGAAATAAAATGTATGTTCTCTTCAAAAAAAAAAAAAAAATGATACTGAGATCATCAAGTACTGCCAGGGATGCATGGTAGCAGGAAGTGCATTTGAGATGGAAACATGACATATAAAGCCAATTTGTGAGACAAGGTTATGTTTTCTCATAATACTAAACATACTTTTATAATTAAGCAATCCAACCCTTGGTATTCAATCAAGGAGTTTGAAAACATGTCCATACAAAAACTTAAGCAGGCTTTATTCATGAGTACTGAAACTTTGAAGCAATCTAGATAGCTTTTAGTAGGTGAGTAGAGAAATGCACTATGGAAACCTCAAATAAGGGAATATTTTCTGTGATATTAAAAACAACTATCAAGTCATGAAGAAAAAAAAAAAAAGACATGAAACACTCAAATCCAAAAGGTCTCTATATGCTAGCTGCCAAACTCTAATTAATATGACATTCTGGAAAAGGCAAAACAACAAAGATGATAAAACAGGTCAGCATGTTCTAAAGGTATCAGAGAGGGAAAGACGAATATGAACAGGGAGGATAATTAGGGTAGTGAAAGTACTCTGTATAATACTGTAATGGTGGATACTGGTTACTGTTCATGTGCCTAAGCCCACAGAATGTACACCAACAAGAATGAACCCTAATGTCAACAAAGGACTCTGGATGATAATAATGTTCCTCCGGTGTGTCATATGGGTGAGGTATGTTCATAATGGGAGAAGGTATGCATGTGTAGGGATAGGAAACAAGAGAGATATTTCTTTACCTCGTTCTCAATTTTGCTGTGACCCAAACTCTGCTTCTTTTTTTTTTAATTTAAAAAAGTATCTTTTTAAAAGACAATCTTAAATCAGTACTAATCATTAATGGGTAATAATCGCTATAGGGTATTTGAAAGAAGCCAAAAGGACCCCAGAGAAATCCAGAGGGGAAACAGATCACCAATCCCCCCAAAAGGCTGATAACTCAAGCAGAGATGGCAGGGCACCTAGGGCCAGAGTCAAGTTAGATGCAGATTCAATACATCAGTTTTCAGCACTGTGGAATGATGAAACTCAGTCAGAAGACTTCAGTCCCTGACACATCAGGCCCTCAGCACACCAAGGTATAACTTATCCTGATGCCCTTTAAACTGGCCACCACTCAGGACTTTCTTTAATTCACTCTTTCCACCTAAAAAGGGAACATGTCACATCAGTAGTAACACCTAACAGCGGGCATTAAGAAAATAGCAGCAGTAGGAATAAAAAGCAAGTCTCTCATAACAATAAATACAATACAAAACAACAGAAAGAAATAGTTCACAATTATGAGAGTTATATGGAGTAGCATACATTCCCAATGTCCAGTCCATATGTATTTGGCCCCTGACTTTAATATTCTACTATCTAACCATCTCCATGAGTTTAAAGTTCTATATCTAACTCAGCTTTCATACTAGCTTGCATCACAATTTTAAAAACATCTTCTTAGATCCAGAACACCCTCTTGATTCCTAAACAACTCAAAATTTAACTATGAGACTCTAGCTATCTATTCTTCAACCACCTCAGAGACCTGAGAGCGATAAATATATCTGATTATATAGGAAGTTCAGGGCCCGCAGCTTCCAAAACTAAGAAATGGCATACCAGTGGCTGCCTGGACAGTTCTCATTTTCTCTCCATACATTACAGCATCAATTTTCAGCCATTTGGCCCCGTTTCTCTGACAGACATTAATTGTAGAGCAGGAATTATGAAGGACTTGCCTACCCTGTCTTGGCAGAGCTAGGCTGTCGACTTACCTGCTTCCAAGTTTTGTCCTGTTTGGACAGCATTCTTGTTTTGTATTGTATTTATTGTTATGAGAGAAAGAACCATTTGTTGGACTGAAAGGGGGAGCTGTTGGGGGGGGGAAAGATATACCTTAAACTTAAAAAAAAAAGAGAAGAGGATGGGGGGTTGAGGGGGAAGATGGGGGAGGGTGGGACTGGAGGGGGGAATAGGGAGGGGATTGTGATTGAGATGTAACTTGAAGCAATAAAAAATAAATTATAAAAAAAGCAAGTCTCCCAATTATGGGCAAGAAATTGATCCACCTTGTTCTGTTAAATATGTTTATGAAAAAACAAATGACACGCAAAAGTATCTCACTTTTAGAAGCTGGGAAGTTTGGAGCTTTTAGCTCAGAATTCAGAGTTGGATATTAACAGCACAACTGTATCAAATTCTATTCCTATATCTGCAAAAGCATCCTCTGTTATCCAGTTATTTCTATTAAGACCCTGGGATATTTTTTTAGATGTGTTTAGTGTGATCATAGTACTTGAGTGACTGAGGAAACAAAATCAAGAGTTGGGAGTCCAGCCTAAGCTACACAGTAAGAAGAGAGAGGGGAAGGGGAAGGGAGGAAGAAAAAAAAAAACAGGGAGGGAGAAAAAGAGAAAAGGGGAGAGACAGAGGGGAAAGGGGAGAGAATGGAGTAAAAGAAGGGAAGGAAGGAAGTGGAAAGGAAGGAAGGAAAGAGAAAGGGAGGAAGAAAAAAAAGAGAGAAGGAGGAGTCAGGAAAAAGAAGAGGAAAGAAAATAAAATGGGGGAAGAGACTATGTAACAAGGTTGTCTATTATTATAAAGTAGTCCGTGAATCAAAGGCCTAAAAATACGTAAAATAGATTAATGCTCCCTACTTAAACATTTTCAGAATATTGGGAGTTGGGGGGCAGAATAGTGTATCAGATCTCTTGTTGTCAATGGTCCTTTCCTACTTAAAAAAAAAAAAAATGAAGGGGAGAAAAGATTCCAATGACTGACAGTTTATAAGCCTTTGAAATCTGACATGTCCTTAACCAAACATGCCAGATTGTCAGAATTGAAAATATTAGTAAATATAGCCCAGCTCGAATTCCAATTTCTTTGACTAGAAAATAAAATCCAGTCAGAAGATATGTCAAGAAAGAAATGGCATACCAGTGGCTGCCTGGACAGCTCCCATTTTCTCTCCATACATTACAGCATCAATCTTTAGCCATTTGGCCCCATTTCTCTTTTTGCTTCTGTACTTTGCAGTCTTTAGGTCACTTATGCAACTTGCTTTAAAAGAAAGTATTTCTGCCCTCCACTTGCCCCCTTTTTTCCCAGTTTTTGGAGACAGGGTTTCTCTGTGTAACTTTTGCTGTCCTGGAACTCACTCTGTAGACCAGGCTGGCCTTGAACTCAGAGATCCACCTGCCTCTGCCTCTAAGTGCTAAGATTAAAGGTGTTCACCACCACCCCCCCCCCCCCCCCCCCCAGGAACAAGGAATTATTTCTAACCACTTTCTCCCATCAGTTTGCCACTCACAAAAGAGCAGCAGAAGGAATGGTCCCCTAATTTCAATGGCTCAGGCAGTCTTTACCTCACAGTCCCAACAACAACTATACACACCTATTCGAGGTCTTTTGATTTATATTAGCATTTCTCATTCAGAAAAAAAAGGAAATCCTTATGTTCCTACTCTCAATGTTATGGTAAAGAACGCAATTAAATTTCTAATACCTTGCCTTCGTTTGGAGCACATACTCCAAAGTACAGAGGAAGCAGAGGCCAACTCACTGAAACCACCAGCACACACTGGTTGAGTGACTAATTCCCCTGAAACACAGGTTAGGCATTAAAGGAATACATTCCAGACAAAAACACTAATTTTCTCTCTTAGCTTCTGGGCACAGAAGTTATAGTTTAAGAAATTAATAATAACTTTAAAATCTGAGATCATATTATAGGAAAAGGGTGACGAAGAGAGTCTTGTGAAATCATGTGTTCATTCTGATAAAATATTTCACAAACTAAAGTTAGACAAAATGAAACAGAAAAAAAAGACTTGTGTCACATTTCTGACTATATGAATATTACTAATGTTTTTAAGTTTCAATTACCTATCCCACTTTTTGCTACATCCCTGTTTTCTTGGTGTGAAAAAAAAAAACAATTACCATTTCACAAAGGTGAGCCACAAGTTTAGAGTTTTCTCAAATTAGAAACTGAAACATCTAGCCAATTGGGGGAGGGGAAGCACACAGTTATACACACAATGATAATTCTGTGCTTTTTTTTTTAAATCATGTATCTTTGTTCTAAATTTCTAAAGCATAAGTTAACATATATATATTTGAATTTGCAATTAATTAATGGAGAAGATAGGCTTTGTCAAGGGAGACATTTTATTTTTCATATTATCTGTGCGATATTGTTTGAAAAAGAGAAACAGTTCAATCTGCATTCTGGGAGAATCCACCCGGAATGTGCTCAGACTCTCCCACCAGTAGAGGGCATGGCAGATTTAACATGAAAACCTACGCTTTGTTTATCAGGCAATCTCATGCTGTGGCTTTGCTGGCTGACTTTTACAACCCACTGCATTGTTGCTTCCGCCACCACAAAATGGAAACTGTGTGTCATCTTAATATTTAGCAATCCTATTTATCTAAAAGCCAACTGTAACAACAACAAACTCTAAGGGGAAGTCACCAGACCTGAAGTTTTTACTTTAAACTAAGTCAGTCTTTAAAAAGAGCTTAACATGGGGATTTATTTTTGGAGGAGATAGAATCCAGGGACCCCAAGGTGCTATGCAAACAATCTGCCACTGTATTCTCCTCCCCCCCACCCCCAGCCCAACGTGGGAACTTCTCAAGAGAAGGGTTTCTGCCTGCAGTAGGTACTGCCTAAACTCTCAAATTTACCTGTGGTTGTAAACTTATACAAATTTATCAAGCAACCACAATTTCCAGGAAGAAAAAATAATTTTGAGACATGGTATTGTCAGTCTGAAAAGGCTTGTGAAAAAAATTACTTGTATTAAATACAAAAATCATCTAGGATAGTCTATCAACTACTTGTTGGTAGATAGACGTGTATATTCATTTTTGTTAATGTGTAAAAAGGACAGAGCTTTTCCAGCTTCATGATCTTGAAGAGGTTAAATATGAACTATTTTATTTATTTTCCTTATTCATTGATTATCCACACAGCAATTTATCATAAGCTTGACACTACAAATCTGCATTATCTTGATATAATAGAATTTACACATTTAAAACCTAGTTAATTTTAAGTTAACCCTTATGATTTTTCTACCTTAAAAACTGGCTTTAGATTGCCCTTTTTATATGTGTAAATTAATGCATTTTGTTGACATCACAAAAGGTCTTAAATATAAGATTTGCATAATTTATTGAGACCATTAAAAAAAATCATACCAATGCTATTATTAGATGTAAGAAACCAGGGCTCCAGCAGGGGGAAAATGACTGTCTCAACAGATACTTAGCAACTACTGGTAGTTAAACACTGGCTCTGGTCTCACCTGCTGGCATGGGTACACCTGATATGTAAGAGAGCATCAATGTTTATGATCTTTTTTTATACATGTTTATTTATTTATTCAAGTTACATCTCAGTCACAGCCCTCTCCCTTCCACCTTCTAAAATGTTTCTGATTTTATGATTCTAATATGCAGGGTAGTAAGTGAAAAATAACTCCTGTTTTGTATTGTTGAAAAAGATCAAATATGTCTGCACATTACATATATTTTAAACAGCAACACTATTTCTATTATACTTGCTTAATAAATAAGTATTAAATCATCAGAAACTAAATTAGATGTAAAAACAGTGCAGTTCTTTTGGGCTCATTAAAAATTCCATCTTACAGATTCATAAACATGCTTTGAAGCATTTGTTACTAAAAATCAAAGTGATATTCCTTTTGGAATAAAAGCTATGCCTATTTTCTTCATTAGCAACTGTAAACTTTGTTCTCCGACCCAAACATGGAAATCAGCTACCCACAGCTTGTAGCAAAACTGGGTTCCCAGTTTGAGGAATGTGTCTCCATTTTCCTTTTAACGGGTCTAGTGTAGTAGAATGTCAGGAGCCTAAGCCTTACCTTTTTACTAGTCTTTCTGCTCAGACTTTATGGGAAAACCACTTAGGTATTCCGTTGCATCATTCTGGTAACATAGGAAGCTGAATCAGTTTGTAGTGGAAGTCATGTATTAGTTCTTACAAATCAGGGCATATTCAAAACTGCAGGAGTAGAGATGGGTTTCTGAGGAAATCACAAAGGAAGCTTGTCCAAACAAACTGTTTACCATTCCCCACTCTGGCACCCAGATCTAGCCCCACGCCCCCACCCCTTAATTTAAGCAGTTGAACACCTGTTTATCATCTAAACATCAGTTTAGAATCTGAAATTCTAAACCTGTTCAACTAAGAATGACTCATAAGGAAATCCTGATTCCTTACACGGAAACTACAAATGATCCGGGTATAGCAGAACTGCGAGATCTTGGGTTTCCCTTTGTATTTGTCACTATTACTCGGATCTGTGCTGTGCCTAGCAGGAGATGCCCTTCAGATCTCCTGGGGAAAGACCCTGCAACATCACTGCCTGCTGCAACCATGCATTTAAAGATCAATAATGTAGAACCATTTTAAACACCAGGTTTTAATAGGCACTTTCTCCCGCTTCCTCCCTGACCAGAGTGCATTCCCTTTAAGGAATTCCAAGATGCCTGAACGAGCTGCAGAATCACAGCACCTAGTTCAGCAAGCAGCCCATGCTTCATCAGGTTTCTCTAGTTGTTGATTTGGTGTCCGGATGAGTCTTAAAGATTGTGAACAATAGATAAATTGCAAGGGTGGGGCTCAAAAAAAAAACTAAACTAAGAATATAGATACGGTCTTTACGCAAGGTAAAGAAAGTCACGAACTCCGAGACCCTTCACGCTGTAGCCTCCCGAACAGCCGAACAGCGATCCCGCTTTGTCCCCGCCCGCCACCTCCCACCTTGTGTGCGCACGAGGCTACGGCACCTACGTCAACAGTGCCCTCGTTTCCAGACCCTTCGGCGGCTGCCGGGACTGCCGCAGGCCCGCGCGGCCCCGCCCCCGTGCCGCCTGCAGCCGGCCAATCCACGCCCCCTAAGGCGGGGCCGGCGCCTCCAGGTACCGCCCCTACGCCGCTGCCCGCCTTAAATGCCAGCCGGCGCTGGCCCGGCCGCAAACAGCTGCAGTGGCCGCGGGAGTCTGAGAATGCAAAGTGCCATGTTCCTGGCTGTCCAGCACGACTGCTTACCCATGGACAAGAGCGCAGGCAACGGCCCCAAGGTCGAGGAGAAGCGGGAGAAGATGAAGCGAACACTGTGAGTATGCCCTCTCTCCCTAAGAGCTCTTCTTATCCTGCCTGGCTTTGCTGCTAGGCACCGACCTTCATTCGATATCCGCTTTGACTTGAGCAAACTCTAGTCTGCAGAGAAAGGGGGGAAAGAAAGAAGGAAAAGTTAGCTTACTAGATCTGGTAGTATGTGCTTTTTCTGTGTGAGCTCAGGGAGTTTAGGAACTGTGGGAAATTGTTATGAAGGAGGCGGTAGATGGGCTGAGAAGGCGCTGGTTGGCTTTTTGTTCTGCATTTAAGGAGACAGCAGAATCCTGCAGCTGAGTAGCATCCACAGCGCCTATACATTGCTTTGTTAGTTCCGAGCCGCTTGCACAGCTGCTGGGTGGAGATGTTTGAGCTGATTCTGAATGCAGGAGATCCGTTTTAAAATCGTAAAGTGGGTCTCACGCAGTCACGACTGTGGAATGAGTAATTTGCTCTGCAGTATCTGCTGCGGAGAAGCACGGTGGGCGGTCGCAGAGGGGAGCTAGGGAATCCATCAAACACACACACACAGGCATCTCTATTCAGTGCCTCTAGCATGGTCCAGGCCCTCCGTCCTCGAGTGTAGAAAGGGAAAGAACACCAGCTGGCTCAAGACACTCCCACTGCTGTTCTCAATCGTAAAATGTCACCAAGTTGTAGCTTAACCATGCAGAAAAACCGCTACCTTTTTTTGTAGGTTAGAAATAACCTGTCGAAATTTTAAAATCTATGCTTGTGAAAATTAAAGTAGCCTACTTATGTAGTCCTATCCTGCTTGTAAAATGCTAGGTTTAAATGCTAAGAGGGTAAGAGGCAAGATTGTTCTTGCCTGTCTGATTTGTTTGTAGCTACTGCAACTGATGATAATTTTACTATTCAAAAATTGCCACTTAAAGTATCTTTGGTTTTTTTTTTTCTCCAGCTTAAAGGATTGGAAGACCCGTTTGAGCTACTTCTTGCAAAATTCCTCCACTCCTGGGAAGACCAAAAGTGGCAAGAAAAGCAAACAGCAAACTTTTATCAAGTAAGTTGCAAATCCTGTAGTTACAGAGATGAGTATCTAGCCAAACCACTGAACATGAAAGGGGAACTGTGTGGAAAAACTCATGTGTGGAACTTCTCTTGCAGGCCTTCTCCCGAGGAAGCACAGCTCTGGGCAGAAGCATTTGATGAACTGCTGGCCAGTAAATGTAAGTTAACTTCTTGAATGTGATCTCTTGCCAGTATTCCCAGGGCCTAGAAATGTTGTGTTCACACCACAAATGAGCAGCTTGCAGGAAGTGCATTAGACGTTACCACCACTTACAGAATAAAGCCTGTTTGTCTTTCTCGTATTTCATCAAATTTAATCATGGAAAAACATGAGGTGTTCACCTCAGGTGGGGAAGAAAAGTTAGCCTAAAAATTAAAATGACAGTTACTCATAGTTACGGTTGAGTCAGCTTTTCCATTGCATAGAATGTTTTCAAAAACGTTCATAGTGAACTATGGTTATCCTATAAATATTTTGCATTGACAGTGAAGTTAAGTATATTTCTTCTTGCAGACTACAAACTTAAGCAGTTTGCCTACTGGCATCTTAGTGCTTTAAAGAGCTAAATTGTGAGAATGACAGGTTTGAGTGAACTCTAGGAAACTGATCCTTCTAGTACTAGAAGGACAATGTGTCACTCAATTCACATTCTACTTGCTTCTTTTGTGCTTTCAGATGGGCTTGCTGCATTCAGGGCATTTTTAAAATCTGAGTTCTGTGAAGAAAATATCGAGTTCTGGTTGGCTTGTGAAGACTTCAAAAAAACCAAGTCACCCCAAAAACTGTCCTCAAAAGCAAGAAAAATATATACTGACTTCATAGAAAAGGAAGCTCCCAAAGAGGTAAGAAAACATTCATATTTTTCATTCATTGGTAAGAAAGTTATTCATAATAGCATAATTTGGCATCTTCAACACTGTAGTTGAATACACCAAGTGCAAGTAGGAAGAGCCTTGTAGGGCTCTTCACCCCAGCTGTCCTAACATTTAAGTTTCTCCAAACCTGACAGTTGTAACTGATCACAAATTACACCTTTTAGGTCTTATTATTAAGCATCGATTTGTAATGTTGAATACCAAATAAATCAAGTTTCATTTTGTTCTTTCAGATAAACATAGACTTTCAAACAAAAACTCTGATTGCCCAAAATATCCAAGAGGCTACTAGTGGCTGCTTTACAACAGCTCAGAAGAGGGTATACAGCTTGATGGAGAACAATTCTTATCCTCGTTTCTTGGAGTCAGAATTCTATCAGGACTTGTGTAAAAAGCCACAGATTGCCACGGAGCCCCATGCTACATGAGACAAGGAGCCCCCACAGAGGACATTTCATTCTGTCTCCCAAGAGGAAAGGCTACGACCTGCCAAAGACTGACCTTGAATTCAGCCTGAGTGTTAGGAAAACATCGCTCAGAACTATTGATTCAAAGTTCGGTAGTGAATCAGGAAGCCAGCAACCTAGGGGAGTCTCTGTGAGAACAGCTTCCCTTGCTGTGTGAAGAACAGAGGAAGGGAACAGTGTTCTGAATGTGCTGTTCCTCTCTGGGAAAGCAGGGGTCTGAGATGAAAGATACAATGGAATGTTGTTGGTCCAAACATTTAAAATCAATAGGTCTGGGATTATGTGGCCTCACCAAGCTGGCTGTACAACTTCCCCTAAACCAGTCCATGTTACCACATAGTGGGTTTAGTTCTAGTTTCAACATTTCAGTACCAAGCAAGATTAAAATGTTTACTGTGAGCTAGAGTGTTGAAGTTCTTAGGACTACAGATCATTAGTACTATTGTGTCATTTGTCACTGAAACTGAAAAGTATGTTTGCATTGTTAAATGGTGTGTTCGATGGAATGAGTGCTGTTCATAGAAAACCAGTGTCTGTTACGAGTGCCAAAAACTGTCGCACAGGCAGCTAAACTTCAAAGTGGTTTTTGAATACTTTTAATAAATTTATTTTGATAAATAATGTCATTGAACATTTGGAAGTCCAGATGTGATTCTGTTCTGTTTGAGTTCAGTAATTGGAAATATGTCAGATATATGAGAAAACAACTTTCTAGTAAAGAGATATGAACATGAATTAAGTATTGTACCTGTCCACTGAGAATTGACAGTCCTGAGAAATGATTGCTTCAAAGGAAGATGTTCTCCTTAAATCTATAAACATTATGTCGTCTTAAAAAAAAATCAGAGCACATGCCTAGGACCCATCATTGTGAAAGTCAAATGTGTTGTTTAATAAAGTAAAAAGGAAAAAAAAAAAACATTGACCTGTGTGTTAAGGACCAGCTAATAATGAGTGATGAGAAACCATGATGGAAAAAAGAATCAAAGTTAGTCATGTGACCAAGGAGCCTAAGTTCAGGTCAGTGTGGGCCTGCCTGCTGTATTCTTAGTTCCAGACACCTGGCATGGACAAGACACATATACCTGATTATTGTTTCTTCTGGGATGGGGCAATACAAAAGTCTCAAAAATTTCCTGCATCTCCTGCCTTCATTTGGCTAATAATCTGTATTACTCTAGGTAACATTGAAGAAGAAAGCAAGTGTGTTGCTTAGGCTAAATGCAGGAATGTTCTTTCTGGAAAAGGCCTTCATTCTGGCTAGTTTAGAGGGATTCCCTTCGTGAAGCAAATTTTCAATCTCTGGAGTGGTTTTAGTAAATGGAAGAGGAGGGGGACCACCCTTGGCTTGAAATTGGAGGACCTGAGCCCAACTAATGACATCCTATCGCTCTGTGACCCTTTTACCCTGGTTCCTCACTAGATATCCCTCTGCCTATCTCCCTGATACCTACACACAATAAGGGGTACTTCAGAAATTTGAAACACTAAAAACTGCCCCTTTGTTCTGATTTGTCAAAGGAAAAAGGCCCACAGTATTTCATACTATGTCTTTGGGACCACCCTACTTCACAGGAGGGGCAACTTTGCTCCTTGCTATATCATCAGCAGCCAGAGTGACATACAGCAGATATAGATTAAATACTGGTTGCATATGTGAGTTCTGAATTCATAGCTTTAGCTAACAAAGAAATCCACTTTGCCATCAAGTCCTATTTATTTTACTTAACACTCTGTCCAGCTTTTCCTTGGTTCCCACTCTGATGGATGATGCCACCATGACTGCAGGTAACCCACCTCCCTCTGCTTACTATCTCTCACACCTAATATATTTCCTTTTTAACTCTAGGGATGCTTTCAACACACAAACCTGACCCTGTCTCCTGTCGCTTATGATCCCCTGACAGGTCTACTAAACATTAAGATGAAAGCAACATCCCTAATATAGCCTAAGCCTGCAGGGCTGACTTCCTCTCACCTTCCAACCCTGTACACAATTCCCTGCATCAGCCTCACTGGCCACCTTCCATTTGCTTGAAGATGCTATTCCCTCGGCCCCAGGGAATCTTTCCATCTAACAGTTCCTCTCTGTACAGTGTAATTTTAGTTCTTACTCACCATTCACCTGTCAACACAATTGCCACTTCCCCAGGGAAGTGGACTCTGACCTCCTTAACTAGACCATATCCCTTTGTAGATATTGTCACGGCACCAAGTTCTGGAATTTAGGGTACTTAATAAAGGTATTTCTCATTAATTTTCATAATTACTTGATACTTTTCTCTTTTCCAGTTAGATTATGAAAAACACAAGTGAAAATCCTGTGCTTTTTTTCTCCTCTCTGATGATTCCCAGCACCTGGTATACAATGTGAGCAGAATGGATGAATGGGTCTATGGATATTGGAAGAAACTGTATGGTAATTAGTGAGATAAAAAATATCTATTGGAACACTCCTCCATTGCTGCTGGGAGTGCAAACTTGTACAACCACTGTGGAAATTAGTCTGGTGATATCTTAGAAAACTTGGAATAGCCCTTCCTCAAGACCCAGCCATACCACTTCTGGGTATCCACCCAAACGATTCCTCACCTAACCACAAGGACATATCCTCATCTATGTTCATAGGAGCCTTATTTGTAATAGCTGGAAACTAGAAAAAACCCAGTTATCCCTCAACTAACTAATGAATAAAAAAAAATTGTGGTACATTTACACAATGGTAGACTACTCAGCTATCAGAAACATGGATATCATGCAATTCCCAGCCAAATGGATCAAACTAGAAAAGCTCATCCTGAGTGAGCTAACCCAGACTCAGAAAGATACACATGGGATCTACTCACTTATAATTGGATTTCAGCCATATAGTACAGAATAACTATCCTACAACCAACAAACCAAAAAGATCAGGAACATAGACTTTCTTACCTATTAATGGGACAATTCGCCCTAGGGGTGCTACCGTGTAGGCCCCCAGTGCAAGAGAAAGCTCTTAGTCCTCATATGACTGTTGAACTGAGAGGGGATGATATGTAGGGACACTCCACATTGGAGGAGTGGGGTGGATGGGAAAGGGAGGAGACAGTGGAAGGGTGGAACCGGGAAGGGTGAAAAGAGGGCACTGTGATGGAGATGTAACTTGAAGTAATAAATAAACATTTTAAAAATATGTATCAATGCACAGAAAGATAAAGACAAAATTTCTGTTTGTTTGTTTGTTTAAAGAGATCAGATTATGATCCCCAAGCTTCTCCTAAGCTCCTAAACTCAATTCTCCTGTCTCAGCCCCTGAAGTAGATGAGACTACAAGCATATTTCACTGTACTCAACTTTTTAAAAAGGGCAAGATTGAAAAATCTACTGGCTCGAATGGATGTAAATATTTTCAGAGTTTTTTCCTTTGACAATCAATCAATAAATATTTTTAACTAGGCATGTTCCCCATGCCATTTGACCTTTGGTAGAGAAAAAAGGAAAGCCAGTAACAAAAATAATAAGTAAATCAAAGGTTTTGACTTGCAGAGCTTCTGAAAGCATAAGCTTTATTGAGATGGTTTTTTCCATGTCCTCTTGTGCGGAACAAACTGAAACAGATTTCAGATTAGAGACCACATACCTCCACAAATTAAGTATAACTAACTGTTCCAGTTTCCCACAGTTCAAACACTTAGGACCCACAGGGCACTGGTTTTGATATTTTTTCATTGTGAATGTATTTTAATGCCAAGGATGTTTTCAAAATCTAGTCATTTCATACAGTCACACTGAAATAAATAGAAAGTTGTTTTACTTATCATGTGAGCACAGTAACAAATCACTTTGGATGAAATCACCTAAAATTTAATAGAAAAGACTTGGGGGGGGGGGCTTTTTGTGTTGATAGTATCTGATCATTCAGCCCTGGAGAGTGAGAAGAAGCAGAGAGGGTTATGAACTTCCATCAGGAGTAGGGTCATGAATGAAAACACTTTAAATCTAGACAATGTGGAAATGAGGAGCATGCCCTGCGCTGAGCATTGTTTCTCTAAGTTAGCCCAAGCCTGCATCTGAGGAATTACTCTGAGTTACAGAGAGCAACGCCATCACTGAATGGTAAAATTTGACAGGTCTGGCTCAGAAGCTTTTTGACCTATGTAGTCCCTTTTGTCAATGGCAGCCGGATGAGTTTTTGATAATTATTGGTAACTCTTGGCTGAGGATCAGCCTGGGGTTACTCAATTTGATGATAACAACCTAGAAGATCTTCTGTGACCTACAGGATAAAAGAGGTTGGCTCAGAACACAGCATGAAATAAAGGAAGGTCTGCCTGACATTAACCATTTTTTTGATGCATGACCCAGCATGGCCAATATTAAGGGTAGGGTGCAAAGTGTAGTTAGTGTAAGAGGTGGAGGTCCTTGAATACTGAAGTTTAAGATTTAATTATGAGAGCATTAGACAACGAACTCAACTAAAATGTATGGAAATAACTCAGACAGCAATGTGAAGATTGAAAGTATAGAAGCTTGTCAGTCAGTTAATGGATCATGGTCTTTGGTTGGATATGAAATTCTGCCTGTCTCACATCACCAGAATATGAGCAAATAATTCCATTTAGCTTATATTAAATTATACGTTTATCTATTCTGGGCAAGCACTTATCTAAGCCACAAGGCAATTGATGAAAAGACATACTCCCTGTTCTTTGGCACCAATTAAGTAACTGATGAAATAAATATAAAAACCAAAATATAGCCAGGTACTAACACCAGGACTCAGCATGATGCAAAGGAGGATCAACAGTTCAGTTGTTTGAAAGGAAGAAGGGAAGCAAGTGAGGGGGAGAGAGAGAGAGAGAGAGAGAGAGAGAGAGAGAAAGGCCTTTTAGTTTAAACAAGGTGAAGGATTTTGTAAATCGAGAGAGGATAATATTCAGGAAGGAGAAGTCATCTAAAAGAGGAACAGCAGGATTTCTTCTTCACTTTATGATGATAATTTGGAAGGTGGGTATTTATAAAGGATAAATATTTGAAATTTACTGTTGATTTTAGTTTTGGCAAATATCTATAAAGGTTTCAAGTATAGAAAATATACAAGAGTAGAAGAGATGGCCCTCTGTTTTGAAAGACAGATAAAAAGCAGAACTCAAACACAGCATTTCATTCCTTTTTTATTTTTATACATTTTAATTAATTAGAACTATATCAGTTTCCTCCTTCCCTTGCATCTCTCTAGCCTCTCCCAGGGACCCTCCCTTCAACGCTTCCTATTAACCCCTACCCAAACTCTCAAATTGATAGCCTTTTTTTCTTTAATTATTACTGTTACATACCAGTATATGTATTTATGTATGTGCACAAACATAAATACTACATGCTAAATCTGTTTTTGTTGTTTATGTGAATATGATTTCAGGGCTGACCACTTTGTATTAGCTAAGTCATAAGGGGGCTCATTCCTGGGAGAGGCTAATTCTCCCTCTCCTAGCAATCATTAGTTGTCTGTAGTTCTTTGGCTAGGAATGGGACCTGTGAAATTTATTCCCTTCAATATATTTTGATATATTCATTGTCCCAGTTTTGTTCATGAAGCCATTTCTAGGGGAGACTGTTTAACCTAAGACTTCCTGGTATTCTGGGCTCTTAAAACTTTCCTGACTCCTCTTCCAGTATGTTCCCTGAGTCAGAAATACAAGAGCTGGGATGTAGGTGTATCCACTGGCACTGGGTTCCTCATGATCCATTGATGTCTATGTTGTGTCCACTATAGTTTTCTGTGATGGTCTCTATTTTCTGTGAAAAGCTTTTATGATAAAGACGTTAGCTACTCTCTGGAGGTATAAGGATAAAATATAAACTATAGTAAGGAATTGTATGCTGTCTAATAAAGTGGTGGTAGCAGGATCTTTCCTAAGGCCTATAACCTCACTAGCCCTGGGAATATGGTTGGATTTATAGGACAAGGCATGATTTCCATCCTGTTCAGTGAGCCTCAAGTTCAATTAGACAGCTGTAGGTTACCATCAATATATGAGTGCCTCTTATTGCACCTTTACAGATATCTCACCATGGTGGTGATTTTTCTGGCTCACAGGTGTTACAGCTGGGCTGGATCATTAACCCTTTCCTTCCCTTGGTGGCTTGCATAGTATTTTCTGGAACTAGACCACAAGAAGGAGACTTTCAAGTTACATTTCACGTTCTTAAAATTAGATTCCATAAGCCCATTACCCATGAGTTTCTGGTCATGATGCTTTAAGCTTTACTAAATCTTCCTCCACAATATCCCAGATGCCTCTTCCTTGTCTTGCTGTATTCATCACTTTTCATGACTATAACAAAATAGCTGAGGAAAAACTGTGCTGGATGATTTTTATGTCAACTTACCACATGCTAACGTCATCTGAGAGGAGTGAACTTCAGTTTTTAAAAATGTCTCTAGAAGACTGGGTTGTATGCAGGCATGTAAGGCATTTTCTTAATTAGTAATTGATGCAGGAGGTCCCAGCTCATTGTGGGTGGTGCTATCCCTGGTCTAGTGGTCCTGGGTTCTATAAGAAAGCAGGCTGAGCAAGCTATTGAGGAGCAAGACAGTAAGCAGCACCCCTCAATGGCTTCCTGCCTCCAGGTTCGTACCCTGTTTTGAATTCCTGTCCTGATTTCCTTCAATGCTGGACTACGATGTGGATGTGGAAGTGTAAGCCAAACAAACCCTTTCCTCTCCAACTTGGGTTTTTGGTTTTTTGGGTTTTTTTTGTTTTGTTTTTTGTTTTTGTTTTTTTTGTCATAGTGTTTCTTTGCAACAGTAGAAATCCTAACTAAGATAACAACTTAAAGGAAGAAAGGTGTATTTTTCTCAGGTTTTCAAAAGAAAAGTGTCTCATTGGATAATTTCATTATTTTATTCCCCATAGTAAGGGATAATATCATGACAGAAGGATTAAGTGAAAGAAAGTTTTTCATATTATAACAAGTCAGGGTGTAGATGAGACAAGAAGGGATCAAGGCATGTATATGTACATATATATTTTTTATTATATATTATATATATACACACATATATATGTATGTATATATATATCAAAGATGCAACCCCAAACCAAATTAAATATCCCAATAATGTGAGCAAATCACAAATTCCTGCATGTCCCCTGCCTCCTCCAGTGCTGCCACCTCCTTCTTCAGCTCCTATTCTTACTGTGTGCTCCTTATTTGTTGACCTGGTATCTCTTCTATGAAGAAGCAGTTAAGGAGACTGGCATTTACCATGGCCAGTTTTTATTAATTAATTAATTGACTAACCAACTAACAAGAAAGGAGTGAGGACAACAATCATATTAGTTTGAAGGTGGCTGAGCAGGACAATTCTGTTGAGTGATTTAAGGCTAAGGGAGATACGCCGCATAATAAAGTAATCAAAGCTTATTGAGAATCAGAGGATTTGTTAGATAGGTAGATTAGAGTCAGATCTGATGGTAACCAATCAGTGAAATAGGTACACCCACCCATTGGAAATAGAGAATGAAGGTATAATGGATGTGTTTCAACAGCAGGCAGGAGTTATCTACTTAGAACCTACTAGTCTACTCCAGAATATTTTTGTAGATCAAAAATACGAAAACTATAATTTGGTTCCATCATATTCTAACTACTATAATTGGTTTTCTCTAGTCTTTCATTTTCCCCTTCCCTGTTCCTTTATAGTATATAAAGTAACTGATATATGTGGATCAAAAATTCATCAATGGGTCAAGTCATTGGTTCAGTCAGAACTCTTCATGATCTGGTCACCTCTCAGGATCAGATCTGCTATGTAGAAGCCAAACCTTCAACAATGAGCCTTTGAAGGAATACTTAATGTCCAAACCATAACACACATTACAGCCATGTGCTTAGTCCACATTGTCACTCCTACCTAATTTTCACCAAGCCCTGAATCCTATTCCATGCTTCTAATCAGTTGTTTAGAATACTCTTTGAGTATTGGTAGGCTCAAGTGATTTTTATGCTCAGAAAAATTTCAGAGCTCTCTGACAAGGTAAATTCCTGGGCTGAAGGTTAAAACATTTCTAGATTTTGGTTTGATTTTTTTCTGCCCATTTGGCCTTATTTTCTGATACTGACTAGAAGCATTTGACACTGGGTATTCTTGTCAGTTTTCCACAATGACTAAATGAAACATTGCACACCTTGCTTACAATTGCTTTCTCTTCCCCTAAATATTACCTGTTTTTCAAGGTACAGATGAAGTTTCAGCTTCGTGAAATCTCCCTAAGAGGATGTCTGTTTTAAACTCCAACAAAATGACCACCAATGACTACACTAACATTTTTTACTTAATTTTAAGAGTAATTAGAATTTTCCAGACGGGAATTATTTAGTCTGACTAACTCATGAGTTTTGACTGGTGATTAACTCATACATTCTCTCCAATAAGTATGTATGTAATAACAAATAATTTCACTTAAATATGCTAAACTCATTTTGCCAAAAAAATGAATTCACAAGTCTACATAATTTTTTCACCTTGACTGTATATGACTGCATTACAAATTTAGAGAACACTAAAGCATATGGACTTTGGGTATAGTTTTAAAGTATATTTTTCTCAAATCTCAAATATATCTGTTATTTATATAGTTTAAAAAGTGCACTGACCCATATGCAAACTTCCTGGGGATCAAGGCTGTGTGTTTATTTAGCTTGAGTATATGCTAGACATGTACAGATATCACATCATAATCAAAATAATAGAAAAAGATATATTCCAAAAGAGAGAGAAAAGAAGCCATAGCATGGTGACTGCTTCGGGAGTCAGGCAAAGTCCGGAGTAGTAGCTGTTGTTGCTGGCTTGATTTGTTTTTACTTTTTGTTTTGTTGTTTAATGAGCTTGGAGCTTCCAATCTTTTAGGCCTATTTCCAGTCCTAATTCAAATCACTCTCTCAATCTTAAGCTTCAGAATGTAATCTCAGGTTATCAACAGTGGCAGCATTTTGAAACAGTGCTGTTGAGCACTGCTGAAAATACTACATTTACAGGAGCTTAGTGTAGTCTAGCAAAGGCAAGAAAACAAGCTTCAGCTTGGAAAGGAACTTTTTCCCTGTTGATGAAGAAGCGATATTGATTGTCATTTGGCACAGACCCTCATGAAGAGTGGGTCTCATAGAAATAGACATTAATCACTGGAACATAAATGTCAGGACTTCAAGTCCTATTTTTTCTAATGTTTTCAACTTGTTTCAAGTACTTGAGTCTCCCAAAATGCTGTAAGGTTTCATAAAAGTACAACTAAAGTCATCAGCATTTTAAGGGTAATATAATGTAACTATTTTAGAAGTAATTTTGATCATGATTCATCTGAAGGAAGTCATGGTTTTGTTTAAAAAAAAAAAAACTTGTGAGTGTCCCACAGTATCAAACAAAGTTAAGTAGCCTTTTGGACTGATGTATTTGTCTTAACGTCACTGAACAGTTAGCTCATGACTCAGTATTTGGGGTTTCAGGATGCATCTGAATTTAATCCTATCTGAATGGACTATTGTCTTTGCCTAGTCAAGTGTGGCTGGGAAGTATTAGGTATGGCAGCTGTGTGTTTCAGTTCACTGTGGGGGGGGGGAACCTCTAAATACTCCAGAGGAGTTGTGCACCAGTAAAGTATGGCTGATCTATTTTTTTGTACCTCCGATGTAGAACTTGGTGACAAAAGAGAAGAATCTGTTTTGTATGTTTTAATTGGATTACTGAGTACTCATATGAATCTCCAACAAATATGAAGTTTGCAAAATTGTCTCTCAATCTGTAGCTTGCTTCCTTATCTAAACAAATGGGTTTTTTTGTTTTGATGAACTCTAAAATTACATATTATTTATTTTATGAATTTTGCTTTAGATGTCAAGCCTATGAACTCCTTGTACAGGCCTAGGTACCAAGGATTTTTCTCAAATGTTTATATTAAAGATGTATCTAAATATTAATTCCTTACACTTAATAAGATGAGCCATTTGTATTAATTTTTAGCTGAAGTATGAAATGGATTTGTTTTGTTTTTGTTATTATTGTTATTTTACCTATAGCTATTTAGATGTCCAGGCAGCATTTCTCCATAAAGTCTCCCCTTACCGTCTATTCTCCCCAAAACTATGACAGCACTCAGAAGGGCAGCCTCCAGTGAAGAAAGAAAGCAGTTAAAGGAGGAAACTTAGTTAAAATTGGATACTGTGAAAGAGATGTAGATTTAGACCATCAAGCTACAAAAGATGGAATTGTACAAGAAGATGCTCAAGGAAGTGTATGAAAGAAGCAAGAGGCCCTAGTGTTTCTGTGTGCCAACAACTGCAAGATCTTAGGGCTTTGGGGCATGAACTTGCCTTTGGACTATTGAGTTTAGACTTTGGAGTAAAATAGAAATAGCAGTCACTTAGAAAAAATGATTAATCAGATGGCTGCTACCATTAAGCATGTGAAAGAGATTTACATCAGGTTGACTATGGCCACCAGTTTCCTGATTAGGACATGTCTTAATAAGGTTTCTATTGCTATGTTAAAACACCAAGACCAAATGCAACCTGGGGAGGAAAGGGTTTACTTCATCTTTCAACTTATAGTCCATCATCCAGGAATCAGGGCAGGAAGTTGGAGTCAAGGACTGTTACAGAAGCCAAGGAGGAACTTTGTTTATTGGCTTGCTCCTCATGGCTTGCTCAGCCTGCTTTCTTATAACACCCAGGGCCACCAGCCCAAGGGTGCACCACTCATAGTGAGCTGAGACATCTCATATCAATCATCAATCAAGAAAGTCCCACAGGCTTGCTCACATGCCAGCCTTGTGGAGACATCTTCTCAGTTGAGGTTCTCTCTTCCAAAATGATTGTAGCTCGTGTCAAGATGACATAAAAGTAGCCAGCACACAACGCTTCAGATGCACTGATGGAGGAAGACAGTCTGCAGCTGGAGGAGAGGATGCTCACTAGAGGCACTAGAAACAATCGTGGGGTAAAACTTTTTAAATCATAAAGGGAATGGTTACAGAACAAGCATCCTGTGAAAGGATCCCCACAACACATAACCCAGAGAGAAAGCAAAATTTTCAAAAAGAAACCATAAAGGCAAAAGGCCCTTAGGGGAAAGCCACAGTCTCATACTTCAGAAGAACAGAATACACTGCTGCTCCCTCCAGGGGTGTAAGTTATACCAGGAATAAGGCAAGCTAGCAAGGAATGTATGTGAAGTCTGCCAAGGAACCTTCAGTGATGCCTGTGCTAAAAGAATACATCATGTAAGTATCAGGCCTAAGGAGTTGTAGTCCCTGTCACAGCATATGATGAATGTTCTACCAGCCCATCCTCAGATTCAAGTTCAAGACTTGAAACAAGGCATCACATAGGGCCACTCTCTACCTATGTTAGATGTCTGGATCCTCTAAGACACCATCCTTAAAATCAAACTGAAACTGAAACATGCAGAGGTTGTTTAAATAAACCAATTGCGTGAAGAAAAGATGAAGAGTTCTGGAAATAAACTCACTCTGCTAATGCTTCTTTTTCTAAATTAACAGACAGAAAAGAAGGAAGAAGAGAGAGGGAAGGGGAGAAGGAAGGAAGGAAGGAAAGAAAGAAGGAAGATATCAGTTCTTTCTTCTTTTCCTACAAAAATGTCTATAGAAACTTGAAGAGGTAAAAGGGTAGTTTCCTATTTACAGGAAACAGTCCTTTGAACTCAGGGACCACCAAGAACTACACACACACACACACACACACACACACACACACACACACCAAATCATCTTCAAGTTGCTGAAAAGATATACATTGGAGGAAACTTTGAAAACAAATTACATTAGGAGAAATTCATTTAGCACTTAGGAGATATGATAAGAATCACAATAGACCTTGAGTTAGAAATCACACAAATAAAAAAAAAGCACAATGAAGTAGTTAATGTGTTCAAAGAATTAGAAAAGCATTCATATGGCTCTCTATATTCAATAAAAATTATTCTTCCTACAGAGAAGTATAACATTCCTCTTGGGCACAACATGTTAACATAAGCCTTTCATAGAGAAGATGAATGTTATAAATGAAAAATCCAGGTCTTGCCGGGCAGTGGTGGTGCACGCCTTTAATCCCAGCACTTGGGAGGCAGAGGCAGGTGGATTTTTGCGAGTTCAAGGCCAGCCTGGTCTACAAAGTGAGTACAGGACAGCCAGGGCTACACAGAGAAACCCTGTCTCGAAAAACCAAAAAAAAAAAAAAAAATTCATGTCTCATAAATCATCACAAAAGAGGAACAAATGAAGATAAAGTAAAATAGTTTATTGTTCTTATTCTTAACTGTTCTAAAAAGTTAAATACTTTTTTTACAATAATCATAGCAACCATGGTAAGATGATTATAGCTTATGGAGAAATGAAAAGCATGCTAGTTTTGTCATTGGGGACAGAAGCCAGACACTGGGGATTCCCTAACTTATGCAGGCTACATATAAAGTGATGTGTTATTGTTTGATGACAATTTAGATGCTTTGTAAATGTGTGTTGGAAACTCTAGGGTAAAGTTATATTTTTCCAAAAGAGAAAAATCAAGCATAAATGAGATGAAACAGTACCCTCTAATGATAACAGAAAACTGAAGGAGAGAAATAAAAAAACAAACACAGGTCATGGTCAAGAAGCAATCATAAATGTGGAAGGCAGCGTTGACATAAAAAATACAACTCTTGCCTCTAAGGGAATAAGAGATAGTTTATCCTGGAGCCAAATATGAGTGACCATGGTGGGAAACACAAATTTAAGTCACTGCAAACTCCATGCTCCATTCATCTGTTTACTGAAGTTTCTATAGTAAGAGAACAAAGAAAGTCATAAATCAAGCAAGAACTTTTCAAATACATTGGGGGAACATCAGATGGGTGGGTTACAGCAAAGCAGAGAAATTGCTCTTGTAGGCCTGCCTCATAGGCACTCTGAAAGTATTCTTAGGGCTTTTGTTTGTGGAAGCTATTACTGTGCTAAGTTAGTATGTGTCAAATGGTTTCATCTGATAGTCAAAAGAATTTTATAACAGATACAGAGGTGGGAAATGAATGACTAATAAGGGGCTAAATGATAGGCCAGGACAAATTGTAATTAAGCTCTGGACCTGCAACATTCCATCCTCTCCACAAACACTGACATTCTAATCAGTTAATCAGTCTTGCAGAAGGTTAAGTTGAAGGTGCGTTTTCTTTCTGGGAGCTTTGGTTCGTAACAGGAAAAACACAACTTAATTATATATAAAAGAAAAAAAAGTCTCTTATCCACAACCTCAGATTCCATCCTGAGAAATAATGAAAACGGAAGGTGAGATAAGTAGAGAAAAGGAAACACTAAAGATCAGAGGAGGAATCTATGAAGCAGAAAAGTGACAGAGTAGCATCAAGGAAACAAAAAGCTTGTCCTGAGACAGCAAACGGGCAAGCCCATAAGTTAACTACGTAGAGGGAGAAAGGTGACATGCTGCCAAGATCTAAATGAGGCAGGTAATATCACCACAGGACCTACATGCTAAATGACATACTAAAATGATAGGAATTCAAAAATTTAACAACATATATGCAATTGACTGTTTCTTAGAGTTCACAAACTACCAAAGTACCCTCAAGAAGAAATAGATAATCTGAAGTCTTGAATCTGTTAAAAATTGATTTCTTATGCAAAAATCACCTTCACACATAATCTATAGGTCTGACTAGGGTTCTGGCAAGTTGCATCAAATGTCAAGGAAGAAGTAATACCAAATTTGCATAAAGTCTTTTGGGCGTTTTAATTTTAACTTTCAAATGCATATAACATCAGAAATACCCTGACCCTGTGTGAGGATTTCCCTCATGGTGACAATTTTGGCTGAAGGAAACAATTCTTAAAAAGAAAGATTTGGTTTTTCTCGGTTTCAGAGCTTTGAGTCTATCGCCCTTGACACCATTGCTTCAGGGTCTGTGATGAGTCAAAGTATCATGGTACGTCAGGGTCAGAGTAGAGTCAGGGGTCACAGTAAAAGGGCATTATAGAGCAAAGAAGCTCACAGGAGTCATTCTCTCAGGAGCCAGGAAAGGGAAACTGACAGGAAGAGACCACACACAAGATGCATCTTTCCAGGCCATACACCCAGTAACCTACTCCCTCCAACTAGCCTCCATCTTCCACATTTCCTTTACCCACCATTAGGCTATTGAGATTTTGTTTCCATTAATGGATTAACCTATTAACCAAGGTAAAACCCTTAAAACTACTCATTTCCCTAAAAGTCCCATCTCTGAACACTGCTTGCTGTGTGGGCCAACCTGGCCTACAAAGAGAGTAATCCAATCCAAGCAGATTAAAATATATTAAGTCAATGTGTTGTCCCCTGAGCACCTTTAATACATGTCAGATGCAAATATAGCAGACACTAAAACAAAAACAAATGCTTTATAAGAGTTCAGAATATGGAGATGACTTAGTGGGTGCATGCCTGTGAACCTAGCATAGTGGAGGCTGTAGGATCACAGGTTTGAATAAATGACCCAGGTGTGGTGGCTCTTACCTGTAATCTGTAGTACTTGGTGGGCTGAAGCAGAGGACTACAGCAAGAGTATCCAATCCAAACCAGATTACAACATATAAAGTTGATGTGCTGTCCCTCGAGCACCATTGTCCAGCCATTACTCCACTGGCCATCACCAGGACTGCTGCATCAGGAACATCCAGGTCTAATACCAACCCTCCCACACAAATCCCCTATCTTCCCAGTCCCATGGCAATACCTAGCTGCCCTGAGTTGTGTGCTATTCCCTGAGTGCCATTGTTCCTACACTACTCCACTGGCTGTCACTAGGCCTGCTACAACAGGAAGATTCAGGCCAGCTGCACCTGAAATAGCCAGACCTACCACACCAGGAACATCAAGGGACAACCAGATGGCTAAAGGCTAGCACAAGAAAACAATCAACAAGAGCCAGTGTAATATGTCACCTTCAGAGAACAGCAATCCTACTACAGCAAGCCCTGGATATCCTAACACAACCAATGCACAAGAAAATGACCTTAAATCCAACCTTATAAAGATGATAGAGGCCTTTAAAGAGGAAATTAATAAATCTCTTAAAGAAACAGAAAAATTCAATCAAAGAGGTGAATGAAATTAATAAATCCCTTAAACAAATACAGAAAAATTGAATTAGGCAAGTAAATGAAATGAATAAATCACTTTAAAAGGTACAGAAAAAATACAAACAAACGAGTGAATGAAATGAATAAATCATTTAAAGATTACAGGAAAATACAAGCAAAAAAACCTGAAATAAATGAATGAAGCTGTCCAAGATCTGAAAATGGAAGTAGAAACAATAAAGAAAACAAAAACTGAGGCAATTCTGGAGATGGAAAACCTAGGGAAAAAAGCAGGAACTACAGACACAAACACTGCCAACAGAATTCAAGAGATGGAAGAGGAAATCTCAGGGATAGAAGATAGGATTGAAGAAATTGATACATTGGTCAAAGAAAATGTTAAATCTAAAATGTTCCTGACATAAAACATTCAAGAAATCTTGGACACTATAAAAAGACCAAACCTAAGAATAACAGGAATAAAAGAAGAAGACTCCTACCTTCAAGGCCCAGAAAATACTTTCAACAATATCATAGAAGAAAACTTCCCCCGATGCAGGCAGATGGTCCTTTGGGATCTCAAAATATATGCACTGGAGCTGGTTTAGCTCCAAGGTGACAGAAGGATTTCTTCTTTAACCCGGATTGAAAGATAACGCTTTGTATGTTGTCGGAAGGCCAAATTTGCTTCAGGAGAAGTACTACCTAGCTCCCCCCCCCCAAAAAAAGAGGGTAATTGTCCCAGGGTTGGGATTGGGGCAGGGCTCTGTTCTTATCTTTCCAGGAGAATCAAAGCGTCCATTAGGGGAGCCCGGGGACGGCTGGACAGCGGAAACCTCAGCAGAGAGCAGAATCAGGCACCAAGGAGGACAAGTGACCCAGTTGATTCTGCCTGGCAGACTTCCTCAATAGCTGTCTCCATGGGGGCCTGCAACCACGGCATTCCAAAGTCGCTGGGACCGTTCAGCTCTACACAATGCCCCGGCCGGAACCTCAGTGAAGCCTGCAAGATCAGCTTCTGCCTACAAACTCCTTAGGTCATCTAAACAGCTGAGAACAGAAGGACTGAACATAAAAGGAGTGTACTAACATTTTTAACCATTTTTTCAATTTGGGTTGGGGCCCCAAACAGGTTTACTACGACCCAAATCAGCAGGAAGTCACTATAAGAGAGCGAAGTCCCATGCCCAGAGGGTGGGGAAGGTGTTTCTCCGCCCTTCTTTTTGGTTATTTGAAGGATAACTGAAAACTCTGATATTTAGGGGAAGAGATTACAAGCTGATAAATGGTCCTGTTTAATGGGTTTTGGAGGTTAGCCCCAGGGACTTCCTACTTTTCCTTTTCTGTATCCTTCTTCCTCTCCTATGTAGGAGTGCATAGGCTTGAGAAAAATGAGACATAGACATAGCACAGGGAGGTCCAAGAAGAAGGGGCAGATTATTGAATATGCCCTTATACCTTTGTATATTGATACAAAATTAGTAGTATATTTGGCTAAAGTGGTATTGACCATTGTTTATTGTGCAAAAATAAGATTGTATTGGATTACATTGGTATTGATCTTTGTAGATTGATACAAAATTAAGATTATAGTTGGCCACAATGGTATTGACCCTTGTACATGGACGTAATATTAAGATGGTATTGGGCTACATAGGCATTGATCTTTGTATATTGATACATAATTAAGAGTATATTTAACCACAATTGAATATATCTTTGTATATTGATACAAAATTAAAGGTAACGATTCCTAATGGTATCATACCTAGAGAAACTTAAAAATAAAATGTGAAGCTCTGGCCTCTTGATACCAACCATCTAAAACGGTCTAGGATAGTTAAGTAAAACAAACTCCTAGTCATGCAAACATGTCACTTTGTTAGCTACTATGACAGTCTATCACAGATATTCTCTAAACTACCCAGTAATCAAGTTGCTAAGAGACAAGCAACATTTGCTTATCTAAATACAAGAGATGGATAGGGCATCTTCAAAAACCCCAAGAGATCTGCAGAATATGGCATTCAAAGATGTTATCTTAAATTAAGATTTTCTTTTTTTGATATCGAGACATATCAGCTCCTGACAGCACCCCCTATTCTACTCCAAGTAGAAGATAAGCATCGAAGAATCTCCAGTGTGAGATGGTTGAATTAGTGGCAAGCCTATCTCTTGGCATGAAAAAACCCCTTGCTCCAACTGCAGACAGACTGCTGTCCAAAAAGGACAAAACTTGGTAGCAGGGAAGTCGACAGCCTAGCTCTGCCAAGATAGGGTAGGTAAGTCCTTCATAATCCCTGCTCTACAACAAATGTCTGTCAGAGAAACAGGACCCAAAGGCTGAAGACTGATGCAGGAATGTATGGAGAGAAAATGGGAACTATCCAGGCAGTCACTGGTATGTCATTTCTTAGTTTGGGAAGCTGCAGGCCCTGCACTTCCTATATAAGCAGATATATTTATCCCTCTCAGGTCTCTGAGGTGGTTGAAGAATAGATAGCTAGAGTCTCATAATTAAATTTTGAGTTGTTTAGGAATCAAGAGAGTGTATGGATCTAAGAAGATCTTTTTAAAATTGTGTTGCAAGTTAGTATGAATGTTGAGTCAGATATAGACCTTTAAACTCATGGAGATGGTTAGATAGTAGAATGTTAAAGTCAGGGGCCAAATATGTATAAACTGGACATTGGGAAGGTATACTGGGCCATTTAACTCTCATAAATGTGGCATATTTATATCTGTTGTTTTGTATAGTATTTACTGTTATAAGAGAAGGAACCATCTGTTGGACTGAAAGGGGAAACTTCTGGGGGGAAGAGGGTGGAAGGGTGGGATAGGAAGGGGGAATAGGGAGGGGTTTGTGACTGAGATGTAACTTGAAGAGAAAAAATAAAGTATTTTAAAAAAATTAAAAAAAAACAAACAAAAAAAAAGAAAACTTCCCCAACTTAAAGAAAGAGATGCCTATAAACACACAAGAAGCTTACAGAACAACAAATACATTAGACAAAAAGGAACATACCTTCTACTCAGGAAACCTTCTCCAAAATTGACCATATACATGGTCACAAAGTAAGCCTCAACAGATACAAGAAAATTGAAATAACCCCTTATATCTTATCAGACCACCATAGATTAAAGATGAACATCAACAAGAAACTTATGGAAACTAAACAACTCTCCACTCAATGAATAACCTCTGTGTCAGGGAAGAAATAAAGAAATTAAATACTTTCTCTAATTCACTGAAAATGAAGGTGCAACATACCCAAACTAATGGGACACAATGAAAGCACGGCTAAGAGGAAAATTCATAACACTAAATGACTTCATAAAGAAATTGAAGAGCTCTCATACTAGAAATTTAAAAGCACTAGAATAAAAAAGAAAGAAAGAAAGAAAGCAAACACAGCCAAGAGGAGTAGATAAAGGGCAGGAAATCATCAAACTCAGAGCTGAACTCAACAACTTAGAGAAAAAAAAAAGAACAATAGAAATAATCAATGAAACCAAGAGCTGGTTCTTTGAGAAAAATCAACAAAATAAACAAACCCTTAGTCAAACTAACTGAAAAGCAGAGAAACAGTATTCAAATTAACAAAATCAGAAATGAAAAGGGGGACATCACAACAGACACTAAGGAAAGCATCTTCAACAAATGGTGCTGGCTTAATTGAGTGTTTACATGTAAAAGACTGCAAATTGACCCATATTTTTCACCCTTTACAAAACTCAAATCCAAGTGGATCAAAGATCTTAACATAAAACCAGATACACTAAATCTAATGGAAGAGAAAGTGGAGAAAAGCCTCGAACTGATTGGCACAGGAGACAACTTTCTGAACAGAATACCAACAGCTCAGGCACTAAGATCAATAATTAATGAATGGGACCTCGTGAAACTGAAAAGCTTCTGTAAGACCAAGAACACTGTCAATAGAACAAAATGACAGCCTACAGATTGGAAAAATATCTTCACCAACCCAAAATCCCACAGAGGGCTAATATCTAAAATGTATAAAGAACTCAAGAAATTAAACACCAAGAAACCAAATAATCCAATTAAAAAAAATGAGATACAGAACTAAACTGAGAATTCACAACAGAGGAGTCTCTAATGGCCAAGAAGCCACACAAGAAATTCTTACCTTCCTTAATCATCATAGAAATGCATCTCAAAACCACTCTGAGATTCTATCTTACACCCATCATAATGGCTAAGATCGAAAACTCGAATGACAACACATGCTGGTGAGTATGTATAGAGAGTAGAATATTCCTCCATTATTGGTGGGAGTACAAACTTGTTCAACCACTTTGGAAATCAATCTGGCACTTTCTCAGAAAAAAAAAATTGGTAATAGTTCTACCTCAAGACCCAGCTATACCTCTCCTGGGCAAATAGCCCCCAAAAATACTCCACCAAAACACAAGGACAGGGATCTGGAGAGATGGCTCAGAGGTTAAGAGCACTGACTGCTCTCCCAGAGGTCCTGAGTTCAATTCCCAGAAACCACATGGTAGCTCACAACTATCTATTGAGAAATTTGGTGCCCTCTTCTCACCTGCAGACAGAACACTGTATACATAAAAAATAAATAAATCTTTAAAAAAAACACAAGGACATTGGCTCAACTATGTTCACAGTAGCTTTATTCATAGTAGTCAGAAACTGAAACAATCCAGATGTCCCTCAACCAAAGAATGGATAAAGAAATTGTGGTACATTTACACAATGGAACACTACTTAGCTATTAAAAGCAAGACAATCGTGTAATTTGCAGGCAAATGGATGTAAATAGAAATGATCATCTTCAGTGAGGTAACCCAGACCCAGAAAGATACACCTGGTATGTACTCACTTCTAAATGGGTATTAGCCATATAGTACAGGATAACCATCTTACAATCCACAGACCCAAAGAAAATAAGCAACAAGGAGAGCCCAAGGGAGATTGCTTAAATCTCACTCAGAAGAGAAATAGAATAGACATCAGAAGTGGATGAAGAGGGGGAACTGAGAGGGAGAGGGTCTGTGCAGGGGAACAAGGGTAGGTTCATGTGTGGTGAGAATTGGGGTGAAGAGGTGAGAGGGATAGAAGAAGGGAATTTGATGGGGGGGGGGCATCTCTGAAACAAGCAGTAGACCTGCGGGAAGGGTATGCTCCTGAGAAGATATGAGGGTGACTCTAACTGAGACTGCTAGCAGCGGAGGACATGGAGATGGAAGTGGTCACCTCCATCCTGGTAGGACTTCCAGTGGAGGGAGGGGAACACCAAACCATCCACAAAACCTTTGACCCATAATTCACCCTGCCTACAAGATGTACAGTGATAAAGATTGAGCAGTGATTGAGGGACTGTCCAACCAATGAATGGCATGACTTGAAACCCACCCAATGGGAGAGAGCCAAGCCTTGACACTATTAATGATACTCTGCTATGCTTGCAGACAGAAACCTAACATAACTGACATTTGAAAGGCTTCATCCAGCAGATAGTGGAAACAGATGTAGAGACCCACAGCCAAACATTAGGCAGAAGTCCAGGAGTCTTGTGGAAGAGTTAGGGAAATGTTTTAGGGAGCTGGAGGGGTCAATGACACCACAAGAAGACTTACAGAGTCAACTCATGTGAGTCTATGGGGGCTCATAGATACTGAACCACCAGCCAAAGAGCGTGTATGGACTGCTCCTAGGCCCCCTACACATATGAAGCTGATGGGCTGCTTGGTCTTCAAGTCAGTCCACTACCAATTAGAGCAGGAGCTGTCTCTGACTTAGACTCTGTTGCCTGCCTTAGGATCCCTTTCCCCTAGCAGGACTGCCTTCTCTAGCCTCAGTGGAAGAGGAGGCACTTAGACCTGATGCAACTTGATGTGCCCTGGTGGGTTGGTCCTTCGGGGAGAGGAGGGGGTGGGGCTGCGATTGGGATGTAAAAATGAACAAATAAATTAATTAATGAAAAAACAAATTTAAAAAGAATATGTAAAGGCCAGCTTTTTGGATATAGCTCTTTCAGGGAGGGGAAGAGCATGTGCACACAGAGAGAGAGAAAGAGAGAGAAGAAGTAACAAAGAGAGAGAGCCGCAGAGCCCAAAATATCTGGATTATATAGGAAAGAGCTTTCTGGGGGAGGGGAGTTCAGCTTAGAGGGCGGGGTGGGCCAGCATGCCCTTTGACAGGTAGGGGCTGAGGCATGTTGGGAAAACATGGAGCCTCAAGCACTTGTTCCAGGTCTCACAGCTGAGCTGAGACTCAACAGGGGGCAGAGAAGGGGGAAGGATATCTCATTCCTACTGGACTTAGGAAAAAGATAAAGAGGTCCACTCTTGTCCTACCTGTGAAAGCTCAAATGAGAAAAGTAAAATAAAAGGTACCCAACTATCTCCTGAAGTTTAAAGAGATATGTGTCTATAGAATCTCAAGGGATATACAAAAGAAAACATAGAACAGTCAGTCAGTAAGAAGGATTCAGGCTATAGCATCAATGTATACAAGTCAGTTTTACTGATCTATCTTAGCACACTGCAATAAGACTGAAGCAGAAAACACAGATCATAAAATATAGTATTTTGAAGATCTAAACACTGAAAACTGTTGAGAAAATTAATGGGACGTAAGTGGATAAGGAATCCATTCTTGGAGGCACAGCCTAGAGTAATCATTGAAAACAACATAGTTTTTAAGACCCAAAAAGATACACATGGCATATATTCATTTATAATGGGATTTTAGACATATAGTACAAGATAATTATTCTACAATAAATAGACCAAAAAGAACAGGAACGTGGACTTTGTTACCTGTTAGTGGGACACTCCACCCAGAGTAGAACTGCCATGTAGGCCCTCAGTGCAAGAGGAAGCTTTAGCCCTCATGTGACTGATGAACTGAGGGTAGCTGATAAGTGGAGGCACCCCACACCAGAAGAGTAGGATAGGTGGGAGAGGGAGGTAGAGGGTGGGAGATTGGGACTAGGAGGGGTGGAGGGAGGGGGCTGTGATGGATATGTAACTTGAATTAATAAATAAATGTTAAAAAAAGAGAATGCAAGCCTGCCTTCTTCAACTGAAGAAAGAATGATGCCTGGTCACCCAGAATGCTGGAGTGAAAGTGATCCTTTGCTGTCCTATTAGGAGCCAGTCTCCATATGAATTTCCTTAAAATCCTCAGAACTGGTTAAGCCCTAATGCTGGGCTTTGCCTCTCGGTGACTAGAACTCAACCTTATGAAAGAGGTCTCATTATCTTTGTATCCCCCATCAATAGAATCTACCCTTATGCTTATTACAAATCCTTCCTCTCTAGGCTCCAATCCTAACTACTGTTTGCCAGTCAATAGAACTCACTCTTTTGATAAAGGTCTTGGGCACTTTTATGTATAGTTGGGCATTTTGCAAGGGAATTTTCCATGAAGTCATTCTTGTAGCTTTGTCATAAGAATTGTCATGTGAGGACTTCTTTCCCATATTAAACTATAGGATCAGAGTGACCAAGACCAGCTGGACCAAGTTTTCATACTCACTTCTTCATGTTTTGTTCCTCTGCCAGCTGTGATACCTGCAGGGAACCTCCAACACATTTCATTGGTCAAAGGATTCTATACAGTTCTGCCTAATCCACTATAGGATCAACACAATCATAATCAAAATATCAGGTCTCTTGGAGCATTTTTAGTCACAATTAATCTATCTCTCTTTGTGTCTTTCTCTGTTTTTGTCTCCTTCTGCCTCTCTCTGTGTCTCTGTCTCTGTCTCTCTCTCTCTCTGTCTCTCTGTGTGTGTGTGTGTGTTTTTCTCTCCCTTCTTCCCTTTCCTTTCCTTTAGATTTATTACTTTCTTTGCACTCAGCTTCTGCACTTAAAAGTAAACACTTTGATGTTAGAAAGAGCTGACTGTCAATCCAACCACTTGCTGAACATCAGGACAAATCCTGAAGTGATCTGTGGACTGAGGCAATAATGAGGTGTTAGTGCAGATTCATTAATTCATTGTCTGCAGGAAATGATATCACCCTCATTGAGAACATGGACAATGGGAGAGACATTGATAATGTCAGAAGGGGATGGAGCATATGAGAAATCACTACACTTTCTGGCAATTTTCCCCTAAAAACTTAAAGTCTTTAAAAACAAACAAATAAATCCCTAATTGCCTTGAACATGTTATCTGACTGCTCTACATCTCGGTTTCTTCATTCATTAGATCAGGGTAATGATGCCTAGCTAAGCAGCATGGACTATAACACAAAGTGTTTATAGCAGTCCCTGCTTCATAAAAGCTGTCAGACAAAGTAACTAAAGGTATGGGCTGAGATCTGCAGATTTTGGTGAGTCACCCAGCTAGTACCTGGGTGAATTTGTATAGAGGAGTCCTTTCTTCCTCCAGGTCCTCCAAAGGACAAGCTGTGAAATGCTGTGGCTACATACTCAGTACCCTGCTGGCCAGGAACAATCTCTTATAAATTTGTAAAACCTCTTCCAGCCTGACTTTCAGCAGCAGCAGCAGCAGCAGCAGCCTGGGCACTTTATGCCATCGCCCATGGCTGCCAGGTGAGGTACATAAAAGCCATCCTCCCACTGAGATTTTGCTCTCTCTCTCTCTCTCTCTCTCTCTCTCTCTCTCTCTCTCCCTCATTACTTCTCGATCTCCTATCTCTCTGCCTGTCTGCCTGTCTGTCTGTCTCTATCCCTCTCTCATGTCCTCATGTCCCCACTCCGAGTATTTGTTTTTCTCCCCCCCCCTCCCCCAATAAACCTCTTGCCCTATCTCTATTGTGTGATGTGATCTCTTAGTGCCATACCTTGGCCCCTGGACCCACCAATCTCGGCGTTTTATCCTAATATCAAGCCCTAAACAACAACCACTGATGTGAGGAGGTCTCCCCTTGCCTTGCCTGTGAAACTGTTTACCTTAGAAATCAGCTGGTTGCACTCCATACAGTTTACTCTGTTGAAGGGATATGCTTTAATACTACTAATCTCTAGCATATTTACTTTATTTAAATTTATAGTGGAATTTTTTCTGTGGAAAATTTTTATTTTTTATTTTTATTTTTCTCGATCCTTCAAAAGCATGCGTTTCTCTTCTGAATATTAGGAATGCATGGGAGGGAAACCAAATACGTTCCTGAGATATTGATTGTCATACTGATGATGATAAAACAGCACCTGGGAGAGGAATTTGAGAGGAGAAAGGAGAGTCTTTGGGGGGAAAATAGTAAAACACAAATCAAACAAATGATAAGGATGAATGGCCCTTTCCTTCCATCACACTCTGGAAGGCCAACTGAGAACCACCCCCCAACACAAGGCCCCATCCAGCCTGTGGAGAGCTATAGCTCACCAAGATTATATGGCCTCTACACCAAATCTCCTTCCTTGGCACCAGAAAGGTGCCAAGTCCAAAAGGTACCAGGAATAAACAGATAAGGGCAACCAGATGGCTAAAGGCCAGTGAAAGAACAGAACTGAAAAAAGTGATGGAAATATGACTCCAACAAAATTCAGCTATGCTAATAAAGGAAACCCTGACCATCCCACCACAGATGAAACACATGAAAATAATGACAAATCTATACTTAGGAAAATGATAGAGGCCTTACAAGAAGAAAATAAATCCCTGAAAGAATTTAAAGAAATCACAATTTTACTAATGAAAGGAATGGAGAATTCCATTAGAGACCTCCAAGCTAACTCAGTCAAACAAGAATGGGAAAGAGACAGGGCTATGAAATTTTCAGACAAAGACAAACAAATTGGAGCAGGAAATGTATAAAAGAGTTCAATACTTGAAATTGGAAATGGAAGCAATAAAGAAAACAAAAGTGGAGACAATCCTGGAGGTGGAAACCAAGGAAAGAGAACAGGAACTATAGACATGAGTATCACAAATAGGATACAAGAGATGGAAGACATAATCTCAGGCATGGAAGACTCCATTGAAGAAATCAGTACAACAACCAAAGAAAATAAGAAATCTAAAAAAATTCTTCACCCACAACATCCAAGAAATAAAGGAGTCAATGAAAAGGCAGAACCTAAGAATTATAGGCATAGATGAAAGAGAAGACTCCTGACTTCAAAGTCCAGGAAACATTTCAACAAAATATAGAAGAAAAATTCCCCAAAATAAAGAAAGAGATGCTGGTAAAATTCCAAGAGGCACACAGAACACCAAATAGATTAGACCAGAAAAGAAATTCCTCTCGTCCTATAATAATTGAAACTCCAAACATACAGAGAAAAGAAAGAATATTAAAAGCTGTAAGAGAAAAAGGTCAAGTAACATATAATGGCAGACCCATCAGAATTACACCTCAGAAAATCTAAAAGCCAGAAGGGCTTGGGCAGACATCTTACAAGCCCTAAGAGAACAGCAGTGCCAGCTCAGACAACTATTCCAAGCAAAATGTTCTAGAACCACAGACAGAGAAAACAAGATATTTCGTGACAAAAACAAATTTAAACAATATATATCCACAAATCCAGCTCTACAGAAGATCCTAGAAGGAAAATTCTAGACTAGAGAAGATAAGTATACCCAAGGAAACACAGGAAACAAAAAACTCCACCACAGCTAAACCAAAAGACACACACAAACACACAACCACCACCTACATCAAAATAACAGGAAATAGCAAACTAGAGTCATTAATATCTCTCAACATTAATGGACTCAACACCCCAACAAAAAGATTCACACATACAGAATGGATCTGTAAACAAGACCCATCATTTTGCTGCATACAAGAAATGCATCTCACTAACAAAGATAGACTGTACCTCAGAGTAAAGGACTGGGAAAAGGTTTTCCAAGCAAACTGTCCTAGGAAGCAAGCTTGAGTAGCCACTCTAATATCAAATAAAATAGACTTTCACCTGAAATTAATCAAGATAAGGAAGGACATTATATACTAGTCAAAGGAAAAATTCAGTAAGACAGAAACCAAACAGAGAAATAATGAGTCTAAGAGAGCTCATGAACCAAATGGACCTAACAGATATCTACAGAACGTTTCTCCCAAACACAAAAGAATACACCTTCCCTTCTCCGCACCACATGGAACCTTCTCCAAAATTGACCTTATAGTTGGACACAAAGTAAGCCTCAACAGATACAAGGAAATTGAAATAACTCCTTTTATCTTATCAGACCACCATGGATTAAAACTGGACTTCAACAAAAAAAGAAATAACAAAAAGTCTACACATTCATGGAAACTGAACAACTCTCTACTCAATGGCTCCTGAGTCAGAAAAGAAATAAAGAAGGAAATAAAAGATTTCCTAAAATCCAATGAAAACGAAGACAAAACATACCCAAATCTATGGGACACAATGAAAGCAGTGCTATGAGGAAAGTTCACAGCACTAAGTGTCTTCAAAAAGAAAATTGTGACAGCTAATATTAGCAACTTAACAGCAGAACTGGAAGCACTAGATACAAAAGAAGCAAACATTCCCAAGAGGAGTAGATGGCAGGAAATCATCAAACTCAGTGCTAAAATCAACAACTTAGAAACAAAAAGAACAACACAAAGAATTGACGCAACCAAGAGTTGGTTCTTTAAGAAAACCAATAAAATAGACAGACCCTTAGCCAAACTAATGGAAAGGCAGAGGGAAAATACCCAAATCAACAAAATCAGAAATGAAAAGGGAGAAATAACAACAAACATCAAGGAAATCCAAAGAATCTTTAGATTTTACTTCAAAAATCTGTACTCATGGAGGTCAGTCTGGCGATATCTTAGAAAACTTGGAATAGCTTTGCCTTAGGACCCAGCCATACCACTTCTGGGTATACACCCAAATGCCTCTTCACAGAATCATAAGGAAGTTTCCTCATCTATGTTTATAGCAGCCTTATTTGTAATAGCTACAAACTGGAAACAACCCAGATGTCCCTCAACCAAAGAATGGGTTAAAAAACTGTGGTACATCTACACAATGGAATATTATTCAGCTATCAGGAACAATGAAATTATGCAATTTGCAGCCAAATGGATGGAACTAGAAAAGCTCATCCTGAGTGAGCTAATCCAGACTCAGAAGGACGCATATGGCATCTATTACTTATAGTAGGATTTTAGCTATATAGTAGAAGGTATCGATACTACAACTAACACACCAAAGGGAACTTGGACATAGACTTTTTATTTTTTATTTTTATTTGTTTATTTTTTATATATTTTTAAGTATTTTTTCTATTTTTTATTCTTTTTTATATGTGTGTCTGCTTATTTGTTTGTTTGTTTTTTAGTTCTCTCTCCTGGGCTATGAGACACTTCTCACTGGTGGTACTGCCTCGCAGACCCCCAATGAATGAGGAGGCTCTTGGCCCTCATTCAACCTCTCAACTGAGATGAGGGACTGTTATATAAGGACACCCCACCCCAGAGAAATGGGATGGAAGGGTTAGGAGGTAAAGAAAAAAAATGAAATGTGATGTTTCAGCCTTTTACTACTAATTGTCATAAACTGTTTAGGATAATTAAGAAATGCAAACTAATAGTTATGCAAGCCGGTCATTTTGTTAGGTACTATGACAGCCGATTATAGTTATTTTCTAAGCTAATCAGAAATAAACCTGCTAAGAGACAAGCAACATCTGCTTAACCTAATATAAGAGATAGATAGGGCATCTTCAAAAACCTCAGGAGATCTGCAGAATATGGCATTCAAAGATGGTTTCGTAACTTTAGATTTTTTTATATCGAGACTTATCAACTCCTGACAGTACCCTCTATTCTACCCCAAGTAGAAGATGAGCATCGAAGAATCTCCAGTGGGAGATGATTGAATTAGTTGCAAGCCTATCTCTTGGTAGGAAAAGCCCCTTGCTCCAACTGTAGACAGAATGCTGTCCAAAAAGGACAAAACTTGGAAGCTGGTAAGTCGACAGCCTAGCTCTGCCAAGACAGGGTAGGCAAGTCCTTAATAATCCCTGCTCTACAATCAATGTCTGTCAGAGAAATGGGGCCAAACGACTGAAAATCAATGCTGTAATGTATGGAGAGAAAATGGGAACTGCCCAGGCAGCCACTGGTATGTCATTTCTTAGTTTTGGAAGCTGCAGGCCCTGTACTTCCTATAAAATCAGATATATTTATCCCTCTCAGCTCTCTGGGGTGGTTGAAGAACAGATAGCTAGAGTCTCATAATTAAACTTTGAGTTGTTTAGGAGTCAAGAGAGTGTTATAGACTTAAGAAGATGCTTTTAAAATTGTGTTGCAAGGTAGTATGAATGTTGAGTTAGATATAGAACTTTAAATTCATGGAGATGGTTAGATAGTAGAATGTTAAAGTCAAGTGCCAAATACATATGGACTGGACATTGGGAATTTACACTAAGCCATATAACCCTCATAACTGTGGCCTAATTACCTCTGTTGTTTTGTATTGTATTTATTATTATAAGAGAAAGAGCCATTTGTTGGACTGAAAGGGGAAACTGTAGGGGAGAATAAGGTATACCTTAAACTTAAAAAAAAAAGGAAGAGGATGGGGGGTTGAGGGTGGGAGGGTGGGACTGGAGGGGGGAATAGGGAGGAGACTGCAATTGAGATGTAACTTGAAGAAATAAAAAATAAAGAAAAAAAAGATGAGATAGAGGTATTAAAGTCACTCACTATTATTTTATCAGAATCTATGTAATGTCTATGCATTTGTATTTTAATATGATATCTCAGAGAGGAAGAATTAATCTCTCAAAAGGATGAGCACCCTAATTTGTCATCCAATACAAAGTGGTCATCCCTGAAACCACACACATAAAAGCAACAAAAAATAAATTTAGAAGGATGTATTTTTTTAAAAAAATCTGTACTTCACAAAATTTGAAAACTTAAGCAAAATGGACAATTTTCTTGATAGATACCACCTACCAATGTTAAACCAAGATCAGATTAACAGATTAAACAGTTCTATCATCACCCCTAAGGAAACAGAAGCAGTCATTAAAAGTCTCCCAACCAAAAAAAGTCCAGGGCCAGATGGTTTCAGCACAGAATTCTACCAGACCTTCAAAGAAGAGCTAATACCAATACTCTACAACCTCTTCCACAAAATAGAAACAGAAGGAACACTGCCCAACTCATTCTATGAGGCTACAGTCACCCTGATACCTAAACCACACAAAGACTCAACAAAGAAAGAGAATTTCAGACTAATTTCCCTCATGAACATAGACATGAAAATACTCAACAAAATACTTGCAAACTGAATCCAAGAACACATCAAAAGTATCATACACCATAACCAAATAGGCTTCATCCCAGGAATGAAGGGATAGTTCAACATATGAAAATCCATCAATGTAATCCATCATATAAACAAGCTGAAAGAAAAAAAAACACATGATCATCTTGCTAGATGCTGAAAAAGCATTTGACAAAATCCAACACCCCTTCATGATAAAAGTCCTGCAGACAGCAGGCATACAAGGACCATACCTAGAAATAATACAGGCAATATACATCAAGACAGTAGACAACATCAAATTAAATGGAGAGAAACTTAAAGCATTTCCCCTAAAATCAGGGACAAGACAAGAATGCCCTCTCTCCCCATATCTCTTCAAGGTAGTACTTAAAGTTCTAGCTAGATCAGTAAGACAACTAAAGGAGATCAAGGGAATACAAATTGGAAAAGAAGAAGTCAAAGTACCCCTATTTGCAAATGATATACTATACATAAGTGAACCCAAAAATTCCACCAGAGAACTCCTAAAACAGATAAACACCTTCAGCAAGGTGGCTGGATACAAAATTAATTCAAAAAAATCAGTAGATCTTCTTTATACGAAAGATAAATTGGCCAAGAAAAAAATCAGAGAAATAGCACCCTTCACAATAGCCACAAGCTATATAAAATACCTGTAGGTAACTCTTAACAAGCAAGTGAAAGACCTGTATGATGAGAACTTCAAGTTCTTGAAGAAAGAAATTGAAGACATCAGAAGATGGAAAGATCTCCCATGCTCATAGATAGGAAGAATCAACATAAAAAAATGGCCATTCTACCAAAAGCAATATACAGATTCAATCCAATTCCTATCAAAATACCAACACAAATTTTTACAGACCTTGAAAGAAAAATTCTCAACTTCATATGGAATAACAAAAAACCCAGAATAGCTAAATCAAACCTATACAATAAAAATACATTTAGAGATATCACCATCCCAGATTTAAAGCTATACTACAGAGCAATAGTACTAAAAACAGCATGGTACTGGTATAGAAACAGATCAGTTGATCAATGGAATCGAATTGAAGACCCAGAAATAAATCCACACACTTATGGTCACTTAATTTTTGACAAAGAAGCCAAAAATATGCAATGGAAAAAGGAGAGTATCTTCAACAAACGGTGCTCGTCTAACTGGATGTCAACATGCAAAAGAATGCAAATAGACTCATATTTATCACCTTACACAAAACTTAAGTCCAAGTGGATCAAAGACCTTAACATAAAGCCCAACACACTAAATCTAATAGAAGAGAAAGTGAGAAAAAGCCCTCAAACTCATTGGCACAGGTGGCAACTTCCTGAACAGAACAGCAATAGCTCAAGCTCTAAGACCAACAATCAATAAATGGAATCTCATGAAACTGACAAGCTTCTGTAAGGTACAGGACACTGTTATTAGAACAAAATGGCAACATACAGATTGGGAAAGGATCTTCACCAACTACACATATGACAGAGGACTAATATCCAAAATGTATAAAGAACTCAAAAAATCAAACACCAAGAAACCAGATAATCCAATCAAAAAAATGGGGAACAGAGCTAAACAGTGAATTTACAAAAGAGGAATCTCTAATGACTGAGAAACACTTGAAGAAATGCTCAACATCCTTACTTGTCAGAGAAATGCAACTCAAGACAACTCTGAGATTCCATCTCACACCTGTCAGAATGGATGGCCCTGTTCAAAATCTCAAATGACAGCACATGCTGGCAAGGTATTGGAGAAAGGGGAACACTCCTCCATTGCTGGTGGGAGTGCAAACTTGTACAACCACTGTGGAAATCAGTCTGATGATATCTTAGAAAACTTGGAATAGCCCTACCTCAAGAACGAGCCATACCACTCCTGGGTATACATCCAAACGATTCCTAACCAAACCACAAAGACAGCTTCTCAACTATGTTCATAGAAGTTTTATTTGTAATAGCTAGAAACTGGAAACAACCCAGATGTCCCTCAACTGACAAATGGACTAAAAAAAAAAAAAAAAAAAAAAAGGTGAAGGTGGTACATTTACACAGTGGAATACTACTCAGCCATCAAAAACAAGGAAATCTTGCAATTTGCAGCCAAATGGATGGAACTAGAAAAGTTCATCCTGAGTGAGCTAACTCAAAACCAGAAAGATGCATAGGGCATCTATTTACTTATAACTGGATTTTAGCCATATAATACAGGATAACTATCCTACAACCAACAGACTGAAAGAAATAGGGATATAGACTTTGTTACTTGTTAGTGGGATACTTTTCCCTAGTGGAGCTCTCATGTAGGCCCCCAGTGCAAGAGGAAGCTCTAGACTTCATATGGCTGCTGAATTGAAGGGGACTGATATGTAGGGCACCCCACACCAGAGGAGTAGGATAGGTGGGAGAAGGAGGAAGAGGGTGAAAGGGTGAGACGTTAGGCCCGGGAGGGGTGGAGGGAGGTGACTGTGATGGAGATGTAAATTGAAGTAATAAATAAACATTTTAAAAAGGCATTTTCCATGTAATCAGTGTTTAGCTATGTACCATCAATTCTGAATAAGAATAAACTAACTTTTTGTGATTCTTAGAGGGAAAAAAAACAGTGTACATTTATTTGTCCCCACTGATTAAAAGCACATATATTTCTTAGGCTCTTTCAACAAATCTCAATATTTGGTTTGAATCACCTTTATCATGTGCCAGTAGCAACAGCCAAACAATATAATGTATTTTTATAGCTTTCAAGAATATTTCAATTCAGTATTCTTTCAAGTGCAAGTCAGAAAACTAAATTGATTCTCAGTGGTCAAGGGACCACGTGGCTCATGTCATTAGGGTGGTACCATTGCACCTGCTAGAAGTTCATATTTATTTTTGCAACATTCCATGTGCAATCAGAGGTGCAACCTCAGAAGGGAGAATGCACTTGAGTTTTAGGTTTCATGTATTAGAATGATTAAGCACATGAACCCAAAAACAGACCTAAAATGAGCAGCTTAGGGCATATGCTAAATCTTTAGTTCAGCTAGGACACAATGCAGGGATTGCCAGTCTAAGCAGAATGGCATGGCTCCACAAGTTTTTGTAAGAGGGTCTGGGACTGGGAACAGAAGAAGTCTAGAAGAAAACCTCCCATATCACTTTAAACATAGAGATATTCACTTACCCTGATGCTTACCATTTTCATATAGACAAGAGCACAGGTTACAATCTTACCTGCATACAAAAGAGGTGAAATAAAATGTCTAAACGGGAACTTGCTGAGAGTTACATTCCTGCTTTGTCATAACCTAAGTAGTTTGTCCCTGTGTATTTCTAGTGGTTTCTGTACCATGTGTGGGTCTGGGGACTTAGTTCTCAAACTGGCTAACAGGGTGCTTCTCAGATTTATTTGCTAATCTCTGAAAGCCAAGGAAAATGGACTCTATAATGACTGAGATAGAAAGTGTTATATTAATTTGAAAACCCCCATTATATATAAATATTCATCAATATTTTGTAATATTCTCTGTAACTCTCCTTTTTAAGTTTAAATGAAGGATTGACTTAAGATGTGGCTACACTAACTGTGAGGGTGTAAGTTCCATGCTAGACCAGTTTCCTAGAATGTATAAGGTCCTGGGTCTGATCTCCAGTATCACAGAATACCAAAATGAATTCACACACATTCACAACTAAATCATGTCATTCTAAGAGAAATTGCCATGTTTATTTGGTTTTAAGTCATCCAGAATAAATATAATAGGTGTGAGTAGAGCTGCTTTCCCAAAATAATAACTTGCCACCATAAAAAATAGGTCATTGCAGAGAAAGTCTTTCTTGACTTCTTAGCTGTGGTTTATTTTAGAAAACTTTATTTCACTAAAAGGCAAAATGCCAAGTGGCACATGGGGAATTACTGGCTACTTGCCAGAGGTGGAAGCTGTCCAAACGTGAGTGAAGGTTAACAGGGAAAAAACATTTCTATTTGTTTATAAGCTGGGATTTTATTTTGTTTTGTTTCTTTTTCCTCTTGAGAATCTAGAACTCAGCTTGTTTTCAATAAACTTGGCTGATTTCTGAAACTTATGTATTAACCTTTGACCACCATAATTGAGTTATAGAGTAGGAGAAACAGAAAGCATCAAAAACCTGGATTTCTATTGAAGATGTTTCCTGTCTTTCCAATATATTCTCTTAATATTTTGAATCCTGCCAAGGACTTTTATGTCCATTGTTATGTACAGGGGGTTTAATAGATTTTAAAAAAGAACTGAACTCCCATGTTTCTGAAAAAACACATTATCTGCTGCCCTTAATTCAAATGCTCTGTTGAGAAACTTTGGACTTTAATTACAAAGAACCTTGCACATCCGCTTCTCTCTCTTTCCTCTCTTCCCCCAAGCCCTTCTATGCCTACTCAAACCCAATCAGATCATGCCACCTAGCGATCCAAGATAGGCTCACAAAAGGAGGAAGCACACCAGGCTAGGCAGCTGCTACCAAATAAGGCTTGTTTACAGCTAAACTTGAGCTTTCTGGCATTAAGCCAGGCGCCATCTTAGGGTTGTGGATCTCCACAGTTCCCCCTTTTTGTTTTATTTGAGCAGAGAATGCAACAGGCAAGGGGAGAGGTCTGATCTCTGATATGCATGTAAAGGACATTGTAATGACCCCACACCCAGTAGCCAACCAGGCTGGTGCCATACCCATCCAGTATCTTTTTCTCAGAGATGGGAAACTAGGATACCAACCCACATGCAATCAAACATGCCCTTCTTGAAGTCGCTAGAAGCTGACCCCAAGTGCAGTGCTTAGCCTCGCATCCTGAGCGTGATGATAGCTTAGTCCTTTAGGACAGTCAACCAAGGCTTGCACCAGCATGGCATTACTTCTCCTCTGTGAAATCCTCATCTTACAGATACACCATAGGGCAATGAAACTGACTAGGAAGAGCATGCCTCCTAGGGCACCCATTCAGATGATTCATGGCTCGGAGGATCCATGTTGACAGTCCTTCAGCAACAGAGACATCAACCCGGGGGGAATTCACATGCACGATGGCAATTCTCAGATTCTGCATCAGCTTATCAAACTCGCCAGACCAATTTCCTATAATATACTGAGAGAGTTGCTTAGACAAATTTGCAGCTACAGTATAATTTTGATAAGGCACAGAGGTCACACACAATCCAGTCATTTTCCACTCACAGCCAATCTGGGCCACCTGCCACAATCAACCAAGGCCGTGGCTACATTGGCTAACAAATTATTCAAGGCAGCTGCAGTCTGCACCATAGAATGCATAGCAATGGCAGCTGTGGTAGCCCCCACAGCAGCAAGACTAACAGCCTTTTCCATTCACTACCAATTCTAACAGAGGACGCTGTTCCCAATCAAGGGCCACATAATCCATATCTAAGCCAGAGGACCCAAACCCCTTTATTGTCCCATATATTTGAGGGCCCTGAAGGTGGGGGCCCCTCTGCCCATTTTTTGGACGAGTTTTTTTTTCTCTCTTTCTTTTTTCTTTCTTTTTTTTTTTTTTTTAAAGGCTGACCATTAATATCCTTAACAGATCTACATTCATTTGCCCAATGATTTCCCTTCTTGCACATGGGACAAAGACCAGGCTGCTTAGGGTGGTTCCCACTTCCTGTTTCATTCTGTCTTCCTTTCTCGGGGCATTGCCTTTTAAGGTGCCCCATCTTTCCACAATGGTAACAGGCACCATTACTTCCTTTTTTGTTTTGTGTAATATGCACAACAGCAGCTGCAAGACCTGCATTAGTCAAAGGACCCCCCACCTTTCTACACACTTTCATCCAGGCTTCCAACCCCTTGTTCTTATAAGGGGTGATAGCTGCTTTACATTCCTTTGTATGTTGCTCATACACAAGTTGTTTAATTAAGGGCATTGCCAAATCAGGGTCTCCAAATACCCTTCCAGCGGCCTCAACCATTCTAGCCACAAAGTCTGAGAAAGGCTCCAGGGGACCCTGAATAATCTTAGTTAGATTGCCATTCACTTCCCCTTTGTTAGGCAATGATTTCCAAGCTCTGGATGCGATTAAATTGATTTGCTCAAACACCTGAGCCGGATACCCAGTTTGTGGTTGAGCAAATCGACCTTGCCCAAGAAGCATGTCCACATCCCAGGCTGGGTTTCCTGCTGCACGATTAGCAGCAGCTTGTTCATTAGCAAACTCAATCAAGAAAGCCTTCCAATCTAAATACTGCCCAGAGGACAAGCAGGCACATGCCAGGCTCCTCCAGTCACTAGGAGTCATGCAATAATGATGAAGAGCTTCCACCTGAGCTACAGTGAAAGCATCATTAATCCCATACGTGCGGACAGACTCAGCAAGTGCTTTAATTACCTTAAAATCGAGGGGTTCATGATAACGATTTCCCCCTCCATCCTGAAAGACAGGGTAGTATAGTTCATGTCTCACTTCCCTCCAGACATTTGGACAGAATGACCGCCCACTAGGACCACTCGGAGGGGAAGTCTCATTATATGAAGGCGGTGCCAACATAGGCAGCCCCAGAGCTGAGGGTTCTATACGGGTGGAGTCAGAAGTCTTCCTCAGAGATGACTTCTCCATTTCCTTTGCTAACATTTCAAGTTCCTCTTCAGACTCTGAGCTATCCTCTTCCAAAGTATCTTTTCCAGATTTGACCGAGCGCTCCTCTTTTAACTGCTCTAAGGCCTCTTGTCCCTTTTCCACAGCCTTGCAATATTTCTGATCTTTTAAACAACTACGAACAAGTCTCCAAATAGGCCGTGCTCCTCCCTGCAATGTAGATTTTAATAGCTCTTTAAGAGCGGAAAAAATGGGCTGCGATGGTGAATTCCCCATACTTTCACTTTTGTTTTTCTTCTACTCATCCGAATCCCGGAACTTTATTGCTCCCTCCAGAGACCTTATTGCCTCTTTACTGAGGTCCTAACCTTGGTCCCACCTTACCTGGAACTTACCAATCGACTGCCCTGACTGCAAGAAGTTATGAATCGTTCACCCGTGGAAAGGTTCCCTGTGCAGGCCACCACTTGTCGTGTCCCCCTGACCAGCAGGAAAGACACAACTATGATTCTTCTTCAAGCAGTTTATTCAGGAACCTTGTACATCCACTTCTCTCTCTTTCCTCTCTTCCCCCAAGCCCTTATATGCCTACTCAAACCCAATCAGATCATGCCACCTAGCAATCCAAGATAGGCTCACAAAAGGAGGAAGCACACCAGGCTAGGCAGCCGCTACCAAATAAGGCTTGTTTACAGCTAAACTTGAGCTTTCTGGCATTAAGCCAGGCGCCATCTTAGGGTTGTGGCTCTCCACAGCTGCACTCTGCTTTCCCTGCTTCCTGATCTGCCCAGATATCAGCATGTCTCCACCACCACAGATGCCGGCCAGTCCTCCCTCTGCCTTTTCTCCATTATGATAGACTCTGACTGGAGTCTATCATAAGCCAAAATCATAGCCTGACTCATCAGCCAAAATCAGCCTGTCTCTCCTTACACAGCGTACTGTATGTTGGATGTAACTATGCATCCACTATTTTACACATCCCTAGCTTCTCCTTTATTCCCCACATCAGCTTGAATAACATGCTAAATTCCATTGGTGGTCAATGAAACACCTATCATTGGCTATTTAGATATTATTCAAAATAGAAAAGTCTTTGGTATAAGGAGGTAGCATGTATAATAAGTTATATTGATTCTTCTTATTTTATTTAAAGTGGTATTTCCTCAACATAGTAATATTTTCATGGCTTGCTTCTTATAAGTATATGGTGGATATCCTCAAATTAGCTGGGAATTGTGGTACTTGTCTTTAATTCTAACACTCAACAGGCAGAGGCAGCCAAACTCTGTGAGTTCAAGGCCAGATTTTCTTTTTCTTTTTTTTTTAAATACTTTATTTTTTTTCTTCAGGTTACATCTCAGTCACAAACCCCTCCCTATTCCCCCTTCCTATCCCGCCCTTCCACCTTCTTCCCCCCCAGAAGTTTCCCCTTTCAGTCCAACAGATGGTTCCTTCTCTTATAACAGTGAATACTGTACAAAACAACAGATATAAATATAAGGCCAGATTTTCTTACACAGTGAGTTCCAGGTCAGCTAGGTTAGCATAGTGAGACCCTGTCTCAAAAATTACATCTCCTCAAATTATCTGGTTTCTCTTCCTTTCATCATTGATACACATTCCAACTATTGAGAACAGCCAAAATTTGAAAGTCATATCTTGGGAAAATTGGCTGATACTGAAGTAAAGACTTCCTTCTTTTAAAGTAAACAATAACAACAAACACCCCAGTGATGGTGGCACCTGTTTTCAATTCCAGCACTAGGGAGGTAGAGACAGGTCAATCTCAGAATCGAGAGAATGTGTTCCAGGATAGCCAGAGTTACACAGAGAAACCCTGTTTAGAAAAATCAAAGATAGTTAGATAGATAGATAGATAGATAGATAGATAGATAGACAGAATATTACCTAGAACTTGGGAATATAGCTCAGTGGGAGAACAGGTGCTTTAAAAATCCCATGGTTTAATCTCTTACGCCAAAAACTAAAAATAAAAATAGCAATGAAATATCACCTATTCCACCTGGAGCTTAGAAACCAATCATATTTTCATGAAGACAAAAGTGAATGTTGTAATTTGATTTCAGTGACTTAAATTTGAAGAAAATAATCTTTTTACAGATTTTTTTGAATTGATGTGTGTGTGTGTGTGTTTGTCTGTGTGATTGTATCCCATTTGTGTGTAGGAGATCAAAAGAAGTAGTCAGGTATTTTAAAGCTGAAGTTACAGATGTTTTTGAGTTGCCGGATGTGGGATGTAAACTCTGATCCTCTAGAAGAGCAGCAAGGGCTCTTAACCTGACCAAGGCATCGCTCTTGACCCCAGATATTCTTGATAATATGAGTGAACATGTCAAAAGCTCTAATGAAAGCCGGGCGGTGGTGGCGCACGCCTTTAATCCCAGCACTTGGGAGGCAGAGGCAGGCGGATCTTTGTGAGTTCGAGGCCAGCCTGGTCTACAAAGTGAGTCCAGGACAGCCAAGGATACACAGAGAAACCCTGTCACAAAATATTAAACAATAAAAAAAAAATTTGAGCTCTAATGAAAAATGGGAGATGAATGGGGAGAGAATTATATGATGAAGAAGTTCAAATTAACATTTTCAAAATACATAGAATTTTTTAAAATATCATTTAAAATATAAGATTTTTTAAGGAAAAAATAACCTTGAAAGTGAAATAAAATTCAATAAGAAAATAATTTCCTGTGGTTCCATATTGGAATTTAACCACTGTTAATTCTAATGTCTACCCCCTTAATATTCTGTTACATACTTTTTCTAATAATAATCCCCTTGTTTCTTCATCTCAATGGGTGTTTTTGTTTTTTGGGTTTGGGGGTGATTTTTTGCCACTGTCTATAAAATTTGACTAAGTTCTACTATCATGATGTCTTGATAGTGCTGTATTACAGTGAAGAGAAACCATGGCACAGCAACTCTTATTTAAAAAAAAAACACAAAAACAAAAAAAATCGACTTGGGATTGATTACAGTTTCAGAGGTTTAGTCCATTTTCATCATGGCAGGCAGCATGGCAGCAGACAGGCAGACATGGTGCTGGAGAAGGAGCTAAGAGTTCTACATCTAGATCCACAGGCAGCAGGAAGAGAGAGAAGCTTGGCCTGGCATGGACTTTTAAAACCTCAAATCCCACTCTAGTGACATACTTCTTCCAACACAGTCACATCTACCCCAACAAGGCCACATCTTCTAATTGCTCTCAAGTAATGTCATTCCCTGATGATCACACATTCAGATATAAGAGCCTATATGGACCACTCTTATTCAAACCACCACACATTAACTTGCCATAATTTTTATGAAAATCATATTGGACATTTGTAGACTCTGATTTTTTTCACTATTATGAATATGTTTGATTATTTCTGGAGATAAGTCTCTGTCATTGTATAGGGTACTTTGCCACCTGGTTTTTATATGGTAAACTTTGTGTTGCCTATGTTTTCTGAATAACAGCTCTTAGTAATATCTTACTAGGCAGTTAAGCAGGCTTATCAGGTACCAGATATGACAAGTCTGTCTATATTTTACAAGTTATTGTAAGGTTCTGATGATACCAGGTACCATCCATTACATGCTTTGAAAATATCCAAGAAGACACAACGTTCATATAGAAATGTCAAACAAGGTTTGGTAGAACTACTGACATCAGATGGTACGGAGTCACAAAATAAAGGATAATCCATTCAGAATCTAAGATCACATATTTTTTCAGTTCTCCTATGAATGGAACCTAAAACTGGAAAAATTTGCTCTCTTAAAAGATGGCAAATTGGCACCGTAAGTCAAGCTACTGGGTTGTCTGTTTCCAGGAAAAGCAATTTTAGTAATTACTGAGGAAAAACATAGCATTGCATCATGCTTTTTATTTGATCTCTTTGGTATTACATGAAAGCATGATTATTTCCTACAAAGTGCTCAGGCAAACTGAAGAAAAGAGGATAAATTGCAGAAAAAAGTCAAGATGGTTGCTAATGTGAGCCTGGGGGACATTCTTCAAAGACATTGAGCTGGTTTTCATTTTAACTACTGCATCTGAGTATGAAACCCCTAAAGAAAGTGTTCACCCCATTCAATTGATTATCCACTGCTCAGTGGGTCCCAGATCGTTCTATATAAATACCTCCTAGAGAGGAACATTTTTTTTTTTTCGAGACAGCGTTTCTCTGTGTAACAGCCCTGGCTGTCCTGGACTTGCTTTGTAGACCAGGCTGGCCTCGAACTCACAGAGATCCGCCTGCCTCTGCCTCCCAAGTGCTGGGATTAAAGGCGTGTGCCACCAGGTTTTCTTCTTTCCTCATCCTTTTCTTAAGCAACAGAGAAAAAAACACTTTCATGTTAATATTTAACCAGACAAACCTGGAGAACGTCAGTCACCATGCTTGCATCTCCTTTCCCTCTTACTCTCTGCTATTCTACCCACGCGTCCATACACTCAGCATTGCTCCCACTATTTGGAGTCCACTCTGTTCTCCAGTGTACTCTACCTCCTTGTATCACTTGCCCCTTCTGCACCATCTCAGTTTGGTAACCTGCTGAAGTCTCAGTTATACCTTCAATAATCTGCTCCTTTATGATCTTTGTAAAGCTCTCTTTAGAACTATTTCCTCCCAACTTTCCAAATATACATTAATGGTACATGTGCTTCTTCATCTTGAACCCTCCATAGAGCCTGGATTATTGCTGAAGATCCTTAAGCTACATTGTAATTAGCCACGTTCTTCAAGAAGTATTGTTGGAACTGCTGTTTTTCTTTCTGCATTCTGGAGAGTGGGCACAGGATCTAGGCAGGATATAATGGCACCAACGTTTCCTCAGAGAATGAACAAAATTTAGTAGTCGAGTAAAATGCCAGAAAAATACAAAAGAGTCAAGAACTCTTTTTGCTATACATTAATACATTCCAAGAAGAGATGGGAAGAATGTCTTAGTAACATTCAGCTTTGAGTTACCCAAATGAAATATCCAAAACTATTAACTTTGTAAAGAAGAAGTGTTTGTTGGCTCTCAGTTTTGGAGACTTAAATCCAAGATTAGGGGGTGAGGGTCTTTGCCCGGCTTCTTGCAAAGTGATCAGGAGGCTTCTGATGACAGTGAAAAACAAAGACCAATGACAGGAGTGTCTGTGGAAGCAAGTATCACAGCTCCAGCTAGGAAACAGAGAGAGAGAGAGAGAGAGGGAGAAAGCTGGGCCCCTCAGTCCTTTCAAAAACACAGTTTCAAAGACTTAATGGGCTCCAGCTAGGCATCATATCCTGAAAATTTTGTCACTTTTCAGTAGCACTTCCCTGTGCTGCAAACCATCAATCATGTACCACCAAGGGATATCCCAGTTAATACACAAGCCAACAGACGCAGCAGATCATTTTTCAACATACCTTTTCCTATTTCTAGTGGAGTGGGCACTGATGTTGTGGTCTGGGTGGAGTGGGAGCTGGAGCATGGATCTCAAGCCTCAGGAATAGCAGGAATGAGTAAGTGGCACCTATTACTAAGGAGCCCTAAAGTGGAAATCGGTGATTACAAAGGGCCCAGTTAAGACACTTAAGTATCTTAAGTAATTAGGAAAAGGAAAGCCAGAAAGGGGCAAGAATAGAATCTGTGTTGACTGTGGACCATGTGATAGAACAGCCTGTTTCTCTCATTCATGACTTGAGACATGTGAGAAAAAGAAAAAAAAACATTAATGATTATTATATTTCTTAAAATTACTTCTCAAAAAATTAAACCGAATTTTCCATCACCCAAAGGACCAATTTGATGGCTCAATATGTAGGTGTGCCAGGCTGTCCAACCTGAAGACCATGTGCCTCGTGCAACCAACAACAGCTATGAACACAGTCCAATATAAAATTGCAAACTTGCATAAAACATTCCGAGATTTCTTTCTTTTTTTTTTTTTGGTTTTTCAAAACAGGATATGCAACAATTCTGGCTGTCCTGAAATTCTCTTTGTAGACCAGGCTGGCCTTGAACTCAGAGAGATTCACCTGGCTCTGCCTCCTGAGGGCTGGAATTAAAGACATGCGCCATCACACCTAACAATGTAATTTTTTTCAATTATTTTCGTAACTCAGCTATGCAGTTTGTAGACAACAGTGTCATACCAAGATGTCAAAAGGTTGGCTACCCTGAGGGTTTCTGGGATCCATCCCAAGAACTCCTCACCATAAGTATGAGATGGAGCCCAGGACTCTACATTGTTGATATATTGCTATTTTATGGGACATGGGCAGTATAAGGTCCTTTCTCCACAAAGACATTAAAGTCATCCAGAGGGCTAAGACAGGACTGTAAATACTTCCTCAATTTCAGTTTTGCAAAAGTGCAGGGATTCTCTGAGAGTATGGCTATAAAAAGGCTTAACTGAACTCTTAAAAATAAGTGAGCTAGTCTGAATGCATCTGTAAATTCTACAGGTGTTTCCCTGGTGACTGAAAATGAGTGATTCCATAGACTCCCAGTTAACTGATACACAGAGCTGGAGCTGACCTACACTTTCAAAGAATCTGATCCACACAGTGATAATGTTAGCCACAGAATCAATGACTATTAACAAAAACATCTGTACCAGGCATGGGAAGGCCTCTTTCAAGTTATTGGAAAGGGTAATTTAAGAGTCGCCCCCAAACAATATAGGCTGCTGCTATTGCCATTGACTGTCTCCTAGTACTTGAAGACAAGACCCTATTACACACTTCAGATACAGGACTTAGAGAAATTATGATAGAACTAACTTGGAAGCCTCCTCCCTGAGGACTAGCTCTCGTAGCACAGGAAGGTCATATCCAAGCTGCCAAGAGGAAAAAAAAATCAATCATTAGTCCTACCCAGCTGCAAAGTCTACAAACCACAATGACTGGTCTAGCAAGATATCTCCAAAGGTGCCATGACCACACTTCTATCCTGGAGGTAACTGGCAGTCGATTAATTTGACTTATGGTCGGCCTCAATAGGAGTGTTCATTCCTGGTACTGTAAACCTAGCTGACTACCCATGGCTGAAGAGGCCATAGAGCCTAGAAGAGAAACTACTACTGCCATTGTCCTAAACCAATATAACTTCCAGTCATATTCTAAATATCTTTAATCCTATAGGTAAATTTCAGCTCTCAGCCTTCAGAAAGGACAACTACCTTTAAAAGAGAAAACTAGCCAGGCATTGATAGCACATGCTTTTAATCCCACCACTTGGGAGGCAGAGACAGACAGATCTCTGTGAGTTCAAATCCAGCCTGGTCTACAGAGCAAGTTCCAGAACAGCCACGGCTACACAGAGAAACCCTGATTGAAATAAACAAACAAATAAATAAATAAATATAAATAAAACAGGAAACTAATACAGGGATCACTAGTCAAAATGCAAAGGATATTGACCATGTGTGCCCAGCCACAATTGATAGAAACTACCACAAAACTCCATACTCCAAAGGTTCTTTGAAAACCTTACAGTAATTGGTGGAAAAACTGTAAGAGCCAGGAGGTGGTGTCTTTTAGGTACATCAAGGAAGGTGCACTCATGAAATCTCAACAATATGGTTGCCAAAATAACACCTACATAATAGCAACACCGGCTAGCATGCCAACATGTATGACAGAAATTTCACGAGGTCCCAATTCCTAAATTAAGATCTACAGGCAAGCAATGGCTACTAAGTCAGGGAGATTCAGTTTTCTTCAGGTATGAGCGCCCTGGTAGATTATCCAACCCCATATAGTCAGTCCTAAACATATGTACAAGCCAGCAATGCCAAATAGACTCTAGTATTAAACACACTTTGCTTTGCAGGTTCATCAAAACCCAAGCCTTAGTTTACTTTTTTTGTTGGCATTATAGAGTAATGAGTGCCAATTTGCATAAGTTCATGATAAATGTGATAGTGGTTGCCTAGAGACATTAACTTCCCAATGAATTTGTTTAACCCTGAATAAGTTTGCTCTCTCTCTCTCTCTCTCTCTCTCTCTCTCTCTCTCTCTCCACCCTGAGATGGATGATCCTGAGTCAGAGAGGACATAGGTGACACAGACCACCTAGGTCAAGCCCCTAATAATAAAGAGGGCAAACTCTGACAGAATGTTGATCTGTGCCTGAGTTAAACAGACAATATGGGCAGAGATGTCAACAGACCTTCCAGTCGGTGGCTGTAATTGCTTTTCCTTTAAACAACTTTGAAGAGTTCTGAGGGATAGCCTTTCCAGTATATCACACCTTGCAGCCAGATTCTAGGAGAAACCCCTGCTATTGTGACACCCAGTGAACTGATTTATGATGGCTTGCATACTTGAAAAGAAGGAAACCATCTGTGTAGGAGGAAGAAGAGAAAATTCACTTCTGTCCCCAGCAGCTGCCTCTGAGCAAAGAAACCAGGGGACTCTCTGGAAGCCACTAGAGTACTATTCCTACACACCCCATTCATTATCTTCCCTACAGACAGAGCACAGACTTCAGACTCTTCCAACACATCTTCCCTTAAGAGAAGATCACAAAGATAAAGTTGATGGGTTGATGGGCTTGTTAGGAAACACTCCGTCCCGGGCAGTCCTAGAGGAGGCCAGTGTTATCCTCAGCAAGGCCAGGGGACTCACAACACACATTGCACCTCACTGCTTTTGAGATATAGACCAGTAATGGGGACAGGCCACTCTGCTCCTCACAACACTGTCTTAGTGAATATCTTTATAACTGTGGAATTTCCAGCATGAGCTAACAAAATCAATGAACTCTAGATTCACTTAAAGACATTGCCTCAAAAAATAAGGTAAAGAGCAGGTGAGGAAGATGCTCAACACCAGCCTCTGGCCTCCAGACACAGGTGCACACACATGTATGAATATTGGCGCATACATGAACACTTACAACACTCATGCATGCACACACACAGAATCACACACAAAAAGAGAAGTACCCTACCTATGGATGTAGGACCGGGGGGGTCTTTCTTTTGAGTCTCTTATATGCACAAATACAGCAGAGAACCCAGAAAGGGTGTGTAAGCTCCAGCTCTACTTTCAATAGCTATCTGTCCCTGGCAAGGCTCTGTGGGTTGTATGGCCTCCTCTTCTTCAATTTCCAATGAAGATAGTCAAAGCACTTGTCTCAAAGTCAAATGAAATGAGTACCAAACCAAATAAATAAATGATTAAAACCAAGATTTCAACATATATATATATATATATTCATTTGTACATTCAAAGATGCAAAGATTTAGGAGACACTGGTTCTTTCTGCATTGTTATCACACAGCTCATTCCCTGGTCTCACCCCTCACATCCCGTTCCTCACTTGTTACTGTGGCTGGCCTGTCAAAACAGACTCCCAAAAGATGTAAGATCAATGTACCTTGAAGCACCTGCAGTTTTAAACCAGGATGTTCAAGTCCTGAGATGCTAACCCTATGAATGTATACTACAGGTTGTGCTACTGTGCCCGGGTAGTATAAGTAAATCTGATCCAAAGGCTTAAACAAGAGAATAAAACTGAAAGTCCAGAGGGAACAGCATGTACAGAATAAGTGAATCAGCATGGCCTTCACTCCTTCACATCTCAGACAGAGAGGAAAATGCACTCAGTGAGGGGCCACACCCAGAAGGGTTCTGCGGGAACACATTCTAGAAGTTACACACAGTACTTGCACAGCTGAGTCCAGTTACAAATCAAGAGATTTATTCTCGAAGAAAGAGAGAAAGCATCCAACTTTCACCATAGCCCATGGAACATGAGCACTGTGATGAGGATCAGAGTCATATCAGTGCAAGGAAGTGATTCTTTTTCTTTTCCTTTCTTATTCTTTTTTTTAATTATTAATTTGTTTATTTTACATTCCAATCACCATTCCCCTCCCTCCTCCCAGTCCCAATCTTCCACCCACCTTCCCCATAATCCCCTCTCCAGCCTGGTTTCAATCCACTTTGGGATATCAAATCGCATCAGGACTAACTGCCTCCCCTTCCACTGAGGCAAGACAAGGCAACTCTGCTAGGAAAATATGATCTAAAGGGAGATAACCTGTGAGGGGCCACACCCAGAAGGGTTCTGCGGGAACACATTCTAGAAGTTACACACAGTACTTCCACAGCTGAGTCCAGTTACAAATCAAGAGATTTATTCTGGAAGAAAGAGAGAAAGCATCCAAGTCTGAGATAGTCCCTGCTCCAATTGTTAGGGGATCCACTTGAGTACCAAGCAGCTCATCTGCTTCATATGTGTAGTGTACCTAGGACCAGTTCATGATGTTCTTTGGTTTTCTGGTTTATTATCTATGAGCCCCCTTGTGTCTCAGTTAATTGGCTATGGGGGTCTCCTTGTAGTGTCCTTAACCTCTCCAGCTCTCTCAAACCTTCCCTTGACTCTTCCTCAAGACTCCCTGATTTTCCAGGGCAGTGATTCTTAATGAAGTCCCCATTTCTCTCTACTATATGAAGAGCTTCTCACCCTAATTCTCTGTCCCTCACTCTAGCTTTACTTCTGCCCAAATCCACCCTGTCTTTTAGGTTCATCAGTGGTTTCTTTAAACTAGAAGTCATCAAGGAAGCACACTGAAAACACAGAAACACACCCTACTGTCAAGAACCTCACTGTGAAGCAAAAGATGTTACTATTCTGTGACCACATTGTGGAGCTGTGCCTGGTTCAAAGCAAGTGCTAAAACAGTCTCTGCGACTATAATGTTTGTGGTTAAAATGTAGACTATGGGGTCAGGAGGACTGGAGCAATTGAATTCCATCCCTAGCACACCCCAGTTGTGTAACCTAGGGCAAGTCACCAAATCTGTCTGTGTGATAGCCCTGTTTCCATGCCTCAGATAGCTGCATTCACCTCTCATTTGATGAATGATAAGAAAGAACATTGTGTATTTGCATTCCTTTCTAAACTTGACATTTCAGTCACAACCCTTACATACTACAGCAGGGCAAGAAGTTATTGTCCAGAGCCTGATGTCTAAATGTCACTGAGTGAGTTTCTCAGACCTCCCCAGTTAATCAGTAATTCCAAGAATACACTTTGTCAAGTAGCATAGGTTCCAATATGCCAGAACCTTCCTAGGACAAAGAACAAACAGTCTGGAAGATTCATAAACTTTCTTTGTTCAAACTTGCTCATCTTCCAAGTAGAGATAAGACAGCTAAGACTGTGACCATGGAGTTTAGATGTTCAAAGAGCTTCTTCATAAAAGCCCAGATCTTTTATACATGAAATAGAAAATCTGGGCAGGAGGTAGTTTAGGTTTCTTGTCTCATCCACCACTAACTGGCAATTTGAGTTAAGTGCAAGTAAAGATTTGATTAAATATTTTAAAACTGATTAATTGTTTTTTTTTCTTTCATGAAGACTTAAAGATAAGTCCATGTTTTCAATAAAAACATGCTCTGGGTGTGTTAGATGAGGAAGGAAAGAAAGGAGGTAGAAGAGAGAAGAGGAGGAAAGAAAGAAAATGTGAGCTTTCTACTTGTATCAAACTTGGACATAGTGTGTCCTTCGGCAGAAATCTGCACACCTATGCTTGCATTAATGAAGAGATTCCTTTTCTAATCTCAGTTGAAACCTGCTGCACAGGAAAACTCACTCAGTGAGGGTCACACTGGTCTGAAGTTAGCAGATACATTGATCCTCCCCATCACCTCTCCCCCATCAACCCCCCCCCCTTTTTCTACCATAAATAGCTAAGTTAAAATTGAGTCCTGCCTACAAGATGTACTGGGGTAAAGATGCAATGGAAATTAAGGGAGTAGCCAATCAATGACAGATCCAGCTTTAGACCCATGCCATGAGAGGGGGCCCACCCTGGACACCATTAATGATATTCTCCTATACTTGCAGATAAAAGACTACAAATCTCTGTCATCAGAGAGGCTTCACCCAGCAACTGATGGAAACAGATACAGAGACCCACAGCCAAACATTAAGTGGAGCTTGGAGAATCCTACAGAAGAGGGAGAGAAAGGATTATAGGGGCCAAAGTGTTCAAGGACACCACAAGAAAACCTACAGAATCAACTAATCTGGGCCATACTGACTCACAGAGACTGAACTGCCAACCAGGGAGCCGGCATGGACTGACCTATGCCCTCTGCTCACATGTTACAGTTGTACAGCTGGGTCTTCATGTGGGACTCTAACAGCAGGAGCAGGGGCTGTCTCTGACTCTGTTGCCTGCCTTTGAGACCCTTTGTTCCTACTAGGCTTCCTAGGCTAGCCTCAATAAGAGTAGATGAGCCTAGTCTTACTGCAACTTGATATGCCAGGGCTGGTTGATATCCTTGGGAGGCCTCCCCTTCCTGAAGAGAAAGGGAAGAGGAGTGGAGCAAAGGAGCAGGGAAAGGACTAGGAGGAGAGGAAGGAGGGAAAACTGCTGTCAGGATGTAAATAAACAAATCTAGAGAAAAAAAACTGAGATGTAATTATATGTGCAGTAAATGGTAGCCTGCTTCAGGAGATGTAACAAAATGATTAAAAATCATTTAATTGAGGCTCTAAAAGTATTAGCTACAAATATTTGTTTAAATAGCACCAAAAAATTCTGAGATTACTCAAGTTCCCTAAGGACATCAATACTCTATGAAGATTTTGGGTATGGGAGAAGTGGGTGGAAGGGTGGAACTAGGAGGAGGGGAGGGGGGATGAAAATTGGAATATAAAATAAACACAAAAAATTCTTAAAGATTTTGCTAATCAATAGATCACATCCTATTATCTGGACTCTCATTCAGTTCCACATTTGTTACTATGGCCTGTCAAAGCCATGTCTCAAAACACATAAGAACAATGCACCTCACAGCAAATAATCCAAAAGTGACTTCACATATAAACTGGAAGGACTTTCAGGACTCCCAATGTCAGCAAAGAGGAAACTATGGTGAATTCTGTTGGTTGTGATGCTTTGGATGAGTGATGAAAACAAATCTGATTCAGAGGCTCAAACAAAACAATAAAAGCACACAGCAACAGGGAAAAGCATGTACAGTCCCAATTGGACCCACTTAGCTCCCCTGTCAATCTCTGCTCCCTCCCCTCTTCTGGTGCTCCAGCCTTGTTCTCTGAGTCCTTCCCTCTGGGAAAGTCTGAGGCAGCTTCAGGCCACACTTTCTGAAGAAAAGGGAACTTCTCCCATCTGTTCTCTCTCAGCTGTGGATGAGGTTTCCCAGAACCTCTCAGCACCTCCTCCTCTTATCCACTTAAGGGGACAGGGGGCTGGGGAGGTAGTTCCTAGGCCCACCTGCAACCCAGCCCCTTGAATGAAGAATAAAGGCTTCACTGATCAGCCATGGAGAGGCTAACTTAGACCCAGGGATGAAGTAGATTCCACCCTCCTCACCTTCAGAATTCCTTAGATTCTTGAGATAGATAGAAACAAGTAACTCAATGCTGGCAGAAAGGGGAAAAGTGGATGAGAAAGGGAATCAGGGATAAATTCCAAGAAGGCAAGTAACAGGCATTCACTACAATTTGAGATTGTATATGAAACTTCAGGGACTCAGTTCTAACTTATGGGAACAGTGTGAAAAGTCTATAAATAATCCTTGGGATCAAAAATGTGAATGCTACAAAATTTCTGGAAGACTCTACGGCAGGGCACAAGGTCATTAGAATTTCCCATCCCCTTTTGTTGCTTCTGCATGCGGACAGGGATTCTTCTCTTGGTCTATGGCCCCCTTTTCTCTATCTATACTGCAAAGCAAACTTTTGGGCAGCTCCCAAAAAGCTTGCTTAGACATGGGTGTCACTCTTTAAAACAACCAACCCTAGTCTCTGGGACTAAGTTCTAGAGTTCTAGGAAAGAGACTCTGAGTTTCAAACATGTGACTCTCCCTGGGTAGGAGTTAGGGTTATATTTTGAAGAATTACTCCCAAAATCCACTTCTGTAACTTTATGGACAGTGAGATCATTTGGCAGTTCCCAGAAAAAGGATGGCAGAACAGGCCATGCAGTGAATGGCCTATGTTTACACACTGATATGTTTTCCATGATACTTGGCTCGTGAAACATTTAGAGTATAAACTTGATTCTCAATTGCAACATGAAATCAGAAGAAAAAGAAGAAACAGCAGGAGGAGGAGAAGGACAAGGACAAGAAGGGTAGGAGGTAGAGCAATATCAAACTACAGACTTGGAGTAAAGACTAGAGAGAAAGCTCCTATTTCCCCGCACACTTGCACTCATTTTTTTAGTGCTTCCACATTTCTGGCATCTTCTGTGTTCCAATAACACTTTGTGCCTGTGCCTGTGGGCACAGGGCATCACAGTATCATGGCTATTTCCTTGTGCATTCCCTGAAAGGACAGCATTCTCTTAAAACTGGAAAGGTGTTTCATTATTCATGCACCCAAAAGGTACAATAACAACTATGCTACACTTACCTTGGAGTTAAAGCTTAATCAGATTATCCTATTTACTCAATGAGTGCACTGAAGAATGAATAAATCTCAGATTCTCTTATTCCTTCTTCCACTGGATATTTCAATAAATGTGTTTGTTTGTTTGTGGGTTTTGCTCTTTTTTTAAAACTTGTGACCCCCCCCCCAAGTAAAAAAAAATAAAGAAAGAAACATCCAATTTGTGTTGTCTATATGCTTACTGGAGCACAGTCAAACTTTTAGTGGTCTGCCTCTTAAACAGAACTAAGACTTCCCATCCTGAAGTCCCTCAGAAGCCATCAGTTTTTGAGAGCTATTCTTCAGCATCTCTATCACATTTTTTAAGTGTTCTTTTCGGTGGCTTCCTGTGAAGGTTGTTACGTTTAGGGGGGGCTAGTGGTTAGAGGATGTTTTGGGTTGCCACAGAAGCCTTCCATGTCCCTCCCTCTCAACTGTGCATTTGTAATCACTGATATCACAGGAAAAGTAGTCCTTTTGTTGGCAGGAGCACAAATCGAATCGTGAGCATCCACATGCTATCTGGTGGCAGCACAGACTACAAACACCATCCAGGCTGCAGTAGGACCCCAGGCCCAGACAAAACCCTCAGAGGCAGCCAGGACCATGGACATCAACCTGGCCTGTGGTGGCAGTACAGGTCTCTCAAATCAATATGATCCCCCAGCAGCAGTATGGCCCATGAACATCAGCATGGCTTCAGGCTGCAGCATAAACTCCAGACGTCTCCATGGCCCTCTGTGGTAACATTGGCTGCAGACATCAACTGAGCCCAGATGGTGGCCCAGCTGGCCTCAACGAAAGCTTTATTTGAAGACTTTATTTGAGCAGTGACAGAAAACATCAAATATCAAAGATGTTTCTCTCCTTATGATTTGTGTTTAAGTGAAAATGTATTCAGAATGTACCCAAATTGGAGGATAAGCAAGATCCCTTAAGAAGCGCCTTTTTCACAGGACAATAGTGGCATATACTTCAATCCCAGTTGTTGGGAGGCAGAAACAGACAGATCTCTGAGTTTGAGGACAGACTGGTCTACAGAGCTAGTTCCAGGACAACCAAAGATTATACAGAAAATTCTTGTCTGAAAAAACAAACAAAAAAGTGGTTTTTTTTCTTATTCCTATCAATAGCATTTGATTGACTTTTGTCAATTTATAGCTTTCTCTTGTGAGTTAATTATAAAAATGTAGCATAATTTCAACAAACACTTGTTAATAAATACTAACTTCAAGCATATGTTTATAAAATACTTTCCAACTTTTTTATCATGTCATAGAACACCTGAAAAAACTGGATTATTTAGCCTAGATAAGTGGGGGCTCTCCAAGAGGCCATCTCAAGTCTGAGGTGACTGGGAAAAACCATGGTTCTGATCATTCTAGGAAATGACAGAAATCTTGGCACATTTTCTCATGAACTTTAAAGGGAGAATGGATACAGCATGTTTCTATTTCCCATCCTAGATGTCTTACCTCCTTTTAGACTGAGTGAGGTTTAGACAATTTTAAAAATCATCTTTTAGGTAAGTTACTTTTAGTATTACTGGCTACTCTATCATTTTTCATTAAAAAGGACCATCATTCTAAGCGAAATGTAGGGAGAGTTGATTTTAAATGGTGCTACTTCATCATTTTAACTTCATGTTCAAAAAAAATCTCAAGTGGTTCTCTATCTCCCATAGGAAAAAACTCACCATGGCACAAAATGCAAAAAATACTCTTCAGTTGCCCAAACCTAGCCATCCTGCTCCATGTCCTTGTGCTACCCCTGAGGTTTAAGAACTGATAGATAATGTCAACTTAAATTGTGTCATCAAATAGCATTTAAGTTACTTCAGCTTCCAAAGTATCAGCTAGTAGAAACTGCAATATCTAATGATTTTTAGAACACATTTTCTTTGGTTCCATCTCTTTGTCTTTTATTTTCAGAAATCACCAGAACCACAAATTCTAGGAATGTTCAATTACATTTTCTAATGGGAAGAGAAACCATACAAGACCATTTAGTGACCCTTTGAAACCTGAGATTCTTGTGTCCTTCTGCCTGTACAACTTTCCTTCTGGTGATTCAAAAGCATCTTACACTTAACTATTTCCTACCCCTCTTCTCATGCATTTGCACATATAGACACTTGCCTGGATTTGGTGTCCACATGCAGAAGTTAGGTAGACTTCCTTCCTCCCCTCCTCCTTGTCTTGCACAGTTTGCTGTGGTTTCTAACTTCCCCACCTATCATCACCCATTGCAGGGTCCTAGAGATACTCTGATTCCTCTCTGACCACACCCAGCCCCACTTAACCTCCTTTGTAAACTAGCTACAAAGTGGTATCTCTTTAACACACAAACTTCCATCTTGCTAGAGTTCTTTCCAAAGTCTCCCTGCCTTCAACTCCTTTATTCAGTTTCCACTACTCTCACCAAAATGATCTTCTAGAGAGATGTCCTATCCCCAGAAGGTGGGGAGGGTGTTTTCCCCCCTCTTTGGTTATTTGATGGATAATAGAAAATTTTGTTATTTAGGGGAAGAGACCACAAGCTGTTAAATGGTCTTGTTAAATGGGTTTTGGAGGTTAGACCCAGGGACTTCTCTCTTTTTCTTTTCTGTATCCTTCTTTCTCTCCTATGTAGGAGTGAACAGACTTGAGAAAAAAATGGGACATAGACATAGTATAGGAAAGATCAAGAAAAAAGGACAGATTATTGAATATGCTGTTATACCTTTGTATATTGACACAAAATTAATATTATATTTGGCTAAATTGGTATTGATCATTGTATATTAATGCAAAATTAAGATTGTATGGGACTACATAGGTATTGGTCTTTGTATATTGATACAAAATTAAGATTATATTTGGCCACAATGGTATTGACCCTTGTATATTGATGCAAAATTAATATTGTATTGGGCTACATAGGTATTGATATTTGTATATTGATACAAAATTAAGATTATATTTGGCCACATTGGTATTGATCTTTGTATATTGATACAAAATTAAGGGTAACGCTTCTTAAAGGTTTTGTACCTAGTAATGCTTAAAAATGAAGTGTGAAGTTTTGGCCTTTTACTACCAACCATCATAAACTGTTTAGGATAATTAAGAAATGCAAACTAATAGTCATGCAAGCCTGTCATTTTGTTAGGTACTATGACAGTCTATCATAGTTATTTTCTAAGCTACTCAGAAATCAAGTTGCTAAGGGATAAGCAACATTTGCTTATCTAAATATAAGAGATAGATAGGGTGTCCTCAAAAACCTCAAGAGATCTGCAGAATGTGGCATTCAAAGATGTTTTCTTAACTTAAGAATTTTTGATATCGAGACATGTCAGCTCCTGACAACACCCCCTATTCTACTCCAAGTAGAAGATGAGCATTGAAGAATCTCCAGTGGGAGATGGTTGAATTAGTGGCAAGCCTATCTCTTGGCAAGAAAACCCCTTGCTTCAACTGTAGACAGAATGCTGTCCAAAAAGGATAAAACTTGGTAGCAGGTAAGTCAACAGCCTAGCTCTGCCAAGACAGGGTAGGTAAGTCCTTCATAATTCTTGCTCTACAATCAATGTCTGTCAGAGAAATGGGGCCAAACAGCTGAAGATTGATGCTGAAATGTATGGAGAGAAAATGGGAACTATCCAGGCAGCCACTGGTATGTCATTTCTTAGTTTTGGAAGCTGCAGGCCCTGCTCTTCCTATATAATCAGATATATTTATCCCTCTCAGTTCTCTGAGGTGGGTGAAGAATAGATAGCTAGAGTCTCATAGTTAAATTTTGAGTTGTTTAGGAATCAAGAGGGTGTTCTGGATCTAATATGTTTTTAAAATTGTGATGCAAGTTAGTATGAAGGCTGAGTTAGATATAGAACTTTAAACTCATGGAGAAGGTTAGATAGTAGAATGTTAAGGTAGGTGCCAAATACATATGGACTGGACATTGGGAATGTATGCTAAGCCATATAACTGTCATAATTGTGGCCTATTTATTTCTGTTGTTTTGTATTGTATTTATTGTTATAAGAGAAAGAACCATTGGTTGGACTGAAAGGGGGAGTTTTCTGGGGGGAAGATATACCTTACACTAAAAAAAGGGGGTAGAGGATGGGGGTTGAGGGGGAAGAGGGTGGAAGGTTGGGACAGGAGGGGGGAGTAGGGAGGGGATTGTGATTGAGATGTAACTTGAAGAAATAAAAAATAAATTATAAAAAAACACTATGAATATGAACATCTCCTTTTCTAGTTCAAAAAAACCTCAAGTGGTTCTCCATCTCCAATTTAAAAAAAAAAACTCAACGTGTCACAAAACACAGGGCTACTCTTTAGTTGCCCAAACCTCACCGTCTTGCTTCATGTCCTTATTATACCCCTTGGGTTTAAGAAGTGATAACTTTAAGTGTCCCTAATATTCCTTGTTCTCTCATATCTCTCTGTCTTACACATGCTGTTCTCTCTTCCTGGAACAAGTTTACAATTCCACCATTTATGCTTAGAGGAAAATGATTATCATCAACCCCTTACTCAAGACACATCTGTAACAAAAATTTCCCCAAATCTGTGGCCTGACTCGAGTACTCTCTGCAGCAGAGGCTGTACAAGCCTGGTCCATATTCCTAGCCCTTAGTACTCCAGGACACTCAGGCCTGCTTCCCAACTATCAGCATCACACCTCTCTGCCAAGGACAGCTGTTGTCTATCATAGAACAAACTTTTAACCTGAATGATGTCTTCAGAAGCAACTTCAATCCATGACTAGTGGAAGCTGAGGCATAAGTAGTCCAACTCCCTACCTTTTAATCAGTAGTAACTCTCCCAGATTCCCCAAGCATTATTAAATTCCCAGTATGCAGTGGTAGCTGCCTTAACATACCTTCCTTTGTTGTCCAGATTCCCTTTCCCTCCTCTTTGGTCCCTCTCCTACTGCAATTTCTTTAATTACCAAAAATGCTACTTGTATTTAAATTTTTGTCTTAACATCTTCACTGAACTCAACTTAGACATCCTTTCTTGCTAAGTTTCCCTGGTACTGAAGATGCAATTCCATTGCATAAATAAACTTAAAATGCAATAGTCTATTTCCCAATGTCATTAAAGTATTAATATCAGGAACTATATATAATTCTTTTCTTACAATAAAAGAAATGCTCAATAATATTATATAATCTACAAATGTTTATAGAATAAAAGAGTTCTTTCTTTTTTATGCAGTTTAAAAAAGGATTCTGATATGAATGCAATTTTCAAAGCATGAATTTAAGAAAAGAGGAGGGAAGAATATATAAATAGAAATAAAGTTGAATTATGGTAACTGACCAAATGTAAAAGTGAGTTCTGAGAAATTAGATTTTTAAAGATTTAACTTAGTTTATTTTATGTGTGCCTACATATATTATGTGCACTATGTGTTCCTGATGCCTGTAGAGACCAGAAGAAGATGTCAAATTCCTTGAACTAGAGTTACAAATGTTGTGTGCCCCCATGTTGGCACTAGGAACCAAACTGGCTCCCCTGCAAGAACAGCAAATACTCTTAACTGCTGTGCCATCTCTCCGAAATTTTAAACATAACAATTAAAGTTGAATTGCCTATATTTTGCATAATCCACTGGCATATGAGTTATGTTTAAATACACATACTATATTAAATTATATTCAGAGTTCTTCTGACTGCCTGATGCAAGTGCAGTTAGTTCACGGATCTAAGGCAAAAGATTTCTGTACATTTATGTTCTACATCCTTAACCCAGGATTGGGGAGGATAATGTTACTGCTTCACTGGATTCCTGAGGTGACCAATGAAATAATACATGAAAAGCACTTTAAACAATGCCCACTACACTGTTCTCTAGTCATGTTACTAACATTATGATAGAATTCATGGTTAATACTGATGCCTTGTACATATTAAAACTCAAGGATAAAAAATTACATTTTTAAAAATGTTATTGGTCAGTTCCCCAACTTTTGTTAAAATAAGAGTAAAAGCTCACCTATACAACAATTTCATATATTTAGCTGTATATTTGAACAAGACTAAGATATATAGCTTAGAGGTGGAGAGATTGTCTAACAGGCAAGTGTCCCTAGGTTTCATCCTCAGCATCACAAATAATAGGCAAAAATATAATATAAAAACAAATTATTGTTATTATTTTTAAAGATATATTTGTTTTTATTTTATGTGTACAAGTGCTTTGCCTGTATGTATGTGTTCTCTGTGTGCATGCCTGGTGCTTACAGAGTCCAGAAGAGGCCTCTATATCCCCTGGAACTGGAGTTGTGTATGATTTTAAGCTGCCTTGTGGATTCTGGGAACTGAGCCTAGGTCTTCTGCAAGAGCAGTGAGCACTCCTAACTTCCAAGCCATATCTCCAAGCCTAGGATAATTTAATTTTTAATAACACAAGTGCAACTGCCAATTCATGATTAATGTCCACGTAAGAAAAGGAAACAGTGATTATACCCTGATCAAGACCAGGGATTTTTGTACCAGGCAAATACAGAATCAAGCCCTGTCTCCTTGTCTAACATTTACAAGCTTTCTGTTCACACTTGTCAAATGGAAATATTTCAACACTCAGAGAATATTTTTTAATCAATATATTTAAGAACTTTAGCCCAGTGCCTGTCATGGTGTAAACACTCAACAAATTTCAATTTTAGAAATTATTACAAAGTCATAGAGCAATTATAGAAGTCATTACATTTATTAGGAATAGATTTTAAAACTAGAAGTTAATTTGTCAAAGGAGAAGGTGATATATGTCCTAAAACCAAGCTGGACTGAATCCTGCATCTGGCAACCTGATGGCAAGAGATTGGAAGGAGGCCAGAAGCAAGGGTAATTAGGAAGAGGTCCAACTCTATGATAAACAAGCAAGCAGAGTGGAGGCTCCGCCAAGTGTACACTAAGCATTGTTTCAACAGCAGAGGACTTCACTGTGGCTTTCATCATAATATGTAATACTGAGGTCACATCTCAGAAGTTAGAGTAAATACTGAGGAGTTTGACACTATGGATTTATTCTTATCAGCAAGACCCATCTAACTAGTGTTGTGAGAATTATAAAAAGCCTTAGGAAAGAAGAAAAGAAGTCAAAGTTACCATAAGATTCTAAATAGCGAAAGACTGTCAACATGGATACTGTAAACCATGTCTTCCAGATGACAACATAATTCCCAATTCCCAATTGAAGACATTTCTATAGTAGGGAACTACAGGTGGAAAAGAAGCTGAGGAAGGTAAAGATTCTGTTAACTCATTTAAGGAGTATGTACTGAGAGTCATTAAGACAGAGTGGAGAAGCCTGGGCTGCACAAAAAGCCTGAGGTTGGAAGTCAGGCAGAAAGGATCTTCCTGCCATGAGCTTAGTAAATGGTTTTCTCTCTGTATCTTGCTTGAGTCACCCATAAGAGTAGGAATAATAACAAAGTAAACTCTGGTTACTGTGGTGATATAAATGCATCCAATATGTAGCACCTATCTATCAAGATGGTTAAACAGATAGGAATAAGACTATCAAGAGCACAACACAGAGGAAAAATTGAAATGCTAAGGATATAGTACTACTTCTACAGGAAACATGAGAGAGGAAATTAAATTTGACCATGAAAATCAAGCCTTTATGAAACAGATCACACTTGAATCTGGCCTTGAACTAGGAGCAGGAATCCAAAGAAGTGAAGAAGCAAGAGAAAAACTAGTTCAGTACTTCATGCTCTAAGTGTCATAAGATCTACATTTTGGGCCAATCAGATGGCTCATTGGTAAAAGCACATGTGTCAAGCCTGAGATCTGAATTCAATCCCCAAAGCCCACATGTGCATGCTGTGGCACACTTGTGGGCACAAGAGAGTATGTATGTATGTATACACACACACACACACACACACACACTGAATAAATAATATCTAAGAGGACATACATTTTATGTTACACTATTCACAATAGGCAGGGTATAGAACCAGCATACATATACTCATTGACAAATGAGTGGGTAAAATGGACATAAAAGAATTATATGCAACAATAAATAAAAATAAAATCATGACATTTCCAGGAAAATGGGTGGTATTTAAAAATCACTATGTTAAGCAAAATAAGCCAGATTTATAAAGCCAAACTATGTTTTCTCTCATGCGGAACCTAAATTTAAAATTACAATTATATGTGTGTGTATAGGTCATGAGACTAGAAAGATGGATGGGAGATAGGGGATGGGGGAGGGCATTGGGAAAGGGGAGCAAATGAAAACAAAGCATAGTGAGACACATGTATAAAGATGTCATGGTGAAACCCAGCATTTTTTACATTAAAGTAAAAAAAAGTCAATTTTAAAAATCTTTTCATCTTATAAGCAATTAATTTCCACCTCTATCATCTTTTCTAAAGTCCATCAAACCTTTAAATTTGATATATGAAGTATTTTGTGCCCATTTTTGATAAAAATGTATTTTCTGTGTGTATTTTTATATTTCATTATGACTATCTATAGTCACCCTACCATGGAATACTACTCCAGAACTTCCTCTCCTATTTACCTGACACTGAATACCCACTGGCCACATTAACATGGCCCAATATATTTCAATATATGCATTAATCTTACACTGATCAAATCAAGGCAATTACCATTACCTTCTTACTCCGTATGCTTCAAGCCTTTAGTATCCTCCCTTCTAGATCTTCATAAACTATGGACAAGGCTCTTACAAACTACATTCACTCCCGGTTTTGGTACTTGCTATCGAGCCTCCTTTACCTTCCACTTTCCAAGTCTCTAGTGATTGCTCTTCTACCACAATCAAGCTGACGTTTGTAGCTTTCTCTTCTGAGCATGTGGTACTTGTTTTCCTGTGCTGTGTGACCAACTTTAACACAGATAAGGGAGCTGAATCTCTGTGATGCCCCAAGCCATCAGTCAAAAAGTTTCAGAGCCCAGAGAGAAAATAGAACTGTTGACTGGCCAATGTTCCTTCAACACTGCCCAGCTCTTTCCCTAAGAACTTGGGAGCCACTGAAGAACTTTCTTGCACAGGACTTTGGATGACCTGCCTGGATTGCTTTTAGGGCAGAGGACTGAAGTAAACAGAATGAACATTTCAAATTGGGCAGCAGTTCATCAGGATGCCCTGGAGAGAAGAGACACCAAGTTTGATTCTAGACTATTGAAAAAATAACCTACAGGGGATCCAAGATGGCAGCAGTCGGCAGGGACTCATTTTGAGCTGGGGGGAGGAGGGAATAGCTACAACATCGCAGAAATATAAACAAGCTGAGCAACATCCTGAGAAGCGTGAACCCACTGGTCACACCCGGCAAACCCAGGGACTAGTGGGGGCCCCTCAGGGGACCCTCAGACACTCCCGGGCAGCAGAGAGCAGCACAGTAGGGCGCAGCTCTACTTAGACCCAGGCAGTGCTGCCCAGAACCCAGACCAGCAGTGCAGTACAGACCCAAGCAGCGGGAGTGTGGAGCGCGCTGTGGCTTGGCGTGGAACCCAGGCCGAGGAGTGAGCCCTGGAAGTGGGCAAGAGCCACCCAAAAACCCGGCAGGTGGACAGGCTGAGGGCCCAAAGCAGAGGTCCTGCTGGGGGCACAGTGTTGGGGGCCCAAAGCAGAGGTTAGTGCCATGGAGAGAGACACAGACTCCAGTCCAAAGCTGAGACTTGCGGCATGGGGCACAGGTCCCAGGTAAAGAGCAGAGGACACTGATGCGGGACACAGGCTCGGGACCCAGAGCAGAGGCGAGGGCATACCCTGCCGCAGAAGCAGGCAAAAATCACGCAGCAGCTGGTAGGGAGGCACAAGCATATCTGGGCTTATCCAGAAAGGTGCTGGACAGAAAAGTCCTTCATCTGGATATACAATCACTTGGAAGAACATTGTGCTCAGACATGACAGAGGGCTGCTCTTCTTGCACCAGTACAGTCTCCCTCAGATCTCATTACTGCAGGGTCTTGGGAGGTAGCCCCAACTGCCAGATAGAGGTATCTCCTGGCTACCTGAGTGCCCAATATTCACAGTTACCGCAATACCCTAAAGAGGACAGGCAGTGCCACTGAAACCGTCCAGAAGACATCAGGAACAATCAGCTTAGGGCAACCAGATGGCTAAACGTCAGTGAAAATACAAAACTAACAAAAATCAGGGAAATATGACTCCAACGAAATTCAGCGAGGTTAACACAGCAAGCCCTGAACATCCCACCACAGCTGAAACACATGAAAATGATGACAAATCTATACTAAGAAAAATGATGGAGTCCTTTCAAGAAGAAATTAAAATACTGAAAGAAAACAAAGAATCCTCAATTTTACAAAAAAAAGCATTGGAGAATACCATTAGAGACCTCCAAGCCAATGCAGCCCAACATGAACAGGAAAGAGACAAGGCAATGAAAGATTCAAAAGATTTGAAAGATTTGCAGACAAAGACAAGCAAATTGGAACAGGAAAAGTATAATACAAATAAAATGTTTCAAGACTTGAAATTGGAAGTAGAAGCAATAAAGAAAACACAAACAGAGATAAGAATGAAAGTAGAGAATTAAGGGAAGAGAACAGGAACTACATGAGTATCAAAAATAGTATACAAAAGATGGAAGACAGGATCTCAAACGTGGAAGATTCGATGGAAGAAATCAGTACAATAGCCAAAGAAAATGATAAATCTAAAAAAGTTATCACCCATAACATCCAAGAAATCAAGGACTCAATGAAAAGACGGAACCTAAGAATTATAAGCACAGAGGAAAGAGAAGACTCCTGACTCCAAGGTCCAGGAAATATCTTCAACAAAATCATAGAGGAAAACTTCCCAAACCAAAAGAGAGAGATGTGCCAGTAAAATTCCAAGAGGCTTATAGAACACCAAACAGATTAGATCAGAAAAGAAACTCCTCTCACCACGTAATAACTGAAACTCCAAATTACAGAACAAAGAAAGAATATTAAAAGCTGTAAGAGAAAAAGGTCAAGGAACATATAATGGCAGACTCATCAGAATTACACCTTACTTCTCCTCAGAAACTTTAAAATTCAGAAGGGCCTGGGAAGACATCCTACAAGTCCTGAGAGAACATAGGTGCCCAGCAAAACTCTCTATCAACATAGATGGAGAAAACAAGATATTCCATGACAAAATCAAATTTAAATAGTATCTGCCCACAAATCCAACCCTACAGAAAATTCTAGAAGGAAAATTCCAACCCAGAGAAGATAACTACACCCAAAAAAACAGAGGAAGCACAAAACTCCAATGCAGTTAAACCAAAAGAAACACACAACCACTAATCTACACCAAAATAATAGAAAATAACAACCTTTGGTCATTAATATCCATCAACATCAATGGACACAACTCCCCAATAAAAAGACACAGGTTTACAGGATGGATCTGTAAACAAGACCTATCATTTTGCTACATACAAGAAACATATTTCACTAACAAAGATATACGCTACCTCAGAGTAAAGGGCTGGGAAAAGGTTTTCAAAGCAAATGGACCCAGGAAGCAAGCTGGAGTAGCCATCTTAATATCAAATAAAATAGACTTTCAACTGAAGTCAATCAAAAAAGATAGAGGCACTACATACTCATTAAAGGAAATATTCATCAAGAGGACATCTCAATATTGAACATCTATGCCCCAAATACAAGGGCACCTACATTTGTAAAAGAAATTCTTCTAAAGCTTAAACCACACATCGATCCCCACATATTACTAGTGGGAGACTTCAACACCCCACTCACAACAATGGACAGGTCATCAAGACAGAAACCAAACAGAGAAATAATGAGTCTAACAGAGGTCATGAGCCAAATAGACCTAACAGATATCTACAGAACATTTCACCCAAACACAAAGGAATACACCTTTTCTCAGCACCACATGGAACCTTCTCCAAAAGCCAACATATACTCGGACAAAAAGCATGCCTCAACAGATACAAGAAAATTGAAATAACCCCTTGTATCTTATCTGACCACCATGGATTAAAGCTGGACTTCAACAACAGAAATAACAGAAAGCCTACACACTCATGGAAACTGAACAACTCTTTATTGGATGACTACTGCATCAGGGAAGAAATAAAGAAGGAAATTAAAGACTTCATAAAATCCAACAAAAATGAAGGCATAATATACCCAAACCTATGGGACACAATGAAAGCAGTGCTACAAGGAAAGTTCATAGCACTAGGTGCCTTCAAAAAGAATATTGTGACAGTTCATATTAGTGAATTAATAGCTGAACTGGAAGAACTGGAAGAAAAAAAAAGAAGCAAACACTCCCAAGAGGAGCAGAAGGCAGGAAATCATCAAATTTAGGGCTGAAATCAACAACTTAAAAACAAAAAGAACAATACAAAGAATCAATGAAACCAAGAGTTGGTTCCTTGAGAAAATCAACAAAATAGACAAACCCTTAGCCAAATTAACGAAAAGGCAGAGGGAAAAACCCCAAATCAACAAAAACAGAAACAAAAAGGGAGAAATAACAAGATATTGAGGAAATCCAGAGAATATTTGGGTCCTACTTTAAAAATCTATACTCCACCAAATTTGAAAACTTAAGCAAAATGGACAATTTTCTTGATGGACTCCATCTACCGAAGCTAAATCAAGATCAGGTTAACAGATTAAACAACCCTATAACCCCTAAGGAAATAGAAAGAGTCATTAAAAATCTCCCAACCAAAAAAAGCCCAGGGCCAGATGGTTTCAGCCCAGAATTGTACCAGACCTTCAAAGAAGAGCTAATACCAATACTCTTCAAACTTCCACAAAATAGAATCAGAAAGAACACTGCCAAAATCATTCTATCAGGCCACAGTCACCCTGATTCCTAAACCACACAAAGACCCAACAAAGAAAGAGAACTTCAGACCAATCTCCCTCATGAACATAGATGCAAAAATACTTAATACTAGCAAACTGAATTCAAGAACCCATCAAAAGTATCATACATCATGATCAAGTAGGCTTCATCCCAGGAATGCAGGGATGTTTCAGCATAAAAGTCTATCAACGTAATTCACCATATAAACAAAATGAAAGAAAAAACCCCACATGATAATCTCGCTAGATGCTGAAAAAGCATTTGACAAAATCCAACACGCCTTCATGCTAAAAGTCCTGGAGAAAACCAGCATACAAGGACCATACCTAGAAATAATAAAGGCGATATACAGCAAGCCTGTAGCCAACATCAAATTAAATGGAGAGAAACTTGAAGCATTTCCTCTAAACTCAGGGACAAGACAAGGATGTCCACTTTTGCCATATCTCTTCAACATAGTACTTGAAGTTCTTGCTAGAGCAATAAGACAGCTAAAGGAGATCAAGGGGATACAAATTGGAAACAAAGAAGTCAAATTATCCTTATTTGCAGACAATACAATAGTATACAAGAGTGACCCCAAAAATTCCACCAGAGAACTCTTACAGCTGATAAACACCTTCAGCAAGGTGGCTGGATACAAAATTAATTCAAAAAAATCAGAAGCCCTCCTTTAAACAACAAATAAATGGGCTGAGAAAGAAATTAGGGAAACAACTCCCTTCACAATAGCCACAAATAATATGAAATCCCTGGGCGGGGGCTCTAACCAAGCAAGTAAAAGGCCTGTATGACAAGAACTTCAAGTCCTTGAAGAAAGAAATTGAAGAAGACATCAGAAGACGGAAAGATCTTCCATGCTAATGGATAGGTAGGATCAACATAAAAATGGGAAAAAAATCTTCACCAACCCCACATCTGACAGAGGGCCAATATCCAAAATTTACAAAAAAACTCAAGAAATTAAATGCCAAGAAATCAAAAATCCAATCAAAAAATGGGGAACAGAGCTAAACAGAGAATTCACAAAGGAAGAATCCCTAATGGCTGAAAGACACTTGGAGAAATGCTCAGCATCCTTAATTCTCAGAGAACTACAACTCAAGATGACTCTGAGATTCCATCTCACACCTGTCAGAATGGCTAAGATCAAAATCTCAGATGACAGCACATGCTGGTGAAGTTATGGAGAAAGGGGAACCCTCCTCCATTGCTGGTGGGAGTGCAAGCTTGTACAACCACTATGGAAATCAGTCCAGTGATATCTTAGAAAACTTGGAATACCTTTACCTCAAGACCCAGCCATACCACTTCTGGGTATACATCCAAATGATTCCTTACCAAATGACAAGGAAGTTTCCTCATCTATGTTCATAGCAGCCTTATTTGTAATAGCTAGAAACTGGAAACAACCCAGATGTCCCTCAACTGAGGAATGGATTAAAAACTGTGGTACATCTACACAATGGAATACTACTCCACCATCAGAAATCATGCAATTTGCAGCCAAATGGATGGAACTAGAGAAGCTCATCCTGAGTGAGCTAACCCAGACTCAGAAGGATGCACATGGCATCTATTCACTTATAATCGGATTTTAGCCATATAGTACAGGATAACTAACTACAACCAATGCACCAAGGGGAACAGGAACATAGACTTTTCTTCCTGTCAATAACACACTTTGCCCTAGTGGTGGTAGGCCCCCACCATATGAAGAAGCTCTTGGCCCTCATATGACTGCTGAACTGGGGTGGGGGAATGTTATGTAGGGACATTCCACTCCAGAGGAGTGGGATGGAATGGATAGGGGGTAGACGGTGGGAAAGAGGGACTGAGAGGGGTGGAAAGGGGACAGTGTGATGGAGAAGTAACCTGAAGTAATAAATAAATATTTTTTAAAAAATTGTGATAGGGATGTTGAAAGTGTAGTGTTTCACAGTTGATGGCTTCTGACGGGGTATAGGAAGGATTCAGTTTTTTTAAGGGGTGGCCACCAGGAGTTTGACTATGCTCCAATGAGTATATTGGCAACACAAACTGGACTTGGTTTTTTTTCTTCTTCTTCTTTTGGGAGGAGCACAGGGTGGGAGGGTGGACGTGAGTCTAATGGTTTCAAGTATGATGTGATGAATTGTGTGAAATTCTCAAATAATCAATAAAATATTACGTTTGAAAAAAAATTGTTCTAGAAAGACCTTGGAGAAGAGAGTGCTCATATACTATCAAAGTGCCTAACATTATTTGTTGATTTGTGAAGAGAATAAACAACCTTTACATGGAGAAATTGTCCTTTACCAAGTATTTTGTACTACCAATGAGGGAACAAAGTGACACCAGGCATCTCCCTGATGATGCATTAGAGACAATAGACCTTGGTGCTCTTTACAAATAAAAAAATATTCATAACAGAGTTATGAAAAACTCGCAAATCCATTAAGGACATTCTGAAAAGCCAATGGGCTGCTCTCTGCAATAATATTAATGTTACAGAAGACAAGAAGGGAGAAGGGGGCTGGGATTAAACTGCCCTAGATCAAAAGAGTAAATCAAATGTGAATTTAGACTGGATTTTGAGTTTTTCCTCTCTAACAAGAATGAAAGAAACAAAGATAAACATCAGAATGAAAGAAACAAAGATAAACATCAAACTGTAACATTTAAATATGTATTGGATATCAGCTAACAGTACTGTAATAGACCTGAGTATTTGAGTGGCTAGGCAGGCAAATATCTTTGTTCCTAAGAGACAGAAGCTAAATGACTCAGAGGTGAAATGACACATTATGCCTTCAAATTAGTAAAGACTATATTTCTGTACCTGGTTGAGAAATTGTATTGCCGTGGAGTTACAGGCCGGATGAACCAAGTAACTGAAGAAAAGTGGGCTGGGTCATCACTGCAGTGGGTCATAGTTAACAGATGCCTTGTGTTTGCATGGGTTTGGGTATGGGAAGAGCAACAGACTACAGCCCCTCTTCCCGCAGATCATATACAAGGACGCATATGCACAGGCCCTATGTGCTACGGATGTAAGCCACGTCCTTCTGTGCCGTCAGCCTCACGTCAGTTGAGCATGGCAGCAGCGTGGCAGCAGCACGTGTACCTGGTGTGCTTTACGGCAGAGATGCAAAAGCACAAAGGCGCTGGCTGTTGTTACGTCAGGATCTTCTGTGAAGTTGGTATTCTGTGCTTCACTGTTGGCTGGCCTCTTGGCCGTTGGTACTCCTCTGACTGAGGTGATCATGTCGGGGGTAGCAGGTCTATTACGGAAAACGGTAAACTATCTAAAGACCAAGGAGTTCCGGGATTACATAACCAGCACCCACTTCTGGGGTCCTGTGGCCAACTGGGGCCTTCCGCTGGCCGCCTTTAAGGATATGAAGGCGAGTCCCGAGATCATCAGCGGCCGAATGACGACGGCGCTCACCTTCTACTCCATGGCTTTCATGCGCTTTGCCTACCGGGTCCAGCCTCGAAACTACCTGCTGCTGGCGTGCCATTTGACCAATGTGGTGGCACAGTGCATACAAGGGAGCCGTTACCTCAACTACCAGTACGGTCTCGGGGCCAAAATCCACAAACCTCCAGCCAAATAAGTTTGATGACTTGGGGAGTGGGAGGGGTAGCCTGATCCAGACTTTGCAGCTCGCAAGCACTGGACTCTATTCCTCCTAAAGAAAAGCCAAGGAAAACTTTGGTTTGCAAACCCGATTTAAACCTGAAGTTTGGTTCATTAAAAAAAAAATTTTTTTTTTAAAAAGTGCATCAAGAAAAAATAACCTACATCCTGAAAGGAACCAAACAAAACACACTTGCAAAGTTTCAAAACATACATCTCATACATTTATGTTGAATATGAACTTAATATTTTGTAAATAATAATAATAATAACCTTATGGTTCTTCACTACCCTCAAGGTTGATCTAAGCATTAGCATTAAGTAATTTCTACAAACAGATACTCAGTTTGGCTATGTTACGGGAAAATGAATGCTTAGCATGAAACATGTATAAGACCAATGTGTGCAGAAACTATCCCAGAAGGCTGCCCAGCTCCTGCATCACACTTTAAAAAGGAAAAGCCTAGTAAACAGGAGCACCAAGCAAAGCAACTAAACTAGCACTCTGATCTTATATATACCTCAGCAAAGCTACAGATGTAGGGAAACTGGAAACTTAACAGGGCTTGATAAGAAGATTGGCCAACATGATTATTTTCCCCAAAATTCAGTATTATGGTAAATATTTAGCTTAAAGGTCTACAAAGGACTGAAGGACTATGTTTAGCATGATGCTACAAACTACTAATTTGTGAAAGAGGTTAGCCTAGAGTTTGTGCGCTCTAATATTTTGTGAGTGTGTGATTAATTACCATACCTGTAGCACTGGGAGTTGAACCCAAGTCTCCACATACTAAGCAAGTGGTTAACCCCTGAGCTACATCCCCAACAGAGTTCATGATTTTGTACACACACAATTTTCATGAACTTTTAGAAAGTCAGAAGGGGAATGCAATAATGCCACTTAAAAAGATAAAATGTATTTATTCTAGATTATTGTTTCCTGATAAACTGCATTATTTTTATTCCTTCTCAGAGATCAATCTTAAGTTATTTCTAATTTATAAGTAGGGTAAATTGATGCTAGACATTAATAAATCGCCACTTTTCATTATTTGTGACATATTGATGAGAATATTTAGAATTTTATTTTTCTTGTATAAATTGCCCTTTAAAATAATTTATCAGGTCAAATTAATAAATGTGGGAAACACATCAAGTGTAGAGCAATTGTATCAGCACTTCTTATGAACAAACACCAGGCTTTCATGGCCAACAGGCAGATTGGAGGGTAGGTTTCAGGTTGTGTTTGGGTTCTTTTAAACGCAGAGTACAAGTGTTTAATGATGTAAGGAGACTAAAAACAATAGGGTGATTTTGTTAAAAATCATTCAAAGCTTCCTATTTCTCATAGTTTCTATGACCTCATATGACTTTCATTGGTGCTAAACTATTTGCATCATTTTATTAGGTTCTATGCTCCAATTTTTTCAACTCAGAATGTATCATATTAGAAGGTGTTGCAGGCTGTGAATGTAGTTCAGTGGCAGAATGCTTATGGGGCATTTACAAGGTCCTGGGGTTTAATCCATAGCAGACCAAAACAAAACAAGCATGCTAATAATAACAACTTTGTTCCTTAAAGCAGAAACACTTTCAGACATTGAGTTTCAATATGGAAATATCACCTGCTTTTGTCTCAATTGGACATCATGGTAAGACAGAATCAAAATAGTTATGATAGCACTTTTAGTTGCCATTGTAGAATTACGGTGCTGTGGACTTCTCAAATACCCCACCTTACCAACCAGCTCAGACATTGTTGAAGTTGATGGGCTATAGAATATCAATAAATGATGAACATAGTTCAGCACCAACAAGAGTTGCTTTCATGACTCAGTTTCTTCACTATTTTTCTTTACAGCTAAAGCTGTATATTTTATTTGGGATTTTTATTATCACCCATTGCTAGTTATTTTAAAGCCTGGATCAGTTTTTACAGGGAATATTCTAATTTTTTTTCAGATGTGATTTTTTTTTGTATTTTATCATTACCTTTATTTTTTAAATTTATTTGTTGCTTCAAGTTACATCTCCATCATATTGTCCTCTTTCCCCCCTTTCCAGCCCATCTCTCCCACACTCCCACCCTCTACCCCCTAACCCTTTCATCCCACTCCACTGGAGTGGAGTGTCCCTACATAACAGTCCTCCTCCCCGGTACAGAAGTCATATGAGGACCAAAAGCCTCCTCATACACTGGGGGCCTACAAGGCAGTACCACCATTGAAAAGGGTCTCATTGCCAGGGAGAGAAAACTTACACACACACACACAAAACAAAAAACTCTATGTCCATGTTCCCTTTGGTGCATTGGTTGAAGTATAGATATCCTGTACTATAGCTAAAATCTGACTATAAGTGAATAGATGCCATGTGCATCCTTCTGGGTCTAGGTTACCTCACTCAGGATGAGCTTCTCTAGTTCCAACCATTTGGCTGCAAATTGCATGATTTCCTTGTTTCTGATAGCTGAGTAGTATTCCATTGTGAAGATGTACCACAGTTTTTTAATCCATTCTTAGGTTGAGGGACATCTGGGTTGTTTCCAGTTTCTAGCTATTACAAATAAAGCTGCTATGAACATAGATGAGGAAACTTCCTTGTGATTCAGTGGGGAGTTATTTGGATGTGTACACAGAAGTGATATGGCTGGGTTCTGCAGCAAAGCTATTGCAAGTTTTCTAAGATATCACCAGACTGACCTCCATAGTGGTTGCACAGGCCTGTACTTCCACGAGCAATGGAGGAGGGTTCCCCTTTCTCCACACCCTCGTCAGCATGTGCTGTCCTTTGAGCTTTTGATCTTAGCCATTCTGACAGGTGTGAGATGGAATCTTACGGTTGTCTTGAGTTGCATTTCTCTTATGATTAAGGATGTTGAGCATTTCTTCAAGTGTCTCTCAGCCATCAGGGATTCCTCCTTTGTGAATTCTCTTTTTAGATCTTTTCCCCATTTTTTATTGGATTATTTGGTTTCTTGTCATTTAATTTCTTGAGTTCTTTGTAAATGTTGGATATTAGCCCTCTATCAGATGTGAAGTTGATGAAGATTTTTTCCTAGTCTGTAGGCTGCCATTTTATTCGATGACAGTGTCTTTTGCCTTACAGAAGCTTTTCAGTTTCATGAGGTCCCATTTATTGATTGTTGTCTCAGGTCCTGAGCTGTTGGTGTTCTGGTCAGGAAGTTGTCACCTGTGCAGATGAGTTCAAGGGTTTTCCCCACTTTCTCTTCTAATAAATTTAGTGTGTGTGGCTTTATGTTAAGGTCTTTGATCCACGTGGACTTAAGTTTTGTACAAGGTGATAAGTATGGATCTAATTTCATTCTTTTACATTTGGACATCCAGTTGGACCAGCACCATTTGTTGAGGATGCTGTGCTTTTTCCATTGTACGGTTTTGGCTTCTTTGTCAAAAATTAAGTGACCATAAGTGTGTGGGTTCATTTCTGGGTCTTCAATTTGATTCCATTGATCCACTGATCTGTTTCTATACCAGTACCATGCTGTTTTTATTACTATTGCTCTGTAGTACAGCTTGAAATTTGGGATGGTGATACCTCCAGATGGTTTTTTTTTTTTTTTTTTTTTT
>CAJQZJ010004752.1:8011036-8039476 GCA_907164525.1 Lophiomys imhausi
TACCTGCTTTTTAATGCCAAACCATGGAAATAGCCTATACCTCTACAAAAACAAACAAACAAACAAACAAACAAACAAAACAAAAAAAACCTTTTAAACTGCTATCAAGTTTGTGTAATCTCTGTAGCCACCTGCAGTCTAACATTCTAATCTGAAATTAAGGCCATTTTCCTTTCATGCCAGTAAGGTAAATTATAGTTTGAAAATTTTATATTGTATTTTTATTATATTTTTAAGCTTATTAACTCTTTTCTTAAAAAAGTATTATTTATTTCTAGAACATAGTTTCCTCCCTCCTCCCCTCTTGGCCCCTCCCTTCCTCTCTCCTTCACTCCCTCTTTTCTTCCCTCCCTCCCTCCCTCCTTGTTCCTCTACTTGGTACTCTCCTTCTCCTCAGATGAGGTGGGTCCTCACATATCATACTCAGATGAGGTGGGTCCTCACATATCAGAGGGGGTAGAGGGAGCAGACTGTGATGGAGATGTAACTTGAAGAAATAAATAAATGTTTTTTTAAAAAAATTTAAAGGAAAAAAAAGTTGACAAGTTCACCAGTGAAGACTGGTAAACAACTGCACTGGGGGAGGGGCTCCTGAGAGCGGCCCCTGCATTATCTCAGCAGAAGAAACTGATCAGGCAGTTTAGTGGCAGGGACCTGCAAAGAGAAAAGTTCTGATTCATATTTTTAGAAGCTGTAAATGTCCTTGTTTCTGTCCTGATGGAAGCCCAGAAAAGCCAAAGTGAGCTCTATTTTCCTCTTAGTTCCATTCTGTAGCACATAGGAGAGGATACTATTATCATTTTATAACATGGTAATTTCCCCTGATACCTTGTCAATAGAGAAAGTTAACTAGAATACTATCATTTATTAAACATTTATAAGCTAGTCAAACATGTTCAGTATTTGTTCTAGTAAATGTCAAGAGAACATAAATATTGAACTGTCATTTTATAGCATAATCCCATGGAGTCTGATATGAATGAATCTTAAGCTTTTAATCGATATTGTCAAACAGGACAAATAGTACTTAATTGATTTTAATGAATTAATAAATAAATTTCTAAAACTCAAAGTTTTTAATAAATTTAGGACAAAATTATAGACATTCATTAAAAATATTCCAAGCAGGTAGGATAATATGAAATTAATTACCCTAAAATTGATACTAGTTACTTAATGTAAAGCACATAGGATAAACTGAGTATGGTGGACATGCATTTAATCTCCACACCCAAGAGGCAAAGGCAAGCAGATCTCCATTTGAGGCCAGCATGTATGTGTGTGTGTGTGTGTGTGTGTGTGTGTGTGTGTGTGTGTGTGTCTATGTATTTGAGTGGACATTCATTTTGGGTACCCATATGCATGATGGAGTATGCACATGTATGGGTGCCAGTGCATGTGGGGGGGGTGTATAGGGGTGTGTCTGTGTTTATGAAGGACACAGGGGTCATTCTTCAGAAGCTGTTCACCTTGGATTGTTTTAGGCAGCATCTCTCACAGAGACCTGAGGCTGGCTGGTCAGGTTACACTTGCTGGGCATCCAGCCCTAGGGATATGCCTCCTCAGCACTGGTCTTCCAGGTACATGCCTCACACCCACCTTTTTATGTGGGTGCTGGGAATAAGAGCTCAATACTCACAGTCGAGTACCAAGCACTTTACTAAGCCTTCTCCCCACCCCACTTCATCGTGTTTTGTGAAGTTCTCCATGAACAAGAAACTCTTCTCATAGGATGATAAACCAACAAGCAGAGCTGTAACCCACTAGGTACATAAGCCAGGTGCTGGTGACCTCAAAGAACTAAATGTTTGGAATTAAGTATGATAAATTAGAGGGAAAATGCACAGAATAGATCACACCATCCAAATGAGCTAAAATCTTTCAAGTATCCTTAGTTCATTATAACATATACTGGAAAACAAGAAATGACCCCCTGCTGAGGGCTCTAATGTTTTTCGCCTGTAATATCTCCATGATCTCCATAAACATTCCATTCCTCACTTCTCTCAAAATTTAAGTTTGGTATGTGAGTTCTTGGTACCTCAATGAAGCTACAAAATGTAGAGGGATCAAAAGTCAAATGCAATCACAGCCTGTTACTACCGGGCTTTTTTTTTTTTTTTTTTTTGTAATGTTCTTATAATAATCCTAAATTAGACTAATGACCTAAGCTTTCAACTTTCTCCAAAGCCTGAATTCCTAACTTTTTCTGCCTATTCATTCTGTAAGAACAGAGTGAGAAAGAGAGGGTGGATTAGTCAGGTGCTCCTAAAGACCAGCCTTCCCTGGAGAACAGGGCAGCCATGCAAAGAAAGAGTTTGCATAGCTGGCTGCCATCATGGAACAGATTATTCCCAGCTGTGGCTTCTACCCTTTAGTAGCTCTGATGTTCATGCTGTGCCCACTTCTCTCCTGGTGCCATAGTAATTAAAATAAGATAATATAGGCTGAGTACTTTAAACAATGCTAAATAAATAGCAGTGGTATGATAAATTTTAACTATTTAAAACTACATTAATGAGTTTAAACATAATGTGTGAGGAATCTAAGCCATCTAAGATGCCAGAGGTAGCTGCTCAAAGAGTTCAGATTTAAATTATTCCTCATTCAGTTAAAGCAGGAGCTATGTCTGTTTTCTCTCGACACTCTGGCACATTTCACCATGCAACTATCAAATTCATTCATTTGCAAAGCAATGGTCTGATGACAAAATATATCAGGGGATAGCACAGTATTAAGATCCAAGTCACACACCTGACTGATGTTTGAGCAAGGTAACTCCATCCTGCCCAAGATTTGTCTGCTAGCTGGAATTAATAATGTCACTGGCTACCCTGTAGAACAGCCACAAGAAGACCTGAAATGCAAGGATGCCTACCACAAGACAAATGTATCCTACACTCTTTCTATAAATATATTGTAAAGTGAAGTAGGTATAATAATACCTACCTTTCACAGAGGCTTTGAGAACTAGAAAGGGAAAGAAACGTATGTAACCTTCTTGCACAGTGACTGACAAGAAATAGAAGACCAATAAAGTACAGCTATGATTTTTATCATCATTATTCTCAAGAGACTTTTAAAAGTAATTTCTGCCTCCTGTGAAAGGAATCCAACAGCTGTGCAAACAATGTACAAGTTCCTTGAAATTAATAAAAATGTTCCTGTCTCAACTTTCAGGAGTCCATTGTGTTCTTGTTTGTCAAATGAGAACACCATGTGTAGTAGAAATGAGTCAGTCCTGCCCAGCCTTCCCTGGGATGTGATAAAGTTCGGCGTAATGCTAATTAGAAGTAGTCATTGCTCTTTAAGACTCACAGCTATGTGTTTCATCAGAATTGCACAATGAAATAGCTAGGATTTTTCGAATTTATTTTATTTTATTTCTTCAAGTTATATCTCAATCATAATCCCCCCCTCCTTGGATGTTTATTTTTATTGTTGCCTTTGGGTAGCAATGGTATAGAAGCCAACCAAGCACTAAAATACTTTCAGAACAAACACAAATATTTATTTTGCATGCTTATCATTTAGTCAGCTTGCATACATTAACATAAGTTCAAATGATCTTTTCTGATGTTCTCTAGCCTTGACACATTCATGATATGACAATATGCTAATCTATCATGCTTTTGTCACTAGTGACGTAATTGTTTTCTCATAGTGCCAGCTGCATGAAAGACAGAAGTGGGTTTTATGATCTCTGTTCCACAGGTTGAAACACTGAGATATCATGAGCCGATGTGACTTCCACAGGGTCAGCAATTATGATGGAGCTACAATTCTAGTTTCTGGATCGAGTTTCTTTGCACTCAGTCTTCAATGCCCAAGGCACCAAGAGAATAAATGCCACTAAGCCATCCCTCATTCTTCAAAATGACCCCCAAGTAATATATACTTAGACAGACATAAGACAAGTTATTCTAGGACATTTATCCCTTCATGCAATTGATGATACATATGATAAAAATAACTTGACATCTCAGATGAGAAGCTTCCAAAATTGCTAAAGGTAAAGGATTCCGTTTCCATGTAAGTGTGAAGGGAGCAGAAAGAGCTTTGAGTCAGAAGTCAGGAAACCCAGGTTCTAGACAAATCTGTTTCTCATCACAAAAGTTTAAATAGGTTCCTCACCTCTGCAAAATTTCTGTTTTATCATCTACAAACAAGGGGGCTGGGCTGAGCATACTGGACAGAATGTAAAAATTATCAAATGAGAAAGTCAGTACTTGATTCCATAGAGGTTTCCCCTTCTTTAACAGTATACATCACCAACATGTACACAAGCATATATCAGAGAATCAAAACTAAGAAAGTTTGCAGTAGCATTCATTTTTTGTTTGTTTATTTGTATTTTTGTTTTTTGAGATAGGGTTTCTCTGTGTAGCCATGGCTGTCCTGGAACTCACTTTGTAGACTAGGCTGGCCTCAAACTCAAAGATCTGTCTGCCTCTGGCCCCCAAGTGCTGAGATTAAAGGCCTGGGCCACCACTACCCAGCTTACAGTATCATTCTATAGAATAGAAATATATGAACTATTCTTATTAACAAGCTGCAGTCAACTGTCATATCCATAAGCATCGTAAAAACGTATCAAGGTCAGAATTAAAGAAGTCTAGGGCTGGTGGGTTAGTAAGAACAAATATAACATCTGCTGAGTTCAATCTCCAGCGCACACACACAAAGACATCCATTTACTAGGCTAATCAAAATGTCCTTGTCATTGCCATTTTCTAAGTTTAAGAAATAAATGTTCCTTTTTGTGCTTAATTCATCTGGTGGGTCCTAGGAATAAGAGGCACAGTCAAGGTGACATCACTCTTGCCCGGAAGAAGTGTTGACGCTCAGGAAGAGCCAGCCAGGCTAATCACTCCCTGTAAGAGGGTCTTAGAGACAAGCGGAGACTGTGTCTTCTCATTTTTTCACCCAGCTCTCAAGATGGGTGTCTGTCTGTCTGCCTATCTGTCTGTTTTTAGAACTTTTATTTCCTCTTAAGCAGATTTCCAGAAATCTAATTAAACCTGATTTTATCTGGCTCATGTTCCAGAAGCAAACCTCATTGTCCCCTACCATACATGCCATTTACAATAATCAAAAATTCCTTTTTAAAAAGTTCAGCTTTATAGAGCTTGGTAAATATAAGTTCATGATGAATTCTGATAAATTTTTTTGAAAACTTTTACTCATCATAAGAGAAATAACTTACCATATTTTACAGATCATTAAAAAACACTATTAACTGAATAATAATATATCATTAATGTTACCCTAGAGAAATAAAAGGGATTTCAGAAAATAGGAAAATAATCATTTAAGTTTTGTTAAGAATTCAAAACAATTCACTCATTTTACCATCACATACCACTGTACCTAACATAAGGTTCAAGGTTCTCCAGAATGATGAAGACAGTTAGAACTGGTCTGACTTTGATCTTATGTCCAACACCATGCCCACCTGCTCTGTGGGTCAGTCACTTCCTGACAAGCTCCAGTCATCACAACTATGTTTCTCTGTACACATCACTCAAATATAAAACTGCCTTTCTCACTCTGAAGAATTTAGTTTATCTGGAAACAAAGACTGTCCTGCTGTTATATCCCTCTGATGGTTACTTCCATTTTTTAAAATAATTTATTTCTTATTTCTTCAAGTTACATCTCAATCTCATTCGCCTCCCTACTCCCCCCTCCAGTCCCACCCTCCCACCTTCAACCCCCCATTCTCTTCCCTTTTTTTAAAGTTTAAGGTATATCTTATTTTCCCCAACAGTTCCCCTTTTCAGTCCAACAAATGGTTCTTTCTCTTATAATAATAGATACAATACAAAACAACAGAGGTAATTAGGCCACAGTTATAAGAGTTATATGGCTTAGCGTACATTCCCTATGTCCAGTCCATATGTATTTGGTAGCTGACTTTAACTTTCTACTATGTAACCATCTCCATGAGTTTAAAGTTCTATATCTAACTCAACATTCATACTAACTTGCAACACAATTTTAAAAGCATCATCCTAGATCTATAACACTCTCTTGACTCCTAAACAACTCAAAATTTAATTATGAGACTCTAGCTATCTATTCTTCAACCACCTCAGAGACCTGAGAGGAATAAATATATCTGATTTTATAGGAGGTACAGGGCCTGCAGCTTCCAAAACTAATAAATGACATACCAGTGGCTGCCTGGGGAGTTCCCATTTTCTCTCCATACATTACAGCATTGATCTTCAGTCGTTTGGCCCCGTTTCTCTGACAGACATTTATTGTAAAGCAGGGGTTATGAAGGACTTGCCTACCCTGTCTTGGCAGAGCCAGGCTGTCAACTTACCTTCTTCCAAGTTTTGTCCTTTTTGGACAGCATTCTGTCTACAGTTGGAGCAGGGGGTTTTTCCTGCCAAGAGATAGGCTTGCGACTAATTCAATCATCTCCCACTGGAGATTCTTCAATGCTCATCTTTATTTGGAGTAGAATAGGGGGTGCTGTCAGGAGTTGATATGTCTCGGTATAAAAAATCTAAAGTAAAGAAAACATCTTTTAATGCCATATTCTGCAGATCTCTTGAGGTTTTTGAAGAAGCCCTATCTACCTCTTATATTAGAATAAACAGATGTTGCTTGTCTCTTAGCAGCTTTATTTCTGATTAGCTTAGAAAATAACTATAATAGACTGTCATAGTACCTAACACAATGACCAGCTTGCATGACTATTAGTTTGCATTTCTTAATTATCCTAAACAGTTTATGACAATTAGTAGCAAAAAGCTGAAACTTCACATTTCATTTTTTTTCTTTACACCCTAACCCTTCCATCCCATTTCTCTAGGGTGGGGTGTCCCTATATAACAGTCCCTCATCTCAGTTGAGAGGTCGTATGAGGGCCAAGAGCCTCCTCATTCATTGGGGGTCTACAAGGCAAGGCAGTACCACCAGTGAAAAGTGTCTCATTGCCCAGGAGAGAGAACTAAAAAACAAACAAACAAATAAGAAGACAAACAGATAAAAAAGGATAAAAAATAGAAAAAATAAAAAATAAAAAGTCTATGTCCATGTTCCCTTTGGTGTGTTAGTTGTAGTATCGATATCTCCTACTATATAGCTAAAATCCTGGAGGTCATCTGGCGATACCTTAGAAAACTTGGAATAACTTTGCCTCAGACCCAGCCATACCACATCTGGGTATACACCCAAATGTCTCCTCACCGAATCATAAAGAAGTTTCCTCATCTATGTTCATAGCAGCCTTATTTGTAATAGCTAGAAACTGGAAACAACCCAGATGTCCCTCAACCAAAGAATGGGTTAAAAAACTGTGGTACATCTACACAATGGAATATTATTCAGCTATCAGGAACAATGAAATTATGCAATTTGCAGCCAAATGGATGGAACTAGAAAAGCTCATCCTGAGTGAGCTAACCCAGACTCAGAAGGATGCATCTGGCATCTATTCACTTATAGTAGGATTTTAGCTATATAGTATGGGATATCGATACTACAAGGTTACTTCCATTTTTATATGTACTTCTTACCTTCTTACTCCAGCTATATAGTGAGTTCTGTAAGAAGAGAGCTTATCACAACCATTACAACATTACACTCCCAGCACATTTGTTGAGTGAATCAATAAAGTCATTAACACTTGGAAACATAAAACATAATGTTGCATTGCAAGTTTTCCTCTTCTTCCTAGACCTGAGGTTGTTTATTTCTTCTGCCTTGTTATAGTTTTAGTAGTATCTTACATAACCACAAAAACACAGAGCACAAATAATTTTGTAATTGGACATATAAAAAGTATGATATTAAATTGAAAAAACTGACTACAACAATGATCTAAATGATCATCCTGAAGTGATCAGAAAAGCCATGAAGAGTAAATACTATTCTAGGAGAATTTTTTTACTGTATATGTATGTACACATTCATTTGTGCACAGGTGGTTATTAGTACACATGTGTACCTGTGCCTATATGTAGAAATCAGAGGTTGACACTGCAGCCTTTTTCAGTTTTCCTCCACTTGTTTTGTTGAAGGCAGGATCTCTTACTGAACCTGGAGCTTACCAACTTGATTTCATTGATTGGCTAGCAAGCACTGAAGATCCTCAGTCTGCACCATGCCAGCACTCAGATTGCACAAATATGACATGAACATGGCTTTCCATGCAGGTTATGGGAGATTGAAGTAGAATCCTCATGCTCACATGTAGGGAGTTAGATAAATTAAATTAGATTTAGAAAATATATAGGGGTTTCTGATACTGTCTCTTAATTCCTGGCATGAAGATCATTATCAGCATGTGCACTAAAAACAGGAAACAAACAGGAGACTTAATGGACTGAAAAACAAGGTTGAAGTCAGGAAAAACAGAAAAGACGTAATGGACTGAAAAATAAGGTTAAAGTCAGAAAAACAGGAAAAACTTAATTGACTGACAAAACAAGGTTGTCAAAAAAAAAAAAAAACAGGAAAGACTTAATGGACTTAAAGAAACAAAGTATCTGGCCTGACATTGTTTTCAGCTGCTAAGTGGGTGGAGCCCAAATTAAGCTGAAACAATTTCTCCTATTTAAGGACAGTGCATGGAGTCCAAAAGAAGAAGAGGCCCCTGATGCTAGAGAGCTCCAAGAGTCCTGCTGAAAAAAAAGTGCTGGCCATCATTTGATGGCCAGATCTCCCTGAGGCAGAAAGAAGCTGGTGAGCAAAGAAAGCCTGAGCAAGACACCAAAAGGCCAAGGACTAAACCCTGTGGCTCAGCTTTTGCCTTAGAGGGGTTTGATCTGTCCAAACAGTGGCCTACAAGGCAGCACCATTAGGGCAAAGTGTCTCACTGACAGGAAAAAAGTCTATGTCCTTGTCCCTTTGGTGCATTGGCTGTAGTATAGTTATACTGTACTATATGGCTAAAATCCTATTATAAGTGAATAGATGCCATGTGTATCCTTCTGAGTCTGGGTTAGCTCACTCAGGATGAGCTTAAGACAGCAATCATGCTGGCCATGAACTCACACACCATTGCTGTGGGACATCAAGGTTATCATCCAATATTGTTTTGTGCCTCTTCAGAGTCTTACCCTGCAACTGACTTGATGAAATCACTGACTTTTCCTTTAAGTTTTACTGTTTTACAGGAAATCCATGGTAGCCAGTCATAAAATGTGTTAGAGTCAGTAGTTCAATGTATCATGGATACTGTGAACAAATACATCATCCAGGGAGAACAAATGTACTTCAAGTATCTACGTTTGTCCCTTGAGTAAGAAATACTTTCTGAAAAAAGTCTTGAAGGTAATTATGATACCTTATAGTTTATCTGTATTATTTTGATACATTTAAATGGAATTTTATTATAAAACTTGTACCCAAATCTTTAAAATAAGAAGTATGTAAAAAAAAAGATGTTCTGTTTTGGGATGTGTGTGTGTGTGTGTGTGTGTGTGTGTGTATGAGTGTGTATGTGTCCTTTTGGATTTTAATGGGGAAAAGAAAAAGGCAGAAATAATGTTTCTCAGTATGTAGTTCAAGGTTCTTCCTTCTGTATAAAAATTATTTGAGTATCTCAGTATAAAAAGAATCCTGAGCCCCATCCCAGATTCTCTGAATGAGTACTTACTTAGATTTGAGCCTAGAAATTCTAGTTTCTATTAATCTCTTTGATGATTCTAATGTAGTGAATTAATAACATCTAAGCTCAAGCAGACATCTCTATACAGATTTCAGTAACAAGTTATAAAAAGTAACAATGTCAGGTTTTCAATAAATCATATACTTGATAACAAAAATAAATCAAAACACTTTCTCTTTTCTTCTTTTATTCAAGAGCTCGTGGTGATTTTTGGCCTTGAGTTGACCATACTTCTTTAACAATCACAGGAGACTGAACAGAAAACAAGAAAGCTAACAAATCAGTCACCGCATCAGATACCTAGTGTGACCTTTAAACTCTGGAACCCTGTCGGCAAAGAAACGACTTGTGTGCCTGCTTGCCTGTGTGTTCCTGGACAGGCTCTTATTTGTCCAAGGCTGGTCTTCATCCACCTCCCAGGTATTATGAGTCCTTACCGTAGCCAGTCTATGTGGTGGTAGGAATAGATTCCAGGGTTCATGCATACTAAGAAGTTGTTCTAGAGATTAAGCTACATCCCCAGTGCTGAAAGGCTCTTTCTGTAAGAGCCATCTGTGTCATAACTCTGCAGAATGGCTGCAGTGGGGATTCTATCTGTGACAATCCAGTGGTCTGAAGATCATAGCCAAACTATAGCACAGAGCTACACAGAACCTGATCTGTCCTCTGTTTCAGCCTGTAACTTTCCTTGCACACATCAACAGAGCAGTTCAGCTGTGGGCCTACATGTGTGGAGCCTGCATTTGGAATAAATTTGGCCAGCAGAGTGGAACAACAATGTTAAGCCTCTAAATCACCTTTTATTATACTAGGGCTCCCTTCTCAAAGAGAGATTTCCATGAATTAAGTTGAGCTGAGTCCCAGAAAGCAAGCTGTTGATTTTAATTTTTTAAAAAATTAACTCTCAAGACTATTTCAATTGTTTGTATTTTCTCTGAAGCATTTTAATAAATATTTTTATAAAGTGAATTACACAGGTTGCTTCCTAATGATCAAAAGCTCAGATTAAAGAAGGGTGCTTGATGAGAAAAAAAAAGGATCCCAGAGCCCTTTAGTTATAGTTTTTAAATAAATACTCCACAGCATGTGAAGGAGATTACTTTTTTAAAATGACATAATAAATCAGATGCAAAGTTTCTATCACTATGTAGAGTATAAGAATTTGAAGCAATATTTACCAAAATCATAATGTAAATCTGTCATGAAATTTGAATTAGATGTGGGGAAAATATGCTGTATTTATGTTTCTACTCACTATCTTTCCAGAATTAAAGATTCAATGCTTACTTTAGCTTTTCTGTCATAACACAGATCCAAAGAAATAAAATTAAAGTCAAGCATGGTAGCACAGGCCTGGGATGCCAGTTACTCAAGGTTAAAGATGACCTCATTAGCCAAGGCCTGCTTAAGCTTAGGTTCAAGTTCAAGGTCAGATCTTATTTCAAAGGAAGAGAGGACTAGAGGTAGAACTTAATAGCATAGCACTTCCATATCATCCCAGACAACTGCACACATAGAATAACCTTGAGCCTGGTGAGGGGGTCACACACTTGTAATCCTAGCACTTAGAAGGAAGTCTGAGGGAAGATTGTGATTCTCAGGTCAACCTGGGTTACATAATAAGACCTTATCTCAAAAAACACCTAAAACAAATAAAGCAAAGACCTTGATTCACACAATTCTTGGCTCTTATGGTCAGTAGTTTTGCTTATTTTCCTATTTTTAGCTTTTCTTGATGAATTGCATACTGGAATAATTGTTGCTTCAGATGACATTGCTTTAAACCATTTCCTCAGAGAAGTTATGTAATATCTCTCATTTACGGAACAACAAAAAAAAAAAGCATTTCCTTCAAAGGAGAAATGGGTAGTGGCAAGAAATCTCTCTTCAAAGTTTGCCTAGAGTGCCCTCTACTCCAGGATAATTTTTTATTTAAGGTATATCTTTTTTATTCACCCCACCTCCCCTCAGACCCACCCTCCACTTTTGTAATCTGTCCCAGCATAAAAAATAGTCTGATAAAAGGCTCTTTTTCTTATAACAATAAAAACACTACAAAACAATAAGAACAATTATGCAACAATTATGAAAATTATAAGGTTTGACACACATTCCAAATGTCTAGTCCATATGTATTTGGCAACTAATAAGAATATGCTATTGCCTATCTATCTTATGAGTTTAAAGTTCTATACCTAACTCAGTTTCCATCCTAACAAGCATTACCAACTTAAAAACATCTTATTAGACCTAGAACATTCTTTAAATTCCTAAACAACTTAAAATTTAGCTGTGAGACTATAACTATCTAGTCTTCAACCACATCAGAGACCTGAGAGGATAAATATACCTGAATAAACAAGAAGTGCAGAGCAAGCATCTTCCAAACTACGAACTGACAGACTACTGGCTGTCTGGACAGTCCCCAGTTTCTAAACATTGGAACATCTATCTTCAGCCTTTTGATCCAGTATCTCTAACAGACATTAATTTTAAGCAGGAATTATGAAGGACTTGCCCATCCTGTCTTGGCAAAGCTAGGCTGTCGACTTACCTGCTTCCCAGTTGGATAACATTCTGTCTACAGTTAAAGCAAGAGCTTTTTCTTGCCCTGTGGCTAGCTTGTCATTAATGCGCCATCTCCAAATGGAGATTCTTCAATGCTCATCATCTACTTGAAGGAAGGGGATGCTATCAGAAGCTCACATGTCTCAATATCAAAAAAATCTTAAGTTAAGAAAACATCTTTAAATGCAAAATCTTGAGGTTTTTAATATCACCTATCTATCTTCATATATTTGGATAAGCAAATGTTCCTTGTCTCTTAGCAACTTGACTTCTGATGAACTTAGAAAACATCTGTGATATACTAAACTAGTACCTAACAAAACGACAAGTTTGAATGACTATTAGTTTGCATTTCTTAATTATCTTAAACAGTTTGTGATAGTTGCCATCAACAGGCCTAGAACTTCACATTGTATATTTTTATTATGTGAATTTCACATCATGCACCCTGTTTCCTCTCAACTCCCACCTCCCCTCAGACCCACCCTCCACCCTTGCAATTGGTCCCAGCATAAAAAAATAAAATCTCATTGTGGAAGCTGCAGTGTGTCTCAGTGTTTCCCACAATATTCCCTTTTGTCCACACATTTTGCTTGCAAACATTCATTAAAATGACTCCTTGGTCTGGTATGAGGTCTCTGGTTTCTGCTACTTTGTCAATACTGGAACTACACTGGAACTCCTCACAGGTATGCTGTAATTGTCCTGTGTCATGGAAATCCTGAAGTTTTGGGTTCTGGAAATGGACTCTTCTTGCACTCCAGCAGTTCATCCATGGGGTAGATGTTGAGGTGGGCCAACTCAAAGCCCTGGTTCTGGACCTGCAACCCCCACTTGCAGGGCTAGTTCTACTATGGAAAAGTGCACAGTCTGCTCTCCCAATTGGTACAGCATGTGAGGGGCAGGACAGCTCTCCTGCTCTTGTGACCCCATCTGAGCCAGATCTCCTGTTGGCTAATGGTGGTGAGGGCAAAAGGGAGGGGAGGGGATCTCTCCCTAGCCAACACCATCACATAGCAGACAGAAAGCAGGGCTGGCTCTCCTACGCTCACTCCCTCAGGGCTGGCTCACCCATAGCCTCCATATCCAGGACCAGCTGTAGTGTGCTACCCAGGCAAGGTGCAGGGCCTGCTCTCCCGAGTGCTGCAGCATGTGAGAGGCAGGAACAGCTCTCCTTTTCTTGTGACCCCATCTGAATAAGTGTAGATTCAATATTCTACCCCTTCTTCCTATATCATGTCTATATCCCCTTTTTTTCTTTTCAAGTCTTTTCTCCCTACATAAGAAAGAAAGAAGGATAGAAAAAAGAGAAATCCCTGGGTCTAACCTCCTAAACCTTGTTTAACAAGACCATTTAACAACTTGTAACCAACCCCCTAAATAACAACAAACATATATAATCCATCAAATGACAAAAAATATCACCCACCCTACCTTCTGGGAATGGGGGAATGGGGCATCACTCTCTTAAAATTGCTTCCTGCTGGGTGAGATGTAGGAAACCTGTTTGGGGGCCCAAATAAGAACAGAAAAATGGTTAAGAAAGTTAATAGTAACATTTGTTGTCTAGCCTTTATGTGCTCAGCTATTTAAATGTCCTGAGAAGTTTGTAGTTAGAAGCTGAACTTTGGGTGGGAAAGTTCAGGGCTTTACTGAGTCCTGGCTGGAACAGTATCTGAGGCTGAACCATCTTAGTTAGCCATTTTGAAGTTGTTCTGGATGTAGATTTTTGAGGAAACAGCTATTGAAGCAGTCTGTGAGACTGGATCATCTGGGCTACTCGTCTTGTCTTCTTTGGTGTCTGATCCCTTTTCTTCAGAAGTTTCAGTTGTCCAGTTGTTCCTGAACTCCTTAGTTGGATGCTTTTAACCTTCCAGGATAAAATATAAGTTTTATTTGGCTAGTCACTCAAGCAGAACTATTTTCAGAGGGAGTTAAAGGTATGAAATTCCTAAGTCTTTCTCACTTCCATAGTTTTAAAGATTTATTTTATTTATAATTATGTTACAGATGTCTGATCCTCCAGAACTGGAGTTTGAGGCACTTGTGAGCAGCTCAATGTGGGTGCTGGGAACCAATCTCGAGTCTTCCGCAAGAGTAGTATGAACTCTTAACCACCGAGCTATCTAGCCAACTCCTCTCATCCATATCTGAGGTGAATCTTTGAAATAGAGATTCTCCTTTCTCATACCTGGCCATGCAGAACTACTTTTGTGGCAGCTTGTATCCTACCTGTCCCAAAACTTCAAAATGACTCACTTTGTGTTCCTCATAATTGGTGCTACCATCTGATATCTCCCCTTTACTAAAATTTAAATATCTTTTACCAAAGCTTTTAAAAACTGTTGCCAAAATGCAACAAGCCAAAATTATTCCATGATCTTGCTTCATAGCATGCTCTGTTCCTTGGCAAGTTCCTTCATGCCTTTCAGAATCTCCCATATTAACCTTGTACCTAAGCACAAATGAATACTCATGTGGCCCTGGTTGTTAAAGTTTGAGTATAAATTATTCCTCCAAAAGATTCATGTATTTACAACTTAGTTTCTAGCTAAGTACTATTTGGGGAAGTTTTGGAAGCTTTGGAGGTGTGGCCTTCCTGAAGGTCATAAGCCACATCCGTGTGGTTGATGACAGCTGTGGGTGTTTTGTCCTAGGCTTTCTTGAGTGAACACTCTATATCACACGTACTGCCTGCTGTCAGGTGCCACTGCCTAATTTCAGGTCAAGGAACAGTAGAGTAGTTTGTATGTGTGTGAATGAGGGATTTATTGCAATCTGGGCAACTTAGTAGTAGTTACAACACAGAGGAAAATGACTCCCCTCCTCTGGAACCCAATAATGTCCAGAAGCCTCTCAGGAAGTGATGGGGCCTCATAAACCCTTCCCCAATCCATATCAGAATACTGAAGAGCCCAATCTTGTGTTGTTCTTGGGAATGTAAGCATAGCTACTATGAGTTCATGACTGCAATGGCTGTGTCATCTTCAAAAGACAGCATTTTACAGCATAATAACATGCTAGGCAGAGATACTTTCAACATGGAGAAATTGGAAAGATGATTGTCTTTGGGGTAAGCTTTGGTAAACATCTTTCAAAAATAAGAAGTTCACTCTCTTACTAGAACAAGAAAGTCTTCTTATTTTTTCTCATTAAATCATTTTTCTACTTTAAAATCAACATCTACAGTAGTAAGAAGAAAAATGCACATTAAGCAGCCTTTAGGAAAGATTTGCAAGGTCTACATTAATAAAACCACTACTATATTGGGTGCACATCAAAAGTAAGTGAATGAGACGATCTAATCTAGGTACTGAAAATGAATGAGAGAACATCTCTTCCCTCACTGATTTCAAGGAAGGAAATGAAGGTTGGAGAGGTAAAGGCTGAGCAGGCACAACACTAGATAACTGTCTCTCATCCCCATTCATCCACATTTGAGCACTTACAGAATATCTGCTGTAAATAAATCACTGTACAGAGCACTGTGCTGGAAATTGCAATTTTAGGAAGCAGGTTTCCAGCTCAGTGTCCTTTAATGTCTGATGGCTGCATTTTACGATAGATGAAGACTTAGCTCGCAGAGACCCTCCTATCTTTCTGAAGTGATGAGGTGAACAGAATACAGAGGCCTGAGTAAATATGAAGCAAAGAAGGTGGCATAAGTCCTCAGGTTGGTCCTATTAATGAACAATCACATATTATTGGAAATTAATAAATATTCATACTCTAAGCAGTATGGTAGCTCACTTGAGAGAGAAGTGACCTCAACTGTGCCTTTGATTTCAATGTTAGGGACAAAGAAGAAACAAGAGCAGCAGGAAGGAAAAATCCTCCTGAATAAAAGATTGTGGAAAATGCTAAAATGAATATTTGCTGCTGTCCGTTGACAAAACATTGGTAGAAAGGGGTCAAGGATCTGTCTTGTAGATACTCAGTTTCAGCATAGTCTGTTTACAGGCCTGACTACAATGGGACTGTGTTAGAAACCCTATTGTATGTATTGGAAAAAGCATGTAAGAAGAAAACAGTAATGCATGTGAATACTTTATTAGTGTTCATTAAGCTATTCCTGGGCAGGCTCAGCTCGCAGATACAGCTGGTGCTCCCATTTCAAGTCACTTTCAAGTCTTAAAAACATTAGACTCCAAACTGAGAGCAACCTGGTGTTCCAGATATATTGGCTATTTAGAATTCCTTTTTCAAAAGTCCTCCCTGTGTTTACAGGAGATGGAAAAGAGGCAATCACAGCTGTCTTGTGATCTCAGGGTTCGACACACCAGACTGCCTGAGGTGCCAAGGAGTTCTTCACATCTCAGACATAAAACGTGTCAATGCCAATGCTCATAGTTTCCTATCTAAATTTTCCTTTGGAAGCTAGAATCGGTCAGTTCAGTGTCAATTTCATTATGATTAAATGAGTGGAACAAAAGGAAACAAACACCCTTAATCAGTCTTTGGAAAAGTCAAAGCATGCAGGCTCCTTTAAAGGCAGAGAAAGTAAATTACTATTGTACACCATTTATGACACAAGAAACCAACGGACAAGTAAGTATCACAATTGTGGCTTTTCTTGTGTGGATTATTGCTGCTTTCATCTCTGCTGGGAAGGATATTAACTGAGATGTTTCTTCTTTTCCAAAAGAACTTGTGCTTCAAGGGCATGTGGAACATGCATGATTTAAACTTCAGAAACACATCCAAAGTTAATTCTTCCATAACACAAATGGAAAGAGTGTGATAACATCTGTCCCATCACTGAACAATGCCCCTGGTTAAAGCTTTCCTTCTCCTTGTGAAGTACAAAGCAAAAATAGGGCAGTTCTATGCTGCTTTGAAGAGGACACAGTCTGGGCCTAAAAGAAAACACAAGCTTCCAAGTTGCAACCCAAGACACCCAGAGTTGAAAGAGTCTTTTCATGTAGTTCATGCACAGGAACAAGTTCTCAACACTTAAGTTAGGGTCACAGGATAGCCACACAATTACATCAGCCCCCTCCCAAGTGGGGTATGAACCAAACTTGGTAACTGTAGGTCATCATCAACAGGATGTGGCAACTTTTCTTTATCATCACCCAAAGCAGTAATGAAAACAAGAAATGAAGAAATTCATTCTTTGTTTGATTTTTGAAGCTGAAATTTGGGGTCTTTTAAGTGTTTTTATTTTTTAATCTGAAGTTTGAGGAACTTCCTATGCATTTGAGCTTTCTTAGTCAAGCCTTGGGCTGGAATGAGCTCTCTTTCCTAACACATTTAGTTCCTCAAATGAAACACAACTATTGTGTGTAACAACCGTGAGAAAAGGGCACTTGTTAACAAAGTGTCAGTAATAGTTACAAAGCAGACTGGATAAATTACTACAATGCAAGGGCATTATGTAGACTCTTCAAAGATGATGACTCCCTGCTTTCTATATCTGGCCCTTTGTATAACTTATAACAAAAGTACCATAAAGAGGTTAGGTTATAATCAAACAGATGAGGCAAGTCTTGGGGTCTGCTTCAATGACCTAAACAACTCCAGTGTGGGGGGTGAGACTGGTATATTCCCTACACAGGTTCTCTCCAGACCCAAGCAACCAAAGCACAGCTTATGAGAAATGTCCTTCAGTAACTTGTTTTGTCACCCAGTTTGGAAGATGAGCATAGCAAAATGCAGGGGAGTCAACAGAATGGCCTCAGATTCTGAAGTCACCCACTTGCTCACAAACTGAGCAACTTTAAGCAAACTACTTACAAGTGTTCAACACTTCACTTTCTGGTCTGTAGTTAAATCCCATGAAATTCAGTATAAATTACCCCAGGCAATATTTATGAAATAGTGTAGACTGAGCTAAGTAGAACAAAAGATACACAACCAATAATGGCCAGCTGGTCTTGGCAGAATGGAGGGAGTCACAGAATTCATGCAAGCAGACTGCAGATTGCCTGAAGCATATGCCGAAGCCGCAAAAGGCAAGTTGTTTGGGTTCTGAGACTCTCCAGAGCCCAGGATAGTCTGGCTGCTACAAACATCCAGTGTGCCACGAGACATGAGACACAAGAAGTCACGTGGAACTTTCCCAGCTTCCAGGAGAGACTGATTGTTCTTCAGCTGCAGATGTCCCCAAACAGTTTAGGGAACTAAACCAGACAGTTCAGGGGAGAAACATGCCAGAGGCTTTTGCCAAGTTTGAAAGAGCTCAGACCTAGATCCTGTCTCTAGAAACCACAGTACACCTCGCTTTTGAGTAGAAAAAAGATGACACATGAGTATAAGGCATCTTGACAAGTAGATCCTTCTGGATGCAGAGGACCATCTCCCAGAGAAAGAAGAGTGAATCATACTGCCTTTTTCTCCCTCCTAGGAGGATCTAGGAAAGAGGTGAAAACAGCAAAAGCCCCTCTATGGATCTCCTCAGCCTCCTGGCCACTGACACTTGAAAATAACTTCAACATCAACACAACCAAGCCAGAGCAATATACCCAAAAAGAACAAAACCTTATTCTTGGATTGGAAGGAAAAGATACAGCAATCCATGAATCTTCAAAGGCAGTGAACAGAAACACAGTATGCTCATGATGCTAAAATTTAATGGAGGGAGGAGGAAGTTGGCAACAGTTTAGGGAAAATAATGTCTATCAAGGATGAAGGATTTGGTACTGACTTTTTTTCAACAAGAAACACTATTTGCCTGTCCTGCCTGGTAGAGGAGCTTGTGAGTAAAGGAAGAAATTAATTCTTCTCCATAATAAGAGAAAGAAAGTATCACCACATGATATACTATGCAAGTATCTTATTTCTCCTGTTCATCTACATGTCCAGCTCCCTAAATGTAGGGAAGTTTTCTGTTTGCTGATTGCTAAAGTAGTAGAGCCTATTACAAACCAGTACATAGAGAGATGCCCACTAAATATTTGTTGAAAAAATAACTGAAGAAGTGAAAAGACAGAGATAGGCCCAGTCCTCACTAAAATTGTAGTGTAGTGTGGAGACAATCACATGGTGCTGCAAGAAAAGCAGGTCACTGCTGGATCATGCCAGTCAGGAAACTAACCGAGATCTAGGGTGACAGAGAGTACTCTGAGAGGAAGTAATATTCGTCATATGTTCTAGAAGATGGGAAGTTAGACAAACAAAAAAATAAAACTCCAGATTCCATGTGAACTATGTGAATTTGAAAGAAAAAAAAGAGTGAAAATGCATACACAAAAATGTTTTAACTAGACAAAAGAAAAATTACATTAAAACCTACAATTCTGAGTTCTCTTTAAACACCCAAGAGATCAGAAAATTTGGCTACAGTTGAATAGCACTCCAGTTCTCAAATGACTATTGCTCCCTTATGGACTCTGAGATTGAAACTTATTTCTCTTTATATGTATAAATTCTGTGACTCATCCACCCCCCAAAATATATTAGAGGATAGTTATAATTACAACTGTGCACCTGATAGGGCTACAGGTTTCAAGAAAAAGAGACTTATGGATTTGTGTTTGGGGAAAAAAAACACTGAAAGTTTTTTATAAGGTTCTATACAACATTCTTTTGACTTGACAAATCAAGGTGTTTATGAGTCTCTAGGCTTTCTTTAAATTACATCTTCTTATTGTTAACATTTATCCCCTCGTCACATAAAAGAAAGAAAGCAACATAGATTATACCAGAAATTCAGAGGAGAGAGTACAATCTCAGGAGATTTGAACAACTAGAAAACAGCCAACAATATTAGCTTTGCAACCCTGTCTAAATAAACCTGTGAGTGCTTTGAGTTTAAACTAAAAAGTTACTTTGCTACATGTAAACCCACTCTGCATACTTGAATTTAATATAAAAAATAAATGGACATGATCATGATTTTATGCTTTATCTTGCCATGTTAGAACATATAGAATGTTTTTCCATAACCAGAGAAACCAACTCAACTATAAATAAAGGGCACTATAAGACCCTCATATCAAAAATCACAAGTCTCACCCTGAGAACCAATTACATTATGTGAAATTTACTCTTTCTTTCTTAACTAATTATATTGTCCAAAGAAAAACACATTAACTGGAAAATTAAATCAACCTCTATAAAGAAATGAGATTTTTCAAAGTACATCTGTTAGATGAATTTTGTTACTTTTTTTGGTTCAATCACTGAGTTCAAAGATTTGCCACTTATTTCAAAAGAAGAGAACTATTCATCCAGTGGGAAGAAATTCAATAAGTATTAAGTGATGAGCAAAGGTTAAGACAAAGCTAAGCAAATTTTCTTTCCATGAGTAATAGAAGAAAAGTTTTAAAAAAGGACACGGGGTTAAGAGACCTTGCTAGCAGAGATTTAATTGGTTGTTCTGACATTTCTTAAAAGATTGCTCTTGAAGTCTTAAAAAAATAAAAACCTCCGTGCTAGGAAGTGAGCTAAGAAAGCACATTGTCGTTCCTATGGTGATGGTGTGGCGACCTTGTAGTATTGAAGGTAAGAACACTCAAAGGTCAGCACAGTGCACTTGCTATAAAAGCAAAGTTGAAATAACAATCAGGACGATAAAATTAAAGGAAAATTAGATACTTGCTGAAAAGAAGTCAAGGAACCACCATAAAGGCAGCTAAAAATTAGATGCCATCAAGTGTTGCTGCAAAGAGATGAAAAAGCCAATTTTGATGACAAATGACAAAGTGTAATACCCAAAGTGAAATGAGAACAGGAGATATCATGCTTTCTTCTGTGAGCATCTAGACAGTCGTCAGCTATGTGTAGTTTGAGCAGAACTTTGTAGTGATTAAGCTTCTCCCTCTTTGCTTGGTAAAAATGATGGAAGCACATCTCCAAAGTGAAGTAAATTTGCCTTTTTGCAACTGTATGGCAGGCAGTTTATGTACTGATAGAGAAGGGAAATACTGAGTGAAAATAAGCTGGCTATTAATTTGCAAAACAAACAATGTAGTTAGAAAGACTCCTTAATCTTGAACAAAATAATTTCCTGAACATCTATAATAAAGAAAATGCATGCTGGGCATTATGGGCACATGTCTGTAATCTCAAAAGTACTTGGGAGGCTCAGGCAGGAGGATTGCCACAAATTCAAGACCAAGTAGGGGTTCATAATGAGTTGAAGAACAGTCTGGACTACAGAATGGGACACTGTCTAAAAAGAAAAAAAAAAGTTGGTACTTTAAACATAGGAAATTTAGATTTTTTTATTTGGCAAGGCCTTTTTTTGTTTTTAAACAGAGTTGATTCTATTTGATTTTAGATCACATTAAAGACTCCCACTGAAAAAGACTGAACTTTTGCTATCATCAAATAGCCTTCATCCTTTAACTTCATTTTGTTTCAACCCAACTAGTTTACTGAAATTCATTCAAGTATTAGCCACCCAGTAGTGCAGATGCCATAGGTTAAGGTCCTAATCTTCTATCAAACTTGTCATTCAGATGTCACCTGCATTTCTGACTGACTACAAGTCTGGGTGTTTTCATCACATATAACAATTCTCTAGAATAGCTCACAGAATTTTGGAAAATGCAATATTTATGATAATTTTTTCACTGTAAAAGGGGCATTAGGTTTTTCCCAGCACCTTGTGCTTGATTAAATCATTCACCCAGGTGGGCATGCTTGGATAAATCACTGGCCACCCAGCTGAACTCATCACTGGAGTCTCCACAGACCTAATGCACAGTCCTCTGATCACATGATGGGCCTTGCTTGGGACTGGTCCCCATTCTGAAAATTGGCAAGGATACATGAAGAAACCATTTATTGAGCAATTTCAAACATTATCAACAGTAGGTGCCTGTTCCTACTTGTCAGTCAAAAAGAAAAAAGGACAAATTGTGTTTAAAAACTAAGTGACATAAAAAAGAAACTTTTTGAGTGCTTAAAACATGAACATTTCATGAGAGAAATCATGAAGGTAGCTACAAGAAGGGAGGCACCATTTCAAGAGTCCTGAAAAAGTACAGGATTGTACAGGATAGAAAGTCAAGAACTTGCCAAAGTGAGTGAAGAGACAAGAGTCTCAGAAATTTGGAAGCTCGTTCAGTGAGCACATGTGGCTGCAGCAAAGGCATATGGTGGTTATGTTGGGATATGAGCATGCAGAACTGGCTGGAGCATATTGTGGGATTTCTAAATTCCATGCCAAGGAAAGCAATGTTAGTCCGCAAGCATCAGGAAGCTGTTGCTTCAGTCTGGCTCACATTCCTCTTCCATTTGTCCTTCAAGCGCTTATACACAAAAATTGTACCAATTAAGAAATTACCAAAATACTGCAGACAATAAATAGCAGGGAACTAGATACAAAGTAAGAATTCCAGAAAAGAAAACCAGGAGAATTAAGAAATTGCTTATAAGGAGCCTGGTGTAGTGGTGCATGGCTTTAACTTCTGTGAGTTTGAGGCCAGCCTGGACTATATAGTGAATTCCAGAGATTTTTTTTTAATTGCTTATTAGGAACACTAATAGGAGGCACTGAAGATAATGTCTGAATGAGCATGGTCCTAAGTGGGAACATGGTGTCATTTAAAGAAGAGCTGGTTGTGGCGGTGCACACCTGTTAACCAACACTCAGAGGCTGAGGAAAGATAATGGTGAGCCTGCATCCAACCTACAAGATCATGGCTCTCATTTTCATGACTATGCAAAACACAACAACCTTAGCAAGAGCAACTTAGAGAGTATCTGATACAATTCCTTCATTTTCCAGTTGATGAACCTGGAATTTATGATTTGTCAAGCCGCATAATAATCAAGAGCACAATTGTGAAACCCACATGCATGATCTTTCCATCCTCTATTCCAAGATAGTATTTCTTTCTGTAACTCCCAAGTGCCCAGTCTGTCTCCTCCTGACCAAGCTAGCCTGTCTGGGTTTAGCGCTATAGACATGGGTTCTTGGGCTCTGTGGTCTAAATGTGAGTGGGAGGAACAGAAACAAATTTTAAATCTAGTTATTTAATCGGGAGATACCTTGGCTCCAGAGCAATATAGGTGACCAATAAATAAATAATCGCACTCATACTATGAACCTGCATCCTCAGCATGATTCTCAAGTTATTTTTAACTAATCCTCAGGCCTCTCTTTATCATCATTTCTAATAAGTCCCCTTCTGTGTTCTTCAGAGGTAATCAATTTAGGAATGTTCTCATAACTCTTGAGACAATGCTCTGGGGTACACCCAGCTTAAACCTGGTCACTCAATGACTTTATAGAAGATACCTAATTAGATTGCACCACTGTATGGGGGCCTGTCTTGCTCACAGATCCATCTGGAACTCTGTTGTCATACTCACCTCTTTATCCTCTTAGTGCCGCTCATCTTTTGGTTTGCACATCCTTTCCTTATATTTTCCTGCTGACACTATAGCATAATTTGGATAGGGATAGCATCACAGGATATACTATGCCGTATGGGGGCCATGACTTCATTTGTCTGGTTTTTAAAGAGTGAATGCATGAATTCTGTTCTATTCTTTTTCCTACCTCCACATGACAGTATGTGGCATGAGAATGCATGTTAAATAAAGAAGAAAAGTATATTCAGCCAATTCATCAATGACTTCTCCATGCCAAATAAATGCATGTTACTGTGCAAAGCAATATATTTGACTGTTTTTAGCCTCTTTCCAATGTCCTGGAAACTGTTATTTAAAGATCAAGTTTGAAAGTCATGTCTAGACCTTCCATAGAAGGTAAGAACAAAAAGTGGTAGATGTAATTCCTTTTACAAAGCATAAGCTATTTTTAAAGCAGCACTTTGGACAATTCTCAGGAAAGTACAGAGCACTGAGCACCTCATGAGCTACCTTGCTGTGCTGATTATCCCTGAAGGACACAGGAAGGTTTGTTAGACATGAAATGATGGGAAATAGGAAACAGGAGAGCTATGTAGACATGGACAATAAGAAAAGGATGTTGAATATTAAAAGATGATTTGAGTTTGGCACTAAAACAGATAGACCATGTTTCCAAAAGAGAATAAATATGATCAAAGAGATTAGAAAGATCGTTTTAGTAGAAAAGTCTAGAATCTATTAAATTAGGAGTTTCATTTGTTCCGACTGGACTGTGTTTTCTTTGAGAATGCAAGTTCCTAACCCCACAACTGCTTTTGATGAACACCCACAGCAAATGAGGCTTTGTTCATCAGCTGTGTCTGACAAAACACCATGTAAAGCAACCATAGCCAAGGGACCAGAATGTCAGAAATTAATTAGAACTTCCTTTTGTTCTCCTTTCCTGGGTTAAAAAGTTAGAAGTATTATGTCTAATAAATGGAAGGCTTTCATTCAGCTTCTATGTCTGGAAGAATCTCTTGTCAAACATAAAATATGTCAAAACCAAAGATATCCAGCTCCTCACATTATTTTCCTAAGTATTTATAAATATACTACCTCTGACAATAGATCAGCAATTTCAAAGAACAAAGTTAATGACTTTATAATCTTGAGAAGAAAAAGGAGGTGAAAATTTTAGGATAGCAAACTTCATTATGGCATCTTGCTTAATATCCTGTAAAAGAACCTCTCAGTACTCATAATAGCAGCTTCACTAGAAAGGCTTGATTAGTAACCACATAAAAGCACCAGAAATAAAATACTTGTTGGGAACTATTGGAAATATGGATCTATATGGAAATACAGATAGTAAGATCTCAAATACATACTGTGAAGTTGAGAGCTAAGAGGGAACAGGATGTTAACAATTTATAATCTGTTTTGGTCAAGTATAACAAGTAAATAGTGCTAGGATATTTCAATGTTTTGGGAATCATTTTTAATACAATTATATACCACCATTCATGATTTAATTCTTCAACCTAAAGGCTAATTTGTTTTATTCATCTACCACGTACCAGGAATTAGGCAAATACATCAAAAGATCTGCTCCAAATGAACTCACACTCTCATTGCAGATACCAGCATCAGAATAACTGCCAGATAGGGCAATCATTTCAGGACTAAGAGAACTAGAGTGTGATGGAGGAAGATACACAAAGCCAACCTCTCCCTCTGTATGCGTGCACACAGGAGAGCACATCAGCATGCACATCTACAATACACAGCTTGAGCATGTGTACAAACACACACACACACACACACACACACACACACGCACACACGCACACACACACAAACTGGAGCAATATCACCTAGGAATCCACCAACTCCTAGTATCTTCACAGGCCATTTTCATTAAATACTTGCTACTGTGTGGGATCCATTCATCTAAGTAGAGATTGCCTGATTTATTTGTTCTTTTTTTTTTAATACTTTTGAAAATGAATGAAATTTTTACTGCTATATGTTAGTAGCTGTTATAAAATAGAACCCCTCTTCCTGGAATATTTTTTTAATAATCTCTGCAAGAATAAATAGTTCACGTTAGGAAATGTGTCTAATTCCTCTCTTTAGCACAAACTATTGATGTCCTCAGAGGAGCATTTTGATGGGTGAGTCCTTTCAGAGACCTTACCTCCCTACCCCTCCACACTCCATTACAATAATGGGCTCAGACTCTTCTCAATTATCAATGCAGTTGGTAAGGCCCAAACTTCTTCACTGGAAGATCACTGTGAATTTTCAGTCCACGTGTGCAACACTATTGCGAGGATTTGCCTATGGAAATGACTACATTATTCTGCATTGAGATCACTCACGGTACAGGGAGCAGAGCTCAAAGAGAATCCTTGCTGCCACAAAGGTATGTGAAGCTCTTAGAGCAGAGGTCAAGAGCTGTTTGTGAGAGGCCAGAGTGAGCGTTGGTAATATTTGTTTGTCAAACAACAATTTAAACATATTTGAATTTGCATTTTATTTCATTATATTTTATCCAAAAATCAGAAGTAGAAAGAGGACCAGTTGGAAAGAAGGAAGGTTCTATTGGTGGGGGGGGGGGGGGGGCGAGGGGGAGAAACTAAATGAGGGCAAATGTAATCGATATGCACGAGAAGGGCGCACCTTCCGGAAGCACGGCCAGACCTGCATGGTGCACTCACTACACGGGGATGCTTGAAGATGGAAAGAAATTTGATTCCTCTCAGGACAGAAACAAGCCTTTTAAGTTTATGGTAGGCAAACAGGAGGTGATCGGAGGCTGGGAAGAGGGGGTAGCCCAGATGAGTGTGGGCCAGAGAGCCAAACTGACAATCTCCCCAGACTATGCATATGGAGCCACAGGGCACCCAGGCATCATCCCGCCACTCTTGTCTTCGATGTGGAGCTTCTAAAGCTGGATCTGGTACCTCCAGATGGGTGCACATCAATGCATGCGGAGCTTCTCCTGATGTCCCACTCTTTGTATAGACACTTACCCTACTGAATGTTCTGTCACTCAGCTTTGCTTTGGACATCTCCATGTCCTCTTCCCCTTCTGTATGTGTGTTGATTTAAACTATATGCCATAAACCTCAAGTTACTTTGTTTTGGGGTGAAGATTCAGTTTCAGTCTTTTTAGATCTAGGTTTCCAATGAAGTATATTGTCAAGTATTAACAGCACAAGCGATGGATTAACTTTAGAACAGCAATCGGTGTTGGGGGTAGGATTTGCAAGAATTTTTATTTTATTTTATTTTTATTTTTGGATGAAAATTTTATCTATTATATATTAAGACATTTTTGCTGCTGCGCTGCAAAGCCATAGCAGATTCAAGATGCTGTTGAGGACTGGATTTTTCTCCAGTCAGGGAGATCCCGTTAAATTGAAAGCCCTACCCCAAACCGAAGTGGGAAGGAAGAGAGAGAGCCTTTGCTTCTGACAGTCCTTCACCTTCTGAAACCGTCTGCCGTGTTGGACACTACCGTATCTGTCCCTGGGTCAGCAGGGACCTCTGAAGCCTTCTTCGTGACCTGTCTTAATTTGTTTTTCTCCTATCGTTTTTCTAATGGATTTTCAGGACTTTTGTAATCTTGTAACTATCGAAGCTCCACTTCCTAAATTTTAAGAACTTTAATGGAAAGTTTAAATTGAAGGTGCTGTTTGTAGACTCAGCACCCAATGGACTCCCAGCCATCACAGAAAATCCTTGAGTGTTCTCTGAGAAAACGATGCTGGTCACCACAGTGTCATCCTCTCCTGGGTTTGGATGCTTGGCTCTCTCTGCTGATCTCGACTTTCTGGCTTTTCCTCCTTCAGTTCCTTCTCACCCTCTGCTGTCCTGTGCAGTGATTTGGTGAGAGAAAGTATGCTTTTGCCCCTGCCCTCTGCACCACATAGGCGTTTCAAGTTTTATTATTACAATAAAAGTGCTTTATTCTGGCTTTTCAAAAAAAAATAAACTTATAAAAATTAATTAATTAATTAATTAATTAAGGATCTGTCGATTCTCTTACCGTATTCATACTTAGCAGTAATTACCAAAGCTGAGCTGCTGTTCTGCCTCACCAGGACCCTCACTTCTTGTTCTTTCTTCTTCTGTCTGCTCTTCCCACTTCTGTACTATACCTGCCTGCTTCCTGTGACACCTGAATTTGCTATATGCTTTAGAGCCTTGATTAACAATCTTTTTGCATGATTTAAAAACACAATAAAGCTGTGTGTGGTGGCACACACTTATACTCCCAGCACTTGGGAGGCTGAAGCAGAAGGATTGCTCTGATTGATGTTTGAGTTCAGTCAGGACTATGATAAGTAACACAGGCAACTCCAGATTACCTGGAATATGGTGTAGATGTATTCATTGTTTAAATAGCCACACGTGGCATAGAGTGACTTGATATTACATTATTTCATTGAGTACTTATGATATTTTCATCCAAATTTATTTTTTAAAATATACCAAAAATCTGTATTTAGGAGCTAGTTTAAAATTAGCCATTAGTAGGAGTCTTAACTAGTCTGAGACTATATGCTATGAGAAAGTCCAAGAGAACTATATGAAGAGAGTATGTTGAAAAGAACTTGGGACCCTACCTAAGCAGAAATGCTGAGGCTTAAACATAGTTTTTCAGTTGAGTTGTCTCAGCCAAATTGCAGACATTTAAGCCATTTCAGCTAAGTCCACAGACATCTCAGGATAGAGATGAGCTCACTCCATAGTGCTCTGAGCAAGATGATGACCCATAAAACCATGTTCAAACAAAACGTGGTGATGCATAACTGAAACTTCAGTGCTGCAAGGTAGAGGCAGGGGGATCGAAGGCTGAATGATAACTTTGGCAACATTGACAAGCTTAAGAATAAACAAGGATTCATGAGATCCTGTCTCAGGAAAAAAGGAAGGAAGGAAGGAAGGAAGGAAGGAAGGAAGGAAGGAAGGAAGGAAGGAAGGAA
>CAJQZJ010004752.1:8047535-8061787 GCA_907164525.1 Lophiomys imhausi
CTCTCTCTCTCTCTCTCTCTCTCTCTCTCTCTCTCTCTCTCTCTCTCCTCTCTCTCTCTCTCTCTCACCATCACTCTACTTCTTTTATGGTTATGGAAAGTAAAGAACTTATTTGGTATTTCATGTCAATTGCATAAAATTGTATTCTTTTGTCTTTTCACATCCAAATCCCTCAAATGTTTTGTCTGTAACCCCAAATCCCTACTACTTGAATAAAACCTTTTTACTAATTTACTAAGTTCCTAAGCTTGCAAAGAGCTACAAAAGAAAAATTCCTTAATTTGTTTATAAAATTCCACAAAAGTGGTCTCAGCTTCTCTCCCAGAAGAGCTATGGACAAAGTGTGGGCTCCTTGCAATGCTGGGCAATGGCTCCGGACCTGTAAAGTAACATTTGAGTGTACGTCTCTGCAGAACTTAAACTGGGACTTCTTTGTAGTCCTGTCTCAGTAGCACCATTACCCATGGTAAATGTTCCATGAGCCTTTTAACCTGGGAGTAACTAGAAAATTACAAAATCTATCTCAGTTCAATAAAAGAGATGGTCACTTTGGACACTGAGGAATCAATCACATTATCCTGAAAACTGTCAAGGCAAAAATTCTTCTATTTCCCTTGGCAATGCCTCTGTCTTTGTCAGACTGGTGAAGGGTGACTAGAGAGCAGCAATAGAATATGGACTTCTCATTTGTGTAGCATTTTACACTTTTAAAACAATGAAGCTTTCTAATTTAGTTTGGTTTTGTTGTTGTTTGTCAAAACAGGGTCTCCTATAGCTGAGGCTGCCTCAAACCTGCTATGTAGCCAGAACTGGCACTGAGCTCTTGTTCCCCCTGCCTCCACTCCCCAAGTGCTGTGAATGTAGGCATCTGGGAGCAGGTATTGATTTTAATTTGTAGTCTGGTATAAACAACTTGCCAATACGTGTTATGAAAAAAGCAGGATACAAAATTATTAGAGATGTAGAACCATCTCTATTAGCTTACACCTGTAGTCTACTATAGAGGCTGAGGTAAGACTCTGCCATGAGTTCTAGGGCCAGCTTTGAATACAGAGTAAGACTCTGTCCTATAAAAAAATTAATTAAGTAAAATTGTCTTTTTTGGTTAAAACAAAAATATTAACAACCATCTTCAGGCTGTAGAATAAAGCACTGTTCCATTTTTTTATTTTGTTCTTTGGGGGTTTTTTATCTTAAAGTATTTCTGCAATCAATATGTAGATTTTTAACTTTTATAAATGTTTTAATATTTCAGTATGTATTCCCATGTCCAATTAATATGAATAGCCACAAATGAAAACTTGTGTGGGCAGGAGAGGTAGTGACGTATGTCAAAATTTAAATGCTTTTTAGCACATCTGCCAATGTTTCAATAAATCATCCTGCCAACCTCACATTGCCATGCCAGGGAAAGTGGGCAAAGCTATAAGGAAAAGGTCAAAGGAGAAGGGAAGAACAGGGGCATGTATGTTTTATTCATGGTCTGACAAGTTTAAACTGAGTCAGTGGTGAGTGTCCATCACAGTCTTCCCATGAAAGCCATAAGGTATAAATTGTGCTATGTATCACAAAGCTCTAGTAGTTTGATTTGTGTGATGATGAATCCAGCCACACACTCTAACATTAGGGAAAGCAAAGGGAACATACGTCACCAGCTGCTAGTACCGGCAGCAGCCCACTGTGATTCATTATTTTGGCAAACATAATGGAGATAGGAATGTTTTATTTAGAAGTTTTGTACAAGTTTAGCAATTTCCAGAGGTCATGTTTCCTGGGACTTTACCACTTAGAACTTTACCACGAACATCACGTAGGTTTCACACATGTATCCAAATCAATAATTAATGATTTCCCTTAATTGAAAGTATAATATGGAATGGTCAGCTTCCTTTATTCTAGCACTGAAGTTAAATCTGGGAGCCATAGTCACAAAAAATATGAACCTCAGTATATTTATTGAACTTATTTGCCTGTTCATAGATCATATTCCACTAATTGAAGTGCATTTCTAGATACAGACAACTGAAAGGAAATTATGACATTCTTTCCCACTATATTCCACATAGGTTACATAACAGCTACTGGCCTTGAGGAAAGGCAATCTTTTTCTTCCATAGTCTTCTGAGAAAAAGGAAGCTCTTTTAAGGGAACACAATGACATCAAAACCTTGATCACAGTGAAGCTTGGAGGTGTATGAACCTATTCTGACCAGAATTTCCTGTACCTAACATCTATAAAAAATGTGTGTGTGTGTGTGTGTGTGTGTGTGTGTGTGTGTGTGTGTGTTTTGAGAGCCTATTATATATTACATCAGTTTCCTGTGATGTTTTCTCTCTTTTTTTTCTCTTATCTTTTCCATTAACATTTTAATGTTAATAAGCTGGTTGAAGGTGCACAGAAAGAATCCACATTAAGAGAGCATTAAGGGAGCTTTGCAGTGTGCTTGGCTGGTGAAAAGTGATTGCATAGCCCCCCCTTAGTGGAAAGGAGACCCCAAGAGTGAGGAGAAAAAGGAAGCTAGAGACCCTAAAACACTTACTTTGATCTCAAAATAGATTTACAGAAAGTTAAACAAGTCATTGCCCTCTATGTAAATTTCTCACTAAACCAATCGTTCAGTGAGTGGCATAATACCCTTTCTTTCCCTACCTTATGCACAGTAATGGATTACTTAGTAGGCCCAGCTGGTCTGGAACTCCCTACATAGACCAGCCTGGCCTCAAATTCACAGGTCTTTCTGTTTTTACCTCTCAAGTGCTGAAACTAAAGGCAAGTATTACCACATCTCTAGCACAGAAATTCTTGATTTCAACACAGACATGAATTCCTAAAATTACCTATAAATCTACATGTATACATACACATAGGCATAGATATACACAGTTTAAAGGAAGTTCTCCCACTTACACTGACAATGCTTCCCCAAGAGTCATAGACTATCTAATTGGAAATCCAAGATCACACATGAGATTTTGGTCAAGGGACTTCAAGGAACTCCCAAAATAATTTAATCTATTGTCATTGCCCTTGGTTGCCTCTGAGAGGTTGAAGATTAAGTCCCTATTACAACACACCATATATTTTGAACACTGTACACAGAGGATCTGTGTTGTATCTCACCTAAAAGTCTCCTCCCTGAGGATCAGTTTTCAAAAAGTGTTATGCAAACTTCCAAGGTAGGGAAGCAACTTATAGTCCTACTCAGCTGTGTTGCCTATGAACAAAAACAATGACCAGTATGACGCAATAGTCCTAAGTGTACAAATAGTGGCAGAAACAAGGTACAAATCTTGGTAGAAACCAGCATCTCTCCAATAGGTACTGAAAATCTAGCCAACTACCAACTCATAAGCTAATGAGATTATGGATCAGAAAGAACATTCTACCACCACTTACTAAACAAGCATAATTTCTACCTGCATTCTGAATATTTATCTTTATATCCACAGATAAGTGCAGCTTTCACCCCTCATCAAAGAAACTTCTCTTTGCAACAGATAAAGACTGTTACAGGAAACCACAACTGATCAAAATGCAGAAAACAAGTGATCATGAGGTGCCCATTTACAATACAACACCTACACCTAAAGCTTAGGGAACATCAGGAAAGTACAGTTGTAAAGACTGTAAGAGCTGGAGGACAAGGAAATATGTTATGGGATTGTGTCTCCTAGAAATGACAGAAAAGCTTCACCCGTATACCTCAACAATATGGCTACCTAAATAAGACTTGAACAAGTACAACAACAATAGACATGAAACCTGGAAGGGAGAGTAGGAACTGGAGACCAAAACATCAAGGTTAACATATGAAATAAGCCATTTGGCAGAGAAAGACTGGAAGTCCTTCCTCTTCTGGGCTCATGTAAGGAACAAGGCATGCTCAAGAAACTCTCACCCCTGTGATGTATAAACAGGAATGGTGATGCTCTGTAAATGTCCTGTTAAAAAACAAGTACCTAGTGGCCCAATATTTTTGGGGATTACCCCCTTGACTCATTACTAACTCACTGGTATTCTCAAGTGTGCTTTTCCTTTTTTAAAAATAATTATGTCTATATATCTCTAATCAATGTGTTCCTGGTGCAGTCCTTTGTCCTGGGAAACATGAGCTTGATATCAGGTGCTCTCTAAATCCAAATCCATTTTTTACAAAGATATTTAAGGGCCTGATAGATGTCTCAACATTTAAGAGTGTGTACTGAAATTGCAGAGGACCTGATTTTGGTTCCCAGAACCCCTATCAGGTGGCTCAGAAGCATCTGTTACTATAGTTCTAGGAGATTTGAAACCTCTGGCCTTCATAGGCACCTATATTCATGTGCACATACTCATACATAAACACACAGACACACATAAACATAGCTAAAAATAATAAAAATGAGATATCCTTTTAAAAAAGGATATCTAAAACTATAATGTTGGTCCCTCCAACCTGCCATCTCTGAGAGAGAGAGAGATAGAGAGAGAGAGAGAGAGAGAGAGAGTGTGTGTGTGTGTAGGTGTGTGTGTGTGTGCAGATTGATGGAGAATGTCTGGCTATCCATAGAGCCTCATGTGAGTGCACTTCTTGACTCAGCTGGTGTATCCCTCTCAAATTGCCATCCCTGTCATCCATCTTCTATTGATCATTGATCCATTTGTCTGCCACTTGGACCTCAAGGGCAGGTAGAAAGGTAGAAACCTTCCCTTTCTCTGCTACAACTGTTGCTGAGACCCAGGCCTGGACCCTTGGGGGTGGGGTGAGCTGGGGCAGAACATGCACTTTGGGAGTCAGGCAAGTGGTAAAAGCAGACTCATTTATTCCAGGAAGAGGATGCCCCTTTATACCCTCCACCCGTTGGTTCCTGGACTGCAAGCTGCTATTGTGACTCTTCTTCATTGGCTTGTGTCTCTTTACCCAATGGGGTATCATCAGTCTCCAGGCATGTCTGGGCAGGTCTCAAGCTAGGCATGTCCAGGTAAGTCTCAGTCTGGTTTTGTGTGGAAGCCCAGTCATACATGTGTGCTGTTTATCAACAGGTTTTGTTCCTACCACACACTACTAAGACCTCTTTGAACTCTGTGGCCTTCTTAGCCCTTTTGTAGTCATTCTGTAAGACAGATAGATAATTCATAATTAAGATTGGACAGAATATCTGTGATTGCCAAGAGCCAGCTACCAAGAAATATTGATTCTTTAGTAAATTGTAGCCAACAAAACTGGCACATTTTATGGATTTACTATTATTCAGTGAATTCTACAGTTGAGGAAAGACATAGATATGACTGTAGCTATCACTACCTTCTATCCCTGAGTTACCTCAAATTCATTACCTGGACTTATGAACTCCCATGGATGACCATAAATAAGTCAAGCACCAAAACCAACATAACACAAAGCAACACCCATATCTACGGAAGTTTGTAAGCTGAAAGTATAAATAGAAGAATGGCACCTTTACACCAATGAGAATATTGGTCCAATCAAGTCAGGCAATCATGACATGAAGGAGCCAAGGAGAACCTTGGATTTATGCAACTTCAAAACCTAGTCCCTTCCTATGAATGTGTCACAGAGTCTCTTATTCATTAAGGAATGGATAAATGAGCCAACATCTAGTGAACAGAGCAGGTTTGACACAAGTTCTTTTATAGGACTTTTCTTGGAGAGAGGTTTTAAAAATGTCTACTCAAGGGCTGGGAAGATAGTTCAGTGGGTAAGAACAATGGCTGCTCTTTCAGAGGACCTGGGTTCAATTCCCAGCACCCACATGACAGCTCACAACTGTCTGTAATTCCAGTTGCAGGTGATCTGACATCTTAGAAGAGACATAAATACAGGCAAACACCGATGCACATTAAATAAATAATAAATAAATAAATATTTTTTAATGTCTGCATAAATAGATATGGCACCAACTGATTAAAGAAAAGATTATGCACAAATACGTGTTAGTAAATCAATCAGACTTTTGAGGTTACTTACAGGAGTATATGTTTCTCAAATGCAGCTAAACCACCAGGAAGTCCCACCTCCAGCATGTCTGACTGATAGGCTGTTGCACTACTGAAGAGTTCTAGCTTCCTATCAACTTTCCATTTCCTACATTGTCAAAGACCATCTTTGACAGGTCAAGGTAGACTGATCACTAAGTAGATTTTTCTCTGAGGGTACAAAACTTAATTGTCTGAGGCCAGTGTTCTCTGTGACCAGCGAGAGACTCTAAACTCTTTGAACTCTTTTAACATTTTGGGGGCTGACGAGAAGGAAAAAAGAAAAGGAAAAAAAAATTATATTCTCACACACACACTCACACACACACACACGGATGAAGCAAAGCAGGCTCCAACAACTTCACACATGCATATACACAGGCAGACAGACAGATATATACACATTTACACATTGGGTGGATGGAGCAAAGTTCCAACCAACTCTACATATATACATGTATACACATATATACACACAGTTGGTGGATAGAGCAAAGCTCTAATGACTTTACTTGTTGTCTTAGTCCTTTTATACATCCTAAGACAAAGTTTGCTTGTTTTTGTTTTTTGGGTTTTGTCTTGTTTTGGCCATTTGGATTTCTGCAAAAACTAAAGCATCCAAATAGTAAACGGGCTAATGAACAGAAGAAGCAGTTCTCAAAAGGAATTATGCTTGAATGTGCTTTTTTACTCAAAGAGAATATTAAGTGGGATTATAAAAAGAGATGAGGTAGAATTGTTTACTGGCATGAATTACAAAGGAAAACAAACAACACAGCATAGGTGGCAAAAATCAAAGTAGAATAGACGTTATGAGGAAAATATTGTAGGAGTATTTAAATATTGGTTAAACTAGTTCAAATTTAATTTTGTCAGTAACAGGAAGTCATCAAAGATGGAATTTTGTTTGGTTTTAAGAATCTTTTGAGTAAGCCTGTCACTGGACATTGTAGAAAAAATATAACTAATTAAACTATTTACCCAGTATTTATATTATCTTAAATTGTTTTGGCGGTGTAAAATCCTTAACCCGCCATTATAAATGAATACACACAGACACCGGGTGGATCTTAACAAGCCTAAGCCTGGGTTGTGCAATCCTAGCCCATCTTAGCTAGCTCATAATTCTATTACCCAAATATAACCCCATATATACATACGTCCCTATGGACTATTATTCTCCACACTAACCCGATGTTCCAGGTCACGTGGAAGGATCTTCTTTAATCTACTCCATGGCATGTCTTCCTTGTTTACTCCTGGCTTCTTCTCCAGTGACCTTCCCAAGATGCTCTGTATCTCTCTAAAAGCCCACGAACCTTAGTCCTCCCTACCTCTGTCTTTGCCCAATCTCCAGGCCTCAGCATTTATTTAACCAATCAGAGTCAATTAAGTAACAGACAGCAAATAGGACCAATTAACATTTAGAATGGTTAACACCGAGGGAGCTAAGATGGCGGCGACCTACACTGACGCATTCTGAACGCGGGGAAAAAAGAGCCATAAAAAACACAGAGTTACTGGGCACTGTGCAAAAACCGGAGGGGCTAGACCCCCCCCCGGGAACGCTCACAGCTCCCAAGGGACTGTTAAAAGTCCCAGGGCAAGGCTCTCCCCATCTCTCACAGACACGGAGGCCACTAAACCGGGGACTCGGGAACTCCCATTTGGAGAGGCGCCTGGTAAGATCGATCCCAACTTACAGCAGACAGAATCAGGGTCCACTTGGCCTTAGATCGCTGGCCTATTGGGCTCCCCACACATCAGGCTGAACTTATACCCACTTAGAAAAGGTTGCGAGATAGTGGAAGCCTTAGCAAGGAACAAACAGGGGGCTCAGCGGGTGGTCCGCAGCAGCCGCTTGTAAAGCAGAAAAGCGGAGGGCGGGAGGTTCCGAGAGAGCGCAGGAAGCAGGGAACACAAAAGCAGGCGGGAGGGGCCAAATCTCCCACACTCAGGATAGCGCAGCTGGGGAGAGAGCACTGCTGGCAGGGCCAAATTCCCGCCAGTCCACGGCAGGTCATCTAGGGAGAGAGACAGGCGTGGGTGGGACCAGGGGTCCGTGCACCCACGGCGGAGCTGCTGGGACGAGAGGTGCACTCAGGCAGCCGGAGGATCTGGGGCTTGGGGTACCCACGGGACCGTGGCGGCGCAGACAAGAAGGGAATTAGACACAGGGTCCAGCCCTGTGGCGAGAAGACTAGAGAGAAACCAGAAATCGGGACCATAGCTGTATCCTGGAAAATCCAGACATATCAGGTGTGGAGCCAGACCCTGTCAGCCTCCGGGAAGACAAACAAAGCCCACAGAATTTGTGCCTGGGCAAACAGGCCCATATCATCAGAACCATTACAGGCTGATAACTCAGAGTGCAACATAGAGAAGTCTGAATTGGGAGCAGTGAAACAATCCTGGTTCATTACTCACAACCTGGGAATACGCTGCACCAGATCACAGTGCCTCTGGCCATTAAAATCACAGTGACCTTGAAATCCCCCTGTAAGCAACGACAGATAGCCAAGTAACTCGTCCCCTGCACCAAATCATCCACTGTGGTTCCAAACACAGAAAACAGACAGCTAAATGCATCCAATGGTGAAAGGTCAAAAAAAAATAGAAATCAAGGAATTATGACTGCAACAAAGCAGAACCACCCTAGCTCATCCAATTCGGATGACCACACACCAACAGAAACACATGAAAACATTGACAACTCTGCAGTATGGAAAGTGATAGAGTCCCTGCAAGAAGAACTTAAATCTATGAAGGAATTCAAGGAAACCACAATTCTACAAATCAAAACAAGGAACAACACCATTAAAGAGCTCCAAGCCAAGGTGACAGAGCTTGAACAGGAAAAGGAAAAGGCCATGAAAGATTTTCATACAAAAACAAGCAAGCTGGAGAAGGAAATGTACAAAACGAACAAAACCATACAAGACATGAAAATAGAAATAGAAACAATAAAGAAAACACAGTCAGAGTTAAAAGAGGAAGTGGAGAACCAAGGAAAGAGAACAGGAACTACGGATGTGAGTATCAACAATAGGATGCAAGAGATGGAAGACAGGATCTCAGGCATGGAAGATTCAGTGGAAGAAATCAGTACATCATCCAAAGAAAATGAGAAGGCTAAAAAATCTCTCACCCACAACATCCAAGAAATCAAAGACTCATTGAAAAGACGGAACCTAAGAATTATAGGTATAGAGGAAAGAGAAGACTCCCGACTCCAAGGTCCAGGAAATATCTTCAACAAAATCATAGAGGAAAACTTCCCAAACCTGAAAAAAGAGATGCCAATAAAAAATCCAAGAGGCATACAGAACACCAAACAGATTAGACCAGAAAAGAAACTCCTCTCGCCACATAATAATTGAAACCCCAAATGTACAGAACAAAGAAAGAATATTAAAAGCTGTAAGAGAAAAAGGTCAAGTCACATACAATGGCAGACCCATCAGAATTACACCTGACTTCTCCCCAGAAACGATAAAAGCTAGAAGGGCCTGGTCAGATATACTACAAGTCCTAAGAGATCACAGATGCCCAGCCAGACTACTTTACCCAGCAAAACTCTCTATCAACATAGATGGAGAAAACAAGATATTCCATGACAAAATTAAATTTAAACAATATCTACCCACAAACCCAGCCCTACAGAAAATCCTAGAAAGAAAATCCCAACCCAGAGAAGAAAACTCAACCCAAGAAAACAAAGGGAATAGAAAACCCATTAGCAACTAAATCAAAAGAGGAACAGAACCACCGCCTATACCAAACTAATGGGAAATAACAACCCCAGGTCACTAATATCCATCAACATCAATGGACTCAACTCCCCAATAAAAAGACATAGGTTTACAGAGTGGATCCGCAAGCAAGACCCTTCCATATGCTGTATACAAGAGACACATCTAACTACAAAAGATAGACACTGCCTCAGAGTAAAGGGTTGGGAAAAGGTTTTCCAAGCAAATGGACCCAGGAAGCAAGCTGGAGTAGCCATCCTAATATCAAACAAAACAGACTTCCAACTGAAGTTAATGAAGAAAGACAAAGAAGGGCACTATATACTCATTAAAGGGAATATTCATCAAGAGGAAATTTCAATACTGAACATCTATGCCCCAAATACAAAGGCACCTACTTTCGTAAAAGAAACACTTCTAAAACTTAAAGCGCACGTCGATCACAACACATTAGTAGTGGGAGACTTCAACACCCCACTCACAACAAAGGACAGATCATCAAGACAGAAGACAAACAGAGAAATATTGAGTCTAACAGAGACCATGAAACAAATGGACCTAACAGATATCTACAGAACGTTTCACCCAAACACAAAGGAATACACCTTTTTCTCAGCACCCCACGGAACCTTCTCCAAAATCGACCACATAATTGGTCACAAAGATAGTCTCAGTAGATACAAGAAAATTGAAATAACACCTTGTATCTTATCAGACCACCACGGAATAAAGCTGGTCTTCAACAGTAAAAGAATCAACAGAAAGCCTACACACACATGGAAATTGAACAGCTCCTTACTGGATGACCACTGGGTCAGGGAAGAAATAAGGAAGGAAATCAAAGACTTCTTAAAATCCAACGACAATGAAGACACAACATACCCAAACCTATGGGATACATTGAAAGCTGTGCTACGAGGAAAGTTCATAGCACTAAGTGCTTTCAAAAAGAAAATTGTGACAGCTCATATTAGTGAACTAACAGCTAAGCTGGGTGAATTGGAAAAAAAAGAAGTAAACACTCCCAAGAAGAGCAGAAGACAGGAAATCATCAAACTTAGAGCTGAAATCAACAACTTAGAATCAAAAAGAACTATACAAAGAATCAACGAAACCAAGAGTTGGTTCTTTGAGAAAATCAACAAAATAGACAGACCCCTAGCCAAATTAACTAAAAGGCAAAGGGAAAGAACACAAATCAACAAAATCAGAAATGAAAAGGGAGAAATAACAACAGACATTGAGGAGATCCAGAAAATATTCGGACATTACTTTAAAAATCTATATTCCACTAAATTTGAAAACCTAAGCGAAATGGACAATTTCCTCGATAAATTCCACCTACCAAAACTAAATCAAAATCAGAATAACAGCTTAAACAGCCCAATAACACCTAAGGAAATAGAAACAGTCATTAATAATCTCCCAACCAAAAAAAGCCCAGGGCCAGATGGCTTTAGCACGGAATTCTACCGGACCTTCAAAGAGGAACTAACACCATTACTTTTCAAACTCTTCCACCACATAGAAACAGAAAGATCACTGCCAAACTCATTCTATGAGGCCACTGTCATTCTGATTCCTAAACCACACAAAGACCCAACAAAGAAAGAGAACTTCAGACCAATCTCCCTCATGAACATAGATGCAAAAATACTTAATAAAATACTAGCAAACCGAATTCAAGAACACATCAAAAGTATCATACACCATGATCAAGTAGGCTTCATCCCTGGAATGCAGGGATGGTTCAATATACGAAAGTCTATCAATGTAATTCACCACATAAACAAGATGAAAGAAAAAAACCACATGATAATCTCGCTAGATGCAGAAAAAGCATTTGACAAAATCCAACACCCCTTCATGCTAAAAGTTCTGGAGAGAATGGGCATACAAGGACCATACCTAGAAATAATAAAGGCAATATACAGCAAGCCAGTAGCCAACATCAAATTAAATGGAGAGAAGCTTGAAGCATTTCCTCTAAACTCAGGGACAAGACAAGGATGTCCACTTTCACCATATCTCTTCAATATAGTACTTGAAGTTCTTGCTAGAGCAATAAGACAACTAAAGGAGATCAAAGGGATAAAAATTGGAAATGAAGAAGTCAAATTATCCCTATTCGCAGATGATATGTTAGTATACATAAGCGACCCCAAAAACTCCACCAAAGAACTCTTACAGCTGATAAACAACTTCAGCAAGGTGGCTGGATACAAAATTAACTCAAAAAAATCAGAAGCCCTTCTTTATACAACAAACAAATATACCGAAAAAGAAATAAGGGAAACAACTCCCTTCACAATAGCCACAAACAACATAAAATACCTGGGAGTAACTCTAACCAAGCATGTAAAGGACCTATACAACAAGAACTTCAAGCCCCTGAAGAAAGAAATGGAAGAGGCCTTTAGAAGATGGAAAGATCTCCCATGCTCATGGATAGGTAAGATCAACATAATAAAAATGGCTATCCTACCAAAAGCAATATATAGATTTAATGCAATTCCTATCAAAATACCAACACAATTCTTTATAGACCTGGAAAAAGCTAGTCTCAACTTCATATGGAACAACAAAAAGCCCAGAATAGCTAAATCAATCTTGTCCAATGAAAAAACATCTGGAGGTATCACCATCCCAGATTTCAAGCTGTACTACAGAGCAACAGTAATAAAAACAGCATGGTACTGGTATAGAAACAGACCAGTGGATCAATGGAATCGAATTGAAGACCCAAACATGGATCCACACACCTATGGCCAACTAATCTTTGACAAAGAAGCCAAAAACGCACAATGGAAGAAGGACAGCATCTTCAACAAATGGTGCTGGTCCAACTGGATGTCCACTTGCAAAAGAATGAAAGTAGACCCATACCTATCACCTTGTACAAAACTTAATTCCAAATGGATCAAAGACCTTAACATAAGGCCGGCCACACTAAAGATACTAGAAGAAAAAGTAGGAGAAACCCTCGAACTCATTGGCACAGGTGACAACTTCCTGAACAGAACACCAACAGCTCAGGACCTGAGATCAACAATCAATAAATGGGACCTCATGAAACTGAAAAGTTTCTGTAAAGCAAAGGATACTGTCATTAGAACAAAACGGCAACCAACAGACTGGGAGAAAATCTTCACCAACCCCACATCTGATAGAGGGCTATTATCTAAAATCTACAAAGAACTCAAGAAACTAAACGCCAAGAAACCAAATAATCCAATCAAAAAATGGGAGATGGAGCTAAATAGAGAATTCACAAAGGAGGAATCCCTAAGGGCTGAGAGACACCTGAAGAAATGTTCAACATCCTTAATCATCAGAGAAATGCAACTCAAGACGACCCTGAGATTCCACCTAACACTTGTTAGAATGGCTAAAATAAAGTGCTCAAATGATAGCGCATGCTGGCGAGGGTGTGGAGAAAGGGGTACCCTACTCCATTGCTGGTGGGAGTGCAGGCTTGTGCAACCACTATGGAGGTCTGTCTGGCGATATCTTAGAAATCTAGGAATAACCTTGCCTCAAGACCCAGCCATACCACTTCTGGGTATACACCCAAAGGACCTCTCACGGAGACATAGGGAAGTCTCCTCATCTATGTTCATAGCAGCCTTATTTGTAATAGCTAGAAATTGGAAACAACCCAGATGTCCCTCAACTGAAGAATGGATTAAAAAATTGTGGTACATCTATACAATGGAATATTACTCAGCTATCAGAAACAATGAAATCATGCAATTTGCAACCAAATGGATGGATCTAGAGGAGCTCATCCTGAGTGAGCTAACCCAGTCTCAGAAGGATGCACATGGCATCTATTCACTTATAGTAGGATTTTAACTATATCGTACAGGATATCTGTACTACAACCTACACATCAAAAGGAACAAGGACATAATTTTTTTTTTATCTTTTTATTTTTCCTTCTTTTTTTCTTTTTTTCTCTTTCCTTTTCCCTTCTCTTTTTCCTCTCTTTTTTTGTTGATATTCTTTGTTTTTGTGGGATTGTGTGTTTGTTGGTCTTTTTTTTTAGTATTCCCCCAGTAGCAATGAGACACCATTCACTGGCAGTACTGCCTCGTAGGTCCCCGGTGAATGAAGAGGCTCTTGGCCCTCATATGACACCTGATCTGTGGTGAGAGACTGTTAGGCAGGGATACCCCACCCCAGAGGAACAAGACGGAAGGGTCAGGGGGTAGGGCATGGGAGGGTGGGGCTAGGAAGTGGGGAAAGAGGACAATATGATAAGGATGTAACTTGAAGCAACAAACAAATAAATTTATCAACTAAAAAAAGAAAAGAAAAAAAAGGGCAGGGGGCAGGGCTGAAACACTGTGAATGGAACAGAGGATACAGCCATTCGGCCTGGATTTACAGACCTCCAGGTGTAGAGAAGACGTGGAGCTAAGGTAAAATTCAAGGGAATTGTGGTATTGGCCCATGCCTTTGACTTCAGCGGAAACGGGGGGGGGGGGGGCGGGGGGGGGGGGGGGGGGGGGGGGGGGGGG
>CAJQZJ010004752.1:8088670-8173145 GCA_907164525.1 Lophiomys imhausi
CTCCCCTTCAACCCCCCATCCTCTTCCCTTTTTTTTTTTTTTTTTTTTAGTTTAAGGTATTTCTTTTCCCCCCCAACAGTTCTCCCTTTCAGTCCAAAAAATGGTTCTTTCTCTTATAACTATAAATACAATGCAAAACAACAGAAATAAATAGGCCACGATTATAAGAGTTATATGGCTTAGTATATATTCCCAATGTCCAGTCCATATGTATTTGGCACCTGACTTTAACATTCTACTATCTAACCATCTCCATGAGTTTAAAGAACCATATCTAACTCAAAAAAAAAAAAAAAAAAAAAAAAAAAAAAAAAAAAAAAAAAAAAAACAACTCAAAATTTAACTATGAGACTCTAGGTATCTATTCTTCAACCACCTCAGAGACCTGAGAGGGATAAATATATCTGATTATATAGGAAGTGCAGGGCCTGCAGCTTCCAAAACTAAAAAATGACATACCAGTGGCTGCCTGGACAGTTCCCATTTTCTCTCCATACATTACAGCATCAATCTTCAGCCATTTGGCCCCATTTCTCTGACATTTTTATAGCAAAATGCAAAAGCACCTTTGATTTGCTGATGATGATGCTTTAATTATTCAAACCCTCTGCAAGAAAGAAGTAACCTGATGCTATAGCTTTCAAATGTGGATCCCTAGGGAGGAGGTTCTTCTCCAGACCAGCTCTCTTCATCTGTGTGTTTAATATCATTTACAAGAAGAAATGACATCATGTGTTCACTTGTTTTGGGGAAAGAAAAGTGATACCTTTTGTTCGATTCTCAAAAGAATCTAAGACTCAGAGAAGGTCAAGAGCCTCTGTCCTAGAAAATAAATAGAGACAGAAGCAATGTAAAATGCCATCTTCCACATCATCCAGCTCAAAGTTAGTTCTGCACAGAGTATGTTGCAATACCTCCAGAAATATCATATGCCCTGTCCCTTCGCATTCTATCCCCAGGGCAAGTCTTTTTCTGCAGTTTCATATAATCCTTGGGCTGCATTCCTGCACTTCACAAAATTTGTTCCAAATTCTAACACTTGGTTTTTACCACAAGTCTGAACTTTTGTCCCCATTTTCATCTTTATAATACCTAAAGATGATATCATCCTCTCCTTTCTGCCTATTTCATACAATCTTCCCCCAAAAAGAACCTCACAAGAATTCAATGCCCTCAGTGTAATACCACATCTGGTGTAGACAGTGGTTACTATCCTCATGAATGAACACAATCCACAACTTTAATTCCTGTAACTAGTCTGTGGATGTGAACCTGATACGCTAGCATTCTGTGCATATTAACAAGGAAATGCCACTGCATTCATATAATCCCAAGTAAAAAATAAAATTCAAAAGTCATTGAATGGTCACATGCAGGTTGGAAAGAAAGTTGGGATTCTTAGAGCAAATGGGGAGAAATTTTCATGACTCATTTTCACAGATATTAAATTTTTAAAAGGGATTCTCTGTAGTACTTGGACACACACACACACAGGGGCTTTGCCTTTTATACTATTTGTCACTACCATAATAGTTACACAACTTAAATTTACCCATTTTGTTTTTGTGAGTTGACAAAATGACTGTAGGGTAACAATACACATCTGAACAATGGCACAAAGGTTTCATGTGTGTGATAAATTTATAGTAATATAACCAACTACTTTAAGTCACTAGTAAAGAAATCCCAATGGGAAACACTGTTCACTAATGTGTTTTTGCTTGAGGGATAAGAAAAACAAAGTAGAGCTATATGAAATCTAATGAGTTAAAAAACTAAAATATTTCTCAAATTCCTGTGGCACTGGAGAAATAGAAAGAGAAGAGAGAAAGAGGGGAATTTAAAAAGAAGGCAGAATATGATATAATTTAATTAAACTTGTATGAAAGGAATATATATAGATAGATAGATATATTTCTAGACACTATTATTGTTAGAAGTTTATTTTCTTTATATACAATATTGTTATTGAGAATCTCAGGTCTCCAGCTAATATGATATTATCCCAGATGTGTGCAGGTTTGATATCAGTTCTGACGTCACTCAACCAGCCCATTTCTATAATGTAAGTTTCATATGCTTTTAATGTAACTCATTTCTTAATAGGTGATATATTGTCAACGCTGTGGTGATTTGAGTGAATGGCTCCCATAGGCTCAAATGTTTGAACGTTTGTTCCCAGTTTCCCGGTTTGTGGAACTGTTTGGGAAGGATTAGGAAGAATGGCCTTGTTAGAGTGGGTATGGCCTTGTTGGAGAATGTGTGCCACTAGGGGTGAGCTTTGAGGTTTTAAAACCCCAAATCAGATTCATTCTCTCTCTCTCTCTCTCTCTCTCTCTCTCTCTCTCTCTCTCTCTTTGCCTGATGCCTGTGGGTCAGGATGTAAAGCTCTCAGTTACTGCTCAAGTGTCTTGCCTGTCTGCTTTCCACCATGATGATCACAGACTATTGTTATAGTTTGAATGAAAATAGGCCCCATAGGCCCTCGGGGAGTGATATTATTTAAAAGGATTAGGGTGTATGACCTTGTTGGAGTAGGTGTGGCCTTATTAGGGCAAGTGTGTCATTGGGGGTGGGTTTTGAGGTTTCAGAAGCTACAGGCAGGCCCAGTGGCTCACTGTCCTTGCCTACTGCCTGGAGATCCAAATATAGAACTCACAGATACCTCTCCAGTACCATGTCTTCCTATGTACCTCCATACTTCCTACTATGCTAATTATGAACTATACTTCTGAAGCATATAAGCAAACCTCAATTAAATGCTTTTATAAAAATAAAAGTTGCCATGATTGTAGTGTATGCCTTTTCACAGCAATAGTAACCCTAAAGCAACTACCCCTCTGAAACTGTAAGCAAACCCCCAATTAAATGCTTCCTTTTACAAGAGTTGCTTTGGTGTTGTGTGCCAAACTTTTTCTTGGGGTGATGCTACCCAGAGTATCTACTCACTCCAGATAAGGCATCCACAAAAGACCAAAATACAAATACCACCAAAGCCCAATTTGGTGAGACAATGGATTGTATTTGGGTTACTTACAGGAATATGGGTGAGGGGTTACTTTCAGGAGCAAAAATTACTAAAAACACAGATGCATTACCACAGCCCATCCCAGCACAGGTGATGGCTCACAAAAAATGGGAACCTGCCCTGCACCTAGAGTCATTGCAGATATTTTTGCTATGTCACATGTGCATCAGTAGGTGGTAGAGAGGAGAGAGGCTATATCATATCGACATTCAGTGTTCTGACCTATGAATATTTGAATGAATAGTAGCCTAACATTTCTGGAGGGGGAGGGGAGAAGCAAGCTGGATACCAACACCACTTTGGCGCCATGTGGTAGCCTGTGATGACTACCAGACCAATGTCAGGCAAGCTCCAGATAGGCCAAGGACAGGAACAAACCAGAAACTAGAAGAACTCTGCCTGCCCCTGGATATGGAGATTGTGGGTGAGCCAGTCCTGAGGGAGTGAGTACGGGAAAGCCAGCTCTGCCTTCAGTCTGCTATGTGGTGGTCTTGGCTAGAGGGAGATGCCCTCTCCTCCCTTTTGCCCTCACCACCATTGACCAACAAGAGACCTGGCCCAGATGGGGTCACAAGAGTAGGAAAGCTGTCCCTGCCCCTCACATGCTGCAGCACTTGGGAGAGCAGGCCCTGCACCTTGCCTGGGTAGCACACTACAGCTGGTCCTGGATATGTGGGTTGTGGTTGAGCCAGCCCTGAGTGAGTGAGTGTAGGAGAGCCAGCCCTGCTTTTGTCTGCTATGTGGTGGTGTTGGCTAAGGAGAGAGGACCTCCCCTCCCTTTTGCCCTCACTACCATTGGCCAACAGGATATCTTGCTCAGATGGGGTCACAAGAGCAGGAGAGCTAAGGGTGGAGGGTGGGTCTGGAGGGAGGAGTGGGAGATGGGAGGGAACAGGGTGCATGATGTGAAATTCACAAAATAAATTTTTTTCAATAAAAAAAGGGGGAACCTAGAACACACTGCATAGCCTACAGGCAGCTCAACATGTTGGATAGTGTCCTTTCCAAATGACTCTGGTCTAAACATCTTCCAGGCAGCTAGTCTGGTTTCTGCTTCTTCTAGCTAGGTATTGTGATCTCAGAATCTTCTTTGCAGCTTTCTGAGAGTGATTCTCAGCAACTTGGCATGTTTACTCTGGGAGGGAGGAACCAGATAAATCTGGTCAGTTTCAGGGACTTCCCTGAAGCAATTTTGAAGTTTTTACCTTTCTACTTAAGGAGTTTCCCTGCAGAATGGAATGTTTCAAGCTCAGAGGAATTTGCTACATGATTATTGATCATGCTGTTTCTTCACAGCTATAGAACAATAAAAGACAATGGCATAAAATTCAAAAGATGCAAAAAATTTTCAAAAGATGAAAAATTATATAAATGTTGCTCAGCCAGTCAGATTGCCTACATTTGATGCAATCAAGTTCTTGTGTTTCTTTTTATATGTGCTTTATGCCTTTACAAGTAAATATATGCACAATAAATGAATATATGCTTGTTTACATATGCACATGTATAAATTTGAGTATATGTTTGCACACAAACACATAAACAATATAAACTTATATACATATTTCCCTGTGCCTTCCTTTTGTGTGTTTTACTATTGGATATCATGTTATATCACAATATTGGGAAGGCCATGGTGGGTAGATCTTTTATCTTGTAAAAAAACATAGCTCAAATATGTTTCAGAATGCTTATGTGTAATGAGGACTGACCATATGATTTGGCATAAAGGAGTTCATGTATGATTTGACAAGAACTGTTTTAAAGGAATGGTGGCTACAACAAGCTGCATAAAATGGATGACAGAAAGAAGGAATGAGGTATCACCATCCCAGATTTCAAGCTGTACTACAGAGCAATAGCAATAAAAACAGCATGGTGCTGGTATAGAAACAGACCAGTGAATCAATGGAATCAAACTAAAGACCCGAAAATGAACTCACACACCTACGGTCACTTAATTTTTGACAAAGAAGCCAAAAGCATACAATGGAAAAAGGACAGCATCTTCAACAAATGGTGCTGGTCCAACTGGATGTCCACATGTAAAAGAATGAAACTAGACCCATACTTATCACCTTGCACAAAACTTAAGTCCAAATCAATCAAAGACCTTAACATAATCCCAACAAACTAAATCTAATAGAAGAGAAAGTGGGGAAAAGCCTCAAACTCATTAGCACAGGAAACAACTTCCTGAACAGAACATCAATAGCTCAGGCTCTAAGACCAACAATCAATAAATGGGACCTCATGAAACTGACAAGCTTCCATAAGGCAAAGGACACTGTCATTTGAACAAAATGACAACCTACAGATTGGGAAAAGATCTTTACCAACCCCACTTCTGACAGAGGGCTAATATCCATAATTTATAAAGAACTCAAGAAATTAAACACCAAAAACCAAAGAATCCAATCAAAACATGGGAAACAGAGCTAAACTGAGAATTCACAAACGAGGAATCTCTAATGGCAGTGAGACATTTGAAGAAATGATGAACATCCTTAATCATCAGAGAAATGCAACTCAAGATGACTCTGAGTTTCCATCTCACACCTGTCAGAATGGCTAAGATCAAAACCTCAAATGACAGCACAAGCTGGCAAGGCTGTGGAGAAAGGAGAACACTCCTCCATTGCTGGTGGGAGTGCAAACTTGTACAACCACTATGAAAGTCAGTCTGGCGATATCTTAAAAAAACTTGGAAAAGCCCTACCTCAAGACCCGGCCATACCACTTCTGGGTATCCACCCAAACGATTCCTCACCAAACCATAAGGACATATCCTCATCTGTGTTCATAGCAGCCTTTTTTGTAATAGCTAGAAACTGGAAACAACCCAGATATCCCTCAATCAATGAATGGATTAAAAAAAATTGTGGTACATTTATACAGTGGAATACTACTCAGTCATCAGAAACAATGAAATCATGCAATTTGCAGCCAAATGGATAGTACTAGAAAAACTCATCCTGAGTGAACTAATGGAGACTCAGAAAGATGCAAATGGCATCTACTCACTTATAATTGGATTTTAGCCATATTGTACAGGATAAGTATCTCCTATAACCAACACACCAAAAGGATCAGGAACATAAACTTTGTCACCTATTAGGTCCCCAGTGCAAGAAGAAGCTCTTATCCCTCATATGACTGTTGAGCTGAGAGGGGCTATTATATAGGGACACTCCACATTGGAGGAGCGGGATGGGTGGGAGAGAGAGAGGAGAGGGTGGGAGGGTGGAAGCAGGAGGAGTGGAAGGAGGGCACTCTGATGGAGATATAACTTGAAGTAATAAATGAACAAAAATAAATAGAAAAAGAAAGAAAAGAGTAGAGCCAAGAAAAAAGGAATGAAAAGTTAAGTAGACATTTCTATGAGGCAAAGTCATCTCAGACAGTTGTAGAGAGAATAGAATGATGAATCCATAAGGCAAACTCACTACATGAGCTTAAGAAGGAAAAATTAGAGCAAATATGTTTGCATGAAATTAGGAACAATTCATTACAGTAGGAAACTGAATGACAAATGATGAAAAACGATAATTACAGGAGGACAGTTCACCCAGAGTGACAGCAGGGAAAACAGAGCATGTGGGTACAAACTGATATGTGAACAACAACAGATGCAAGAGAGGGCACGTGTGTAGTGGCACGTGTGTAGTGGCACGTGTGTAGTGGCACGTGTGTAGTGGTCTGCCATTTGCTTCCTCATCATCACTCAGAGAAGCAGCACCAGTCAGGTAGGTGAGTGGGAAAAAGAAGTGTTCATTTAGGGAGATGAGAACAAATAGGCTGTGTTGCTGGAACCTCTGAAGGATGGACTAAAGTCAGTGGTTAAATTAGTGGTAAGGCATTTAAAGGAAGATGAGTCAAAGTGTTTGTGTGTGTGTTTCTTAACAATATAGATGGTTGAATAGAAGATAGATAGAAGGTAGGTAGGTAGGTAGGTGGGTAGGTAGGTAGGTAGGTAGGAAGTAGATAAACAGACTTAATTAAAGGGTCTAACATATCTGGAATTTCTGGAGTTTGGGGAGAAGCAGGAAACAAAGCAATATCCTCCCCCAGGACTCTCTGTCCTCTAGCACACTTGCCTTCCCTCTTGAAGCAGGAAGGCTATGCTAAGATAATACCCATAATGTTGTTATGTATTGTGGTGTGTGTGCTCCTACTCTAAATTGCAGGTAGGCTTGACCTAATCAACCAAGCCTACGAGAAAGGATTAAGCCTTCCTTACACCCAGTGATGCCCTCCAGCTGGCTATCAGAAACAAATCAGTATAAGCCTAAAGATGCAAACCACAAATTCTGCTACCAACTCCATGGTCCTAATCAATTCAGTGCTGTAAAATCTATGGAGATTTAGCTAAGAAACACTTGAATTCCTGACCCTTGTCAACTATACAAGAACACATAGGTTTATTTTAAGCCACTAAGTTTATGAAGATTTGCTCTTACCACCTAGAAATACAAATACAGAGGAGAGGGGACTGTATGTTCGACAAAGACTGACCATAACTGAAGATTGCAGAAAGAGGCTGAGGAGTAAGGAGGAAAGTGGGGCATGAGGAATGTGAGGTACTGTGGATGAATGGGTCAATACATTTATTTATCAATATTCAAAATGTGCTAAATTCTATATAAGAAGGGGCTTCAGTGCTCACAATATCATAGCAAGGCAATTCTTCCTGGCATAACCAGTAACCATCACAAGGTTGTGGTGAAGTCTGCAGCTAGGTGAGCTTTGGACCCCCAGAGAGAAGTAGATCTCATGCCCTGGCACCATGCAGAATATCTTCAGGTGGGCTGTCCTCTCTGAGGGGCCCCAGCTCAGCTCATACAGCTGGAACAGTCCAGCTGTTCATTTGATGCTCTGTACCTTGCAGCCACTTTGTGCCAGCAAGACAGAGGAACATCCTTCCCAAAAACCTTGAAGCAAAAAAGAAAATGTTTTCAAGAAAACCCGTTGGAACATAGACACCAGTGAAAAGATCAGAATCGGGTCATGTTGGCAAGAGTCATGAGCCTGTTCTGGACAGGCTGAATTCAGAAAAAGGAATCTCAATACAGACAGCTTGCAGACATAACTCTGCCATAGAACAAGACAGTTTAAAACTTGTGTTCCAGAAGCCTTCATCCAAAGGTCAGGCTTCAAAATGGCTTTAAAATGACACCAATTCCTCAGAAATTCTCTCAAGTTTAAATGAATTACGAGCACCATCATGGACTTGTTTTCCTTTTGGCCCAGCTATTCCCTTGTGTGATCTTACAATACTGCATCTAGGACTAGGAACCTTCAGAAATGTGTGAATGTTCAAAACAAAATTATATTTAATTCAAATAGTCAAACTCTGCCATTACAGCCCTTATGAGGAAGAATGGAGTGTCACAGATGACCAAAAACAAAAACATACAAACAAACAAAAAACAAATCAAAGAGACAAAGGCTGTTGTAACACTGAAAAGGTTAAAAATCACTTGCTCAAATCTTTAGTGAATAAATACATAATGAAGTTTGTGACATTTCACTGCCTAGCTGTTTGTGTGCCAGCATAGGAATTCACCATTGTCGGTTCATTGTAACAGAAGGGAACAGAACTGACAGGCTACTTCAGTAAACAGTGTTTTCCTAAATGCATCAAAGCATCATTGCTCATTAAGCCCCGACTTTCGTCTTTCTAAAGCTGTTTTGAGCACTGGAAAATAGTCCACTTAGTGCTTTTCTGTTCTTTAGCTGGCCTTCAATGTCTATAGAGCCATGGTATTAAGAGAATACCCAGACACAAGAAAAGAAAATCTAGAAATAAGAACAAGGTAAGTAACTGGTCTTTTGCAAAACTGGTCAGCACCAAAATACGATTTCTGAGCAATCAAAATTTGAATTAATTTGTCAACAATATAAAGTGCAACATTTATCCTGGAGTATCTAATGAACCTCGATCTTTGAGTATGTCTGTTGTTTATAACCTGTCGCCATACTGAATTGTTTGACAAAGATGATCTCAGCCTTATTCTCAAAACATGCATGCTCCTTACTTCAGACTCCCAATTCTGAGGTTTCCTGCTTTCTCCCTTCTGCTTCCTCCTGGCTTTTCCTTCTTGGCCTGACCCTTACCACTTAAGGGAATATATTTGGTACCTGCACCATGCATCGGTAAGCTTCTTCCACCTTGTGGCTTCAATATCAGCATCATCTGAAAACTGCCTCAGATCCAACCTCAATAATGATCTCAAATCCAAACTGGTGTGTGTGTGTGTGTGTGTGTGTGTGTGTGTGTGTGTGTGTGTGTGTGGTGATTTGAATGAAAACTGTCCCCATAGACTCATAGGAAATGGCACTACTTGGAGGTGTGGCCTTGTTGGAGGAAGCGTGTCACTGGGGAGTGGGCTTTCAGATTTCAGAAGCTCAAGCCAGACCTAGAAGCTCACTGTCTCTTCCTGCTGTCTGTGGACTCAGCTATAGAACTCTCATTTCCTTCTCCAGTACCATGTCTGCCTACACATTCCCATCATGATGATAATGGACTAAACCTATGAACTGAAAGCCAGCCCCAATTAAATGTTTTCTTTTATAAGAGTTGCCATCTCCTGTCTCTTATTCCTCCTGTGTCTTATAAGGATCTTAGTAATGACATTGAATCCACCTGAATGATCCAGGGTACCATCCTTCTCAGGGTCCTTCATTCAGTCAACTTTACAACACAAAGTTTCTTTTGTCACATAAGGCAGCATATTCACACATTCTGGGGCTAATACATGGACATCATGGCATAAGGCGGAGCAGGTTCAACATCAATTGGTGAGTAAGTAGCAAGAATTGGCTTTAATGTTAATCTCTTTTTCACTCTCTTATACAAACTCTACTGTTGATGTCCTTTAAACTTAGATGTACCACCACCCATCAAATGTGGGCAAAGCTGAAGTGAAGACTGGGGACTGGAACGGTGGCAGTCTTTGTTCTATCTTCTCAGACTCTGTTCTCTATCAGGTATTTTGACAGCCTATCACAGGCAATCCTCATCAGTTCAGAGAGGAGATTAATATGCAGACTTGCTTTCTGTATACAATAAATAACACACTAATGAAACTGTCACTCGCTTTGCTGGAGGCAATTACTTGTAGAACTATGAGGTAAAGGACATACTGTGGGAGCCTCTGTCGTTTCTGAACACCTGTTCTTCAGAATCACTTCCATATTTATTATCTAAGTCATTTTTGATAAAGAAATTGATGTTCATGGGTATAGAGTGAATTATTCACAAGTCGGAGTAAAGAAAAGAGAGGACAACACTGATCCAGGTACCTCTACAGGCCTTGCCTGTATCCTCAAATTCCTGCCAGAGGAAAGGAGAGATTCCCTGCTGAATCTTTGCTCATTACTAATAAATATGGCAAGGGGAGAAAAGGAAGCATGGAACACTAGTGAATTGCTCTCTGAATTTTTCCCTTGGTTATTTCAAAAGTCAGATGGTGGTGTGGGTAGATTTTGTAAATTAAAATCCCTGGGAGGGTTAGCTTCATACCTAGAACCCGCTGTGAATAGTAAATACATTTAGAAACAAATCTGCAACCTTTTTCAGGGTATTACACTTTGTTCATTTCTTCTGTGAGATCACATGGTATTAAGTTGGGGCAGAAAAGATTAGCCCAGGAGAATACTAATAACAGGATTCTGAAGCAGACCAGGGCAGGGACGCTTATCACCACAGTGCTCCACACCCTGCAGGGAATGATGGTTTTTTGACGAAGTAGTTACCAAGTGGTAACCACTAGTGTACTCATCTACCAGGAATGGCTCAGAAGGCCTTTTACCCGGATTTAATCTCTGAACTCACCACTCCATTCCCCTATCACCACCAATATATGTAATTTGCACATAAACATAACATATATTGAATTTATACAATGAAATATACTGTGGAATTCTGGAGGTTATAAAAAACAAACTAGTTAAATACAATTATGACTAAAAATATGTATTAAAGTATTTCTGATAAGGTCTTTGTATATTTATCATTTATAATGGGACCATTCAGAGAAGCATGGTGAGCTCTGCTTGATGGGCAGTGGAAAAGGAGTCAAGAAAGACTCCTGGGAAAGGGGGCCTCTAAAGAATGTTTAGATTCTTTAAAATTTGGGCCAGGGGGAAGGTAGGAGATGGGTAAGGAAAGTAGGATGCTCCTAGATTGAAGAACTGACACAAGCAAAAATGAGAAAAGGCACAAAGATCTGCAAAAAATAAGAAAACCTTTACTGTTTTCCTGCAATCACCTCTCACACACCCATCCCCACTCCATTACTCCCACAGAAACTTCCAAGGAGCCACTGTGTGCCTAGCTGTCTTTTTTCATGTGAGCCAAACAGACCTAATTGAGGCAGTAGTGGAAAAACAAGCAGAGATTTGATCCATCATTAAGTTAAAACAAAACAGTGTCTAGTTTTGTGTATTTCTCCTAGGTTTATAAGCCATAGAAATAAAAACATGAAATAAATAAGGGTAAAATACAAATTCTCAAACTTTCATTTCCTCCCTCATTTTGCATTAATTTATTTATCCATCAATTAATCTACAATAAAAAAGAAGCACATAACCGAGGAATCCCCTGAAAGATCACGTCAACATATAGTTAAAAGGTTGGCCTGATAGACTGTTTTATTTGCATTGGAAGCTTATCCAGGGATAAGGATCATGGAAATACAGTATTTCCAAGTCTAAATGTCAATGTGAGTGCAAAAATAGCTCACTGGAGTGTTTCCCTCAAGCAAAACAAGTCTTTCTCCAAGGTCAAAATATCAGGGACATTCAGCACTTAAAACAAAGAAAACTCTTCCATAAACCCAAAATATTGGCATACCTATGAAAGATTTATAATTGGCCACCTAGTATGAAATTTTATTTTCGCACATTCCTCCCAAGCAGCTGGACTCTGCATTTGTAATGAACTATTCTGGATAATCATCAAAAAGCAAATATCATGAATAAAGTTTCCAATAATAGAAATATGGTTTTTAAGACACCAATCTTGGCTTTCTTTATAAGCTCACAGTACTTGTATTTCACCGCTTCCCATACTAACAATTTTCCTGTCTTTCTAATTCAACTGTCAAACTTTGACGTGTCCCTAGGAAGTACGGTTTCCCTTCCGTCTAGCCCTCATTACTGTACCTGAGAAGCTGGGGGACATTCAGGGTCACTTAGTCCAAGCCTTTAACTTTACACATGGCCAATTGTGTAAAGCATCTGCTACAAGGCAAGGTGCCCGGGACTAAAGAATGAATAATCATATGAAAATTTTGGCAAAATTATTTCATTTCTGCCTTAGAGAATTTTTTGAACATTTTTCAAGGAGATTGTTGATAATACATATAGAATAAAATCAATGGGATGGAAACAAAATGCCCTATCCAGAGCAAGAGCATTAATGTGTAGAGTACAGGAAATTATTTTGAATGGTAGGCTGTTGGAAGGCTATTTCAGGTGATGGGATTTCAAATAGATTGAGAGAATGTATGCATTTACACTACTAATAAGTACAATATAATATTATGTTCAGTAGATGGAATAGTGTTAGTAAAAATTCATAAAGAATAGAGAATATAAGTGTCCTTTGAAACTTGATTTGGGAGATTCAACAGAAGGGAGATCACTGGAGCTTCCTGATAGAGGTTAGCAACATGGGTGTTCTGACTTCTAAAAGTGTTGAAACCCAGCCCCAATAAACAAAGCAACTTACTGTCTTCTATAAGGAAGCACAGAGGCAGAAATATCCCAGACACTCCATTTTAGTGACTTAGCAAACTCTTCAGTGAAACTTGCTTTTCCATTTTCCTATGCCATGCCAATCTTAACACTTTGGGTTAAATCTCTTCATGTCACAAAATAGCCTCAGTCTGACCATCACATTGGGTACCCACACTGTTTCATTTCTGGGACTCCTTTTGTCATATACTCAACCCCAATCCAATTCCAACAAGGGAAGAAGAATGATCAAAGCCATCAGGCTTTTACTCTAGAGTCCCAGCGGGAGAAGTGAACATCCAAAGTCAGGGCTTTGCCAACTAAAAAAGGCAACACTGGCTTCTGATTTTTGCCACTCAATGCTAAGTACCACAGTGATTTCCTAAACCTTGTCTTGGGACAAGGTAAAATAAAGACCCATTCCGAACAATGGCTTAGCCACAAAGCCTGAAGCAAACAGTAGTTGTTAGTTCCTCTAGGCCAAGGCAGGTCTACTATGATAGACAACAACTTGAGAGAGGGGCCATAAGAGCTTTGTATCCTACTTAAGTCATTCAGCTGTCAAGTGCATGTGGAGGAAGATTGTGGGGTAGGAGAAGTTGAGGGTGGCTATTAGAGAAGTTTGGAGGTAGCCTTCTCTGCTTTTACTCTGGTGTTGACAGGTTTGGCTCAAAACCACAGTAACCAGTCTTGGGCACTCTTAAAACTAAATCTTCCCTAGGTGCTTGTCTCTCACCAGCCACTGAGAGAGCTCCATCTCTGTATTTAAAGAATTTCCCAAATCAATTTATTGTTTTCTCAATTACTTTGTTTCATAACATGATGTCAGAATCTTAAAAATCCCAATGAAGGTAATGTTTGTGTTGAGCTAACTGCTGTGCCCTGCGTCATGAGTCTGTAATCTGGACACCCTAAGCAGCATTCATAATTATATGTTGTTACAGAGTCCTTTTAGTTAGGAAATGATGATGATGTTTTCTAAAACCACATCTTCTTTTCTTTTTTATCAAGCCACTGTTTTTTACTTTATGACAAGAAGGAATTAAAGACAAAAACAAAATGAGTCACCCCATTGCTACCTCTCTCCTTTCCTTTCCCTTCCTGTTTTGCCCTGGGAAGTCGAAGGCCATGGTTGCTAGACTCATTAGAGCCTCAAATAAGCCTCAGGTCAAAGCACTGAAAAAGATGTTTCCTCCTCTCTTTCACAAATATGTATTACAGAGACTGTACAGGAAAGAAAAACACAAATCAAATATAGCCGACCAGCTTTCTAGGCAACTATTAAAAATGATGAAATAAAAGTACATTTATTGGCAAGAGAAGAGATTCTCAATAAAGGAAAATACATGTGTCTAATAACTGTTTACTTTCCATTGTATAGAAATGTGTGTGTGAGTGTGTGTTTGTGAGTGTGTGTGTGTGTGTGTGTGTTTACGCATGCACACTTGTGGGCTGGCACATATCCAAGTATTACTTTATTATTCATAGAGACTGGTAAATATACTGGGAATGGGATATATTATATTTTTTAAAAGATGTGTGGCTAGGTTATATACTCTGCTAAGGGTTGGTGTTGAGATAGCAGAAAGTGGACTAGAAGTACACTGGAGCTAAAAAAATTTCACATCAGGCCAAGTGTGGTGGTGCACGCCTTTAATCCCAGCACTCAGGAGCCTGAGACAGGCAGATCTCTGTGAGTCCAAGACCAGTCTGGTCTACACAGCGAGTTCTAGACAGTCAGGGCTGTCATACAGAGAAACCCAGTCTCAAAAAACCTTAAAAAAAAAAAAAATTTCACACCAATGTGGCAGAGCTGCAGGGGTGGGGGAGTGAATCTCCACATTACTTTCTTTTTCAAACCCTAACCCATGTAACAAGAATCTTGCCTCTGGTGTTAGCCTTATTAAAAGACGTTAATTTTGAAACTTAGATGACCTTATTTCATTGATGTATTTCACCTCTGCAACGAGTACATTATTTACATAGAAGTATGTGATTTTTTTCTAAGGAAGAATATATAAATAAAACATTAACACACAGCACCGTAAGGGGTGCCTCCAAAAAACTTCTATACATGTTCATGAGAGCATACAGAAAGACACTGTCTTCACCTGAAAGTCCCTCCAAGGAGCCTCTCCCCTGGGGTTTGAATTGGATTTGAAGGCAAAAGCCTTCAGGAAGAATAGATGTCAGAGCACAAAGGAGCCCATGTGACCATGGAGGGGGGCACACAGACAGAAGGGGGAAAAGCTGTAACTGTGAGGCCACAAAATAATAAAAATAGAAGCAGCCCTGATCCTAAATGCAGTCTCAATTTCCTTTAAATTTTTGCAGTTATACAACGAAGGGCATAGAGAACTGTTAATAACGTAAAGCTAGACAGACACCTCTCTGTATTTCAGAGGTATATCAAATTGACACTTCAGGTTGGCATCCGCCGGAAATAAATTTTTTACCAACCCAAGAGGAATTATGAGAAATAAGTACAACAGAGTGGATTTTGTATCTAACTATATTCAGAATTTTTATTTTTTATGTCTGTGGCTAAGAAAACAAAAGGAAAATTGGTAATCTCTTATTGGCATGCCCTGATTTACTTTAATTTCTCATCCAGGAAATCTTAAACCCAGGGATCCACTGGACTGTAATTGTCTACTTTCACCAGTTACTCAAAATAGCCAGAGAAAGGAAACTACACAAAGGGAAAACACAGGAAAAGAGTTATCAGTCAGAGGAAATTCCAGTGGTCTAGGAGGTATGGACATGAAAGAGGCAGTGAGCTGAATAACAAATAAAGCATTATTTCCTGCAAGACTGCAATAAATCTTTTTTATTTTCTTTTTACATTAAGAAGAGCTGGGTATATCCTTCTTTTCAATTTTCATAACAGACTTCTGGTTTATGCTTTCTTAGTTTTAGGTACAACATTATTAGAAGATTGAAATGCAGGTGTGTATACAAATTCCCTTCCTTAAGGAGGTATGTGACTTAGCATGGCTGACTACAAAGTTTATCAAAGATACATTTATTGTTAGAAGTACATTTAAAATAATCGTAATTTTGAAAATTTTGAGAATTCCTAGGAATATTGAATTATTGGCCCTGAATCTCAAAAAATTAACAAGTTGGTCATTTGAAAATTCTGAGAAGCTTGCTTCCCCCACTCCTCGCCCTGGCCGCATTGTGTGTTATAATTTTAAAATGTATCATTGTTGCTAAATAAATAAGCTTTTTAATTAAAAAAACAATTTTTAAAGAAAATATTTATTTCTCCTTTTTTTATTAGTGCTTAAAGGCTTCCCTCAGTAGCTTGTGTTGACAGCTTTAGTGAAAAAGGAATGGAGTTCGTGTTGTGGCTTGTGAAATACGAAGGTATTGCAGGGTATCTCTGGAAATCTCACTCTAAAGTTCACTGTTCTTTTGCTTCATCCCTTTCCTTGCTCCTTTCTAGCTCAACAGGCACTTGCTCCTGCTTGTTTTGAGTGGATAGCACTGTTCTGGGTTTGTGCTCTCTGTGAGGGTGCTTACATAGCCTTCTTGTGGTATCCCTGCAGGGCACCCAGGTATCCTGGGTTGTGCACTCTCTGAGGGTGGTTACATAGCCTTCTTGTGGTATCCCTGCAGGGCACTCAGGTATCCTGGGTTTGTGGACTCTCTGAGGGTGGTTACCTAGCTTTCCCTTAGTATCCCTGTAGGCCCACACCCTCATCTGTTTGCCTAGTTCTCCTTCCTACACAGAGCAATAAAGAAAATGATCTTTGCTCCATAATCCTCCACCTCAATTTATAGAACAAGGCACCGCATTAGTAGTTTTAATATTTATCCTGTCAATCAATTGTGTTTTGGAAGAATATCTCAAATTAAACATCATAAAGTTAGATTTCATGTCAACTTATTGATATATACATGGAAATATTCTTTTCATATTTCACTTTCTATTTGTGTTATTCCACAATAAAAATTAAACCCATCTGCTTCTAGCAAATGATAACACACAGTTAGGTAGAGACATGAATAAAAACAAACATCAGGGTGGTGGCACATATGGATAATCCCCACTCACAAGGCAGAGGCAGGAGGATCACTGTATGTTTGAAGCTAGCCTGGACTACATAATGAATTCTACATCTACCTAGTGACACCCTGTATCAAATACAGACAAAAATAGAAATCAGAAATTGGGTGAAGGCAGATACACATCTTTCCTTTTGCTCCTCCAATTCTAATCTCCCTAGTATCATCCCCAGGTTTGTAGCAGAAAACCTGCTGGTGGTCTCCTTTTCCTCTCTGACCCCATCCCCAAAAGATCACAAAGACCTTCTCCTCCAACCTTCCTTCCCAGCTTCCAACAGAAGTAGGCACTTCCTTTGAACACACCAGCTGATCAGGCCTGGAAAACAGACAACACACAGTGAAACACAATCTCTGAAAATCAGGAGAAGAAACAGAAACCAAGAAACAAAACACCCACCCAACAAAGAAAAATCAAGAAATCAGCACCTAGACCTATAGCCAAACCAAACCCAGATGACTAGAAGCCAGCATAGGAACACAACCAATAATAGCCAGGGCAATGTCTCCATTAGAGCCCAACTGTCCTATTACAGTCAGCCCTGAATACTTCAACATAACTGAAACCAAGAAAAAGACTTTAAAACTAACTATATGAAGGCGATAGAGATCCTTAAAGAGAAAATGAATAAATCCCTGAAGGAAATCCAAAAGAACACAAACAAACACTGGAAGAAAATGAATAAAACTATCCAAAACATGAAGATGGAAATATCAATAAAGAAAACACAAACTGAAGGAATTTTGAAAATGAAAGTTTAGGAATTCAAACAAGAAGTACAGATGCAAGCTTCATAAACAGAATACATGAGATGGAAAAGAGAATCTCAAGTATTGAAGATATGATAGAAGAAATGGATACATTGGTTGAAGAAAATATTAGATCTAAAAGACTAAATCTAAGAATAATAGGAATAGAGGAAGGAGAAGCTTCACAAACAGAATACAAGAGATTGAAAAGAGAATCTCCAATATTGAAGATACGATAGAAGAAAAGGATACATTGGTTGAAGAAAATATTAGATCTAAAATGTCCTAACACAAAGCATGCAGGAACTCTGGGACACTCTAAACAGGCTAAATCTAAGAATAATAGGAAGAGAGGAAGGAGAAGAAACCCATGTAAAAGGCACAGAAAATATTTTTCAACAAAATCATAGAAAAAAATTTCCCTAACCTAGAGTGGGAGATGTTTATCAAGTACACAGAACACAAAATAGATTGGACCAGAAAAGAAAGTCTCCCAGGCACATGCTAATCAAAACACTAAACATACAGAACAAAGAAAGAATATTAAAAGCTGGAAAGGTCAAAGACCAAATAACATAAAAGACAGACCTATTAGAATTATACCTGACTTCTCAAAGGAAACTGTAAAATCCAGAAGGACCTGGACAGATTGTTATGGAATCTAGAGACTACAGATACCAGCTTAAAATACTATACCCTGCAAAAATTTCCATCACCATAGATGGAGAAAATAAGATATTCCATGATAAAGCCAAATTTAAACAATATCTATTCACAAATCCAGCCCTACAGAAGATGTTAGGAGGAAATCACCAACCTAAGAAGATTAACTACACCCATGAAAACATAGGGAATAAATAATCTCACAACACACACACATACACACACCACCACTACCACCACCATAACAACAATGAAATAACAAGAATCAACAATCATTGGTCATTAATATCTCTTAATATCAGTGGTCTCAATTTCCCAATAAAAAGATACAGGCTAACAGAATGGATGTGAAAACAGTATCCATTCTTCTGCTGCATACACAGAACACATGTCAACATCAATGATAGACATTACTTCAGGAAAAAGATATTTCAAGCAAATGGACCAGAGAAGCAAGCTGGTATAGTAATTTTAATATCTAACAAAATAGATTTCAAACCAAATTAATCAGAAGAAATAAGGAATGTATAAAGAACTCAAGAAACTAAGTATCAAGAAAGCAAAAAGTTCCATTTAAAAATGGGGTACAAATCTAAAGAGAGAATTCTCAATAGAGGAAATTCAAATGACTGAGAAACACTTAATGAAATGTTTGGAACATCCTTAGCCATCAGGGAAACACAAATCAAAACCATTTTGAGATTCCATCTTTCACCTGTCAGAATGGTTAGGAACAATAAAACAAGAGACAGTTCATGCTGCCAAAGACATGGAATAAGAGGAACACTCCATTGCTGGTGGGCATACAAACTTGTACTGCCACTGTGGAAATCAGTGTGATGTTTCCTCAGAGGTTAGGATTCGATTTATCTCAAGATTCAGCTATAGTATGTGTGGTTTAAATAAAAATGACCCCTGTGGGTCCATAGGCAGTATTAGGAGGTGTGGCTTTGTAGGAGTAGGTGTGGCTTTGTAGGAGTAGGTGTGGCTTTGTTGGAGGAAGTGCCTAGGGGATGGACTTTGAGGTTTGAGAAGCTCAAGCAAGGCCTAGTGGCTCTGTCACTTGCTGCTGCCTCCCAATCCAGATGTACAGTTCTCAGATCCTTCTCCAGCAGCATGTCTGCCCACATACTGCCAAGCTTCCTGCCATGTCAGTAATGGACTAAATCTCTGAACTGTAAGTCAGTTAAATGTTTTCATTTATAAGAATTGCCACAGTCATGATGTCTCTTCACAGCAATAGAAAGCGTAAGTAACCACTTTTGGGCATATACTCAAAGGATGGTCCTACCCCAAGAACATTGGTTCAACCATGCTCATTGCAGCTTTACCCATGATAGCCAGAAACTGGTAGCAACCTAGATGTCCCTCAGCAGAAGAATGGATGAGAAAAATGTGCTATGTTTACACAATGGAGTATTACTTAACTATTTTTTTAAAATCATGAAAATTTCATGCAAATGGATGGAAATAGGAAAAAAAAATCATTCTGAGTGAGGTAATCCATACCCAGAAAGAGAAACATGATATCTATTTGCTTATATGTAGATATTAGCTATTAAGTAAATGATAACCAAGCTACAGTTCATAGACCCAGAAAGGTTAGGTCTAGTGGAAGGGTGTAGGGTGAACACATGCTTCTCTGTAGATAATTTCAGAAACAAAAAGAAGATGCTTAACAATAAAGTAAACAATCCAATAAAGCTCCAAGGCTGATTTTAAATAGCACTGTGTATTATAAAAATTATGTAGGGTGATTCTTTATTTAAAAACAGACAATAAAACAATTGGATATGATTGTATAACAGGATTACCCACCTAGTAAGGCTATTAATAAGGTCCATTTGGTTTAGGCATCTGTTTATATCACCACATGGGGACTTTGAGAGAAACAGAAGTTGTTGAAAATAAATGAACAAACTTTAGCAAACTCTAAGTATAGGAAAATTTTACAGCATGTGTAATAATGTAAGGGGGTGTTTCTCCTTTAATTTCTCAAAAGGAACTCCGGAACAAATAAGTTTTTTAAGAGTAATTTCAAATTGAATTTTGTCATTAAGTTGATGCAGAAACTCCAGCTAATAGGAAATAACCAGGATTTCCCTCATTTCAGCTTCTTATTTCAAAGAGACCCAAATCTGCACAGTTCAAAATGAGAAGGAAGAACAATACTAAACAATACTAAATGGAATGCTCCAGGCACATCATCAGTTATACCTTTGTAAAAGAATTTGAATGTGATTTATGGGACAATGAGAGAACATTTTTATTTCTTCGTAATGGTTTATTCCTCCTTAAAATGTACATTTGAGGGTCTTGGGGGGGGGGGCTGTACTTGTAAAAGAATAAAGAGAAGTCCATGGCTCACATTAAGTGAGAAGCCTTAAATGGAACCAATCTTCAGTGTCCACTCTGATTGGCAAGGTCCTGAGGTACCAAGATCTCTGTATGGCACATTCACATTGACATCTTTTAGGGACTTAGGACATCAACATCTCCCAAAGACTCTTCTGCATTAGTCCTACAAAATGCCATTTTGAAAAGGGTAATTTTTTAGAAGCTAGGGAGATCACTCAGTGAGTAAGAGCGCTTGCTATGAAAAGAAGAGGACCTAAGTTCAAATCGCAGCAGCCATGTAAAAACTGAGCATGGCCATATCTACCTGTTACCCCAGCTTTTCTAGGTGGAGATAGGTAGATCTTGGGGGCTCACTAGCCATTTAGCCTGGCAAATAGTAAATAGTGAGCCTCTGGTTCAATGAGAGGCCCTTTCTCCATTAACATGGGCACTGCCATGTACACCCACATGTTCATATACACTACAACATACACACACACAGAGAGGGGGGGTAGAGAGAGAGAGAGAGAGAGAGAGAGAGAGAGATTTGGTGAAAGATACTTCTGAGAAGAGATGGGTGAATCCCAAAAGGAAAACCAGCACCCATGAGTAGATATTACTATGAAAATAAGTACACAAAAAAACAGGGGAACTCATAGAAACAATGTTGTCATGAAGAGACCCAGATCTGAAACAATGGAAAAGGATAGGTGGCAACCACAAAGTAACTGACCTCTGGCATACTTCATGTCTTACATGATTTTCCTGTGAATTATGCAGAAAAAGTCACACTTAGGAGTAGTCTTCTTTTCCTGTTATACTGTAATTTCCACAAATAACTACAGCCAATCAGTTAAACTCTAATATTAACTTCAGCCTTTGTGCAGTTAATATAGAGGACAAAGCTAGGTAGTGGTGCACCCCACCTTTTCCAATTTCTGGTAGTCATAAGAACAGGACTGTTATCTCTCAAGGGACCAGAATTAGGACTTAGCAAAGGGCATATATCATTGACAGTGGAGTGGATGACAGAGAACAGGAGAATGTGAGACAGAGGCCAGTTGCTGGAAAGAGAAACTTAGAACAGTTATTGACCATTTTCTTTTTTATCCTAACACACTAGCATGAAAAGATTTTCAGGGAGAAACAAAACATAGCATTTGAGTAATAGCAGTTATTTTTAAATGAAGAATAATATGACATCCCTCCCAGGCCCTGCTCACTAAGGATCTGTTTATGCCAAATAATTTGACAAGGGATGAACTCTGGGCACAGTGTCTTCTGTCTGTTCCAAAAGGTTCTGTCAGATTTTTTCTAGACTGAGATACTTAAACCCTTCTTCAAAATCCTGCACAAATAAGTCTTTGCTTGTTGATCCTGGGAGTGACAGTAGGGCTCTGTGTTCCTCCTCTCTGGAACCATCTTACTCACTCTGTGTTGTCTTGCATAGCTGCCTCCTCTAAGCAAGATTAGTATTCTTGATCCAACCACTTTGTTCGTTTATTTGTTCTGACAATGAAAACATTTTAAAGGTTCTCTGGCCAAAGAAACTGTTCCTGCCTGGAAACTATAATGAAAATAGATCTGACATTTGTATACAGCCTTAAAAAGCCTTTTAAGCAGCAGTCGTAGTGAATGCCACTGTGTGTCCCTGGATACCACTACACCTCTGAGACCTCCATCCCCCTCACCACCACCACCATCCCATTTCCAGCAGTCCTGTCTGCCAAGGAGGTGCAGCAGAGTCTCCTCAGGTGTTACCTACAGTTGAGGGGCATATTTATATTCTCCTCCCCACTCCATTCTTCTGCCTCTGTTTTGGATGACTCTAAGGGCCATACCGTCTGGGAAGCTCCTGAAGGATGGGTTGAGATCTCAGCTGCAATAACATGGCAGACCAGTTTTTCCTCCTGACCTATTTTGCCTTCCTCCCTTTCTTAAGCATCTGTACTTCATCCATCTCAGACTCAGTGTCAGAGAGAGAATAATCATATCTTACGGGTTGTGCTAGTTCCACTCACATGTGGAAACAGAAAGTAATAATTGAGAATGGATTATGCCCCTCATGAGAAAATTCTCTAATGCATGATTGTATAAATTTTTATCTTAATTAGAAGTCTCTTTACATTTATAATTTTGTACTTAACAATCTGTAATTTAATAAGGAGTTTACAGGGGAAATGTGAAATTAATGCAAGATTTTATCCAAGTTCATCAAAAGTATAGGTTTTATCCTGATTCAAAGTTTTTACCAGTCTTGATTGTTTCTTGTTTTCTAATCTTAGAGTAACAGTTTTGCAAATTTTGATTTAAAAATTTTGTTGATGACCCACCTTTTTTTTTTAGTTCCTTAACTTTAGGCTCAATGTGAAGACACTTTTTAAAATTTCATGAAAAGATTAAAGTAGACCTATGTTTTTGTCTGCCCAAACCTTCCTACTTCAGAAAGCTCAATGCCACTTTAACTGGCGGTCCTGATGGGTGGTCAGTCATGACTGCTCTGACTCCAGCCATAAACAGAGATTCAGGTTGGCCAATTAGGGCATACCATCTCCTTGGTATGGTGACTGGTTATTGGTGGGTTAGTGACTTAAATAGCACTGACTTAAATAGGTCTGACTTTCCCCCAGGATTTCTCTGCACTTGCCAGGGAGGAAAGGGGACCACATTGCTTCTAAGGAAGGACCTCTCCACTGTTGAGGGTTTATCTGGTGCTGCCATGTATTCAAATGTTAAATACTGGCCCCCCAAGGTCTGCTTACTCCCAGGAGCAGATTCTCACATACACAAAATGATGTTGTAGAAACTTTGCTTACCAATCTTCTCTGGTTAAATAAAAGTTGCTTACAGCCTGTAGTTGGGCAGAAGAGAGGTAGGCAGAGCTGAGGTTTGAGGGCCTAGGGTCTTGGAGGAACTACAGAGAGAGAGAGAAGGAGAGGAGAGATGAGGAAGGAAGTCGCCATGGAGTAGCATGGACTATGAGCATGTGACCAAGAGCAGCTTGCCCTGAGAACAGACTTATGGAGCAGAAGTTGCCCAGGAGTCTCCAGATTGGCGAATGACAGGCATTTTTGTGGGTTTTAAGAGTGGTAGGATTATTACAGTTCAGAACCTGCCCAGATTGTGGTCTACAGCTTATTAATAAAATACAGTGTTTCTGTGCAAATTGCTAAGGAACCAGAGAGTTTTAAGTGGCAAAACAAACCTATAGTATAATAATTTCCTCAATGCCCCATTCTGTGTCAGGACCTTCCAAACAAACTGAAGCCCATGCCAGAGAGAAGCACAACTGGGAAATCACCCAAGTGTTTGGAGAAGCCTAGTGCCAGTCAAAGGCCCAGCCTACCTTTTGGATTCTCCAAATTTAAACATCAGTAAATTCTATCTTATTTAACTCATGTGAGTTGAGTTTCTGGAGCTAACAAAGAGGCCTAGGCCAGAGGTTTCCATCACTACTGGAGGGCTCACTCCATTCCTCTGAGAACACTGGTTCCAGCATCTTTCTTCTAAGAATGAAAGCAAGGACCACTATAGTCTATGCTCAAATAAACTTTCTCCTAACCTTTCCCATTCCTCTATTGTTATTTTCTGTGTTCCCTCAATCACTGCTATTTTCTACTAGGCCAGTTCTCAAACCTACTCACAAAGCACCACTGTCGAATTCCTTGCAAATGCCACCTCCTGCTTCCTGACCGAAAACACTTTTTTTGTCCCGAGTATTCAGTCCTGGTGTGTTACATTTTCTTTGACTTATCATTCGCCTGTATGAAGCTGAATTTTCAACATGAAACTTCAACCAAAGTACATGGTTTTTCCCTGGTGGCAATTTCCCCAAACTGCTGACATGCTGCTTAGGAGAAAATAGCCTGAATACTGCTAAGTATGCAGACCTAAATCTTTTGAGGCAGCAAATATCACACGTGTCACCAGAACAGTAAAATGAAATCAGTAATAGGACAGTTAATTGTGGAAGCCTGCCATTCAAGGGCATAACAAACAGGCTTCCCAAAGTCTTTAGCATGATATTTATATGCCATTTTAAATGAGTCCTAGGAGAATTGCCATGACAAGGTCAGCTCATCAACAAATGACTTTTATAGCTCCAGAGTAAAATTATTCTTCAATTGACAAGCTCGTGGCTTTGATTATAAAGCTAATTTAAGTTGGTGTTCGAGCCATCTGTCACCTGCTGACATGTTCCCAGGTGCTCACGTGGAGTGAGTAAGGCATCTGAAATAGAACCAAAGATCACACACAGTCACATCTCTTTGGTAGTCCCTGGGGACACTTTGCAACTTATATAAGGCATGATTTGTACCGGATCTGCATAAGCAGTCCTTGGTTACAGAATCAGAGGATGCTAGAATCAACCCGAGAGCACGTACCAGATCCCTAGGGTAATTCCTTTAAAAGGAAGTGCAGGGAAGTACAGCGATTCACTTCAGGTTCTTCAGCTAGGGAATGTCACAGTCACGTGCAGATTCTGCTTTCTTGCCTATGTGTGGAGTTATCTTACTGCCATGCTTTCCTCCCACCTCAAAGATTTATTATTTTAATTATATGTACATGTGCGGGTATGTGCACATGAGTCCTAAAGCCTGCAGAGCAGTCAGGTCCCCTAGAGGTAGAGTGACAGGTGCCTGTGAGCAACCTGATATGGGTGCTGGGATTCAAACGTGGATCCCCTGCAAGAGCAGAGTGTGTTCTTAACATAGAGCAGCCTCTCCAGCCCATTATTGAGCTTCTCTCTTGTAAATGTTGCTTCACCATAAGCCTTAGGTTTGTCCAACCTCCTGCTATGATGTGGGGAAAAGAACACTAACTCTAGGATCAGATTACTTAGTGGTGGGTCCTAGATTTGACAGTCTCCATTTATATTCAAATCATGTAAATATTTTATTGTAGTTTGAGACAGCATCTCCTGTAGCCAATGCTGGCCTCAAATTCACTATACAGTTGAAGATTGCCTCAAATTCCTGATCCTCCTGTCTCCAACTTCAAAGTGCTGGGATTCCACCATTTCCAACTTAAACTTCCTTCTTCCAACAAAAAGGAAGAATGAGACAGGGTCTCACTATGTAGCCCAGGCTAGCCCAGAACTCAGAGTCCTGTTGCCTCCATTTGCAAAGTACTAGGGTTATAGGCATGCCACCACCAAGGTCAGTCCAAAACATGAAACCTTTCTTGCTCTGACTTCATTGTTTTTGTGTCTGTCTCATAGTGCCCTGGCAAATACAGAAGGGAAACTGTTTGTTAATATATGTTCAGATTCCAGCTAGCTTGTCAATTCCAGAATGGTGGGGAGTAACAAGAAATCAAATCCCTTTGAGTTTTGTCAGCATTCTATGCTTTCACTATTGTGCTCAGCAGTTTTATGTCAAGTTGACACATGCTAAGGCCATCTGAGAGGAGGGAATTCAACTAAGAAAATGCCTCCACAAGATCAGGCTGTAGGCAAGCCAGTAGGCATTTTATTTAATTAGAAATTGATGGAGGAGAGTCTAACCCATTGTGGGTGGTGCCGTCCCTGGGCTGGAGGTCCTGTGTTCTATAAGAAAGCAGGCTGAAAAAGCCATGGGGAGCAATCCAGTAAGCAATATTCCTACATGGCCTCTGCATCAGCTCCTGCCCCCAGGTTTGAGTTTCTGTGCTGACCTCCTTTGATGACGAACAGTGATGTGGAAGTGGAAGCCAAATAAACCTTTCCTCCCCAACTTGCTTTTTGACATGGTCTTTTATCACAGCTGTAGTAACCCTCACTGTGACAACTGTGCCTTGTTGTAGTACCCATGTGTAAAAAAGAGAAACAGCAATTATAAGTAGTTATGATAAATTCAACAGAACATTTTTTTTTCTGTTTTATGAGACAGGGACTCATCAATTATCTTTGGTTAACCTAGAAGTCAGAGAGATCTCCCTGTCTCTTCTTCTCCACTGCTGGGATTCTCAGGTATGCATTATCATGCCTGGAAGAAGAATCATTTTTAACAATCTTATAAAAACAGTAGCAATTTGTAAAATTGAGGACAACAGTGATTGAGATAGAAGAAACAGCATCAAATGGATCTTGGAATGTGATTGAATACATTAGGAACATCAAGCTAAAGAAGCTAGAGATAAGTTTGCTAAGAAAGGCCAGTTCCAGAATAAAAGACATTTGGCTTCAACACAGTTTTACAGAAACTGTAAATGAACATAGATAGATGATAGATAGATAGATAGATAGATAGATAGATAGATAGATAGATAGATAATGATAGGTAGATAGATAGATAGTTGATAGGTAGATAGATGCTAGATAGATGGGTGGATGTACAGAGAGATAAACAGACAGACAGATATCTGAGAACCCGACTTGAGCCTTAGGCTGCCAACCTGTGACTATTAATAGAGGAATGAAGGGAAAACACTGACCACATCTAATTTCTAATATCCACATACAAGCCATCCAATGAAATTCAAAGCTTAAACACTGTTCTAAAGTGTTTCTATTCTATTATAAAAAAGAAAACAAATTTTCTTCACTTTCAAAACCCATCCTGTTTAACTTCATTTTATTTAGGAACTTATTTTATGCAAGTCTATTATATACTGTCAAATAGAAGTTTCTCTACATTGTTATCCCCTCAAATTTTTATGTTTTCAAGACTAGTTCTCAGCAGGAAGAAATGGATCCAGTTGCTTAGCCATAAGGTTCCTAAAAGCCCAGAAGATTCTATCATGTTTTTTATTTCTGTCTAACACACATTTATCGTAGCCAATGTGCCAAGAGTGGCTGGTTTTCATCTCACTGTTAAGCACTCTGAATTGTGTGTATCATCCACAGTCAAACAAAAAGGCCCGGGTGATTTCCTGTGCTTATTCATAGAAGATTTTGTTTTATAGCTAAGATGTTAACCACCATCATAGAGATCAGCTTCATGATGTTATTTCTTTTCACCTTACTCTCACCTCTAGGTTCACTTACCACAAAGAAAACTAAAGTCACTTTCTCAACAGTGTCAAGTTAGAAAGGTGGTTGTATAGCTGTTGAAATAATTAAGCACCCACGAATGCACTGAGACAGAACAAAGTACCTGAATCTTTTGGGCCAGTGACAACTTTTAACCATTTTTGGTTGTGTGAACAGCTCACACACACGAGGTCTCAGCTCAATATAAACACAAGCAATACTTCTGATTTGTTTCTATGGTTTCAAATCACTGCAGATGGCATCCATGGTGTGGCTTACCATAACACCTCCTGCTAGAATTCTGGTTATAGCACCCTCCTGCATCCCTTAAGAGATGTTATCCCCAAATCTGCACTTCTTAGTTTCTGAGCACTGTCTTTCTTCTTTTTGTAACCACTGCTTTGAGAAGATGACCCCAATTACTGCTTGATATGCCTATAATCACTGTGTAGAAAAAATGTTTATACTAGGTTGACAAGATATCTAAGTGCCGTATAAGAGAAAAGTAAATTCTCACTTTCAACAATAATGCATTAGGCTGATCCTGGACTCAATACTACAGTTCAGTGAGTGCTCAGTGAGCCAGTTCCAATATTTTGTTAGTATGATATTCTGTTATATAACCATTCACTTTAATCAGATAAAAATTCAATAGAATACCCTCTGTATTAAGATGATATTGAAGGAGCCAGAACAAAGATTAGATGAATTGATTCTGAATGCGTACAAAAAAAACAAAGAAACAGAAAAGAACAAAAAACAAAAATCCTTCTGTATTCTGAACCCAGTTCTTCCTTCTACAATAAACTTGTAACAGACATTACATGGACTCAGAATTACATTGGCTCCTTTGGTTCTTGGGATGTTACAATTGTCCTGAATAAGGTCACCAGTTTTCCTGGATCAATAGCTTACAGATGACATAAAACGGGAGATGTCTTGGCCTCCTAAGAATTGTGCTTTGGGGGACAAAGAGATGGCTCAGCAGGAAACAGCACTTGCTGCTTTTGCAGAGTACCCTTTAATTCTCAGCATCCACATAGTATCTCACAATCATGCAGTTCCAGAGGCTCCAACATCCTCTTCTGACTTTCACAGGCACTGGCACACACACAATACATATGTATACATGCAAACAAAACACTCATACATATGATATGAAATAACTCTAAAATGAAATTTTAAAAAAGAACTTAGTTTTATCCTTTAGCACTGTGGGCATCTCTAGATAGCAATCAACTCACTGGGTTTGGATAGATTAGTCATGTGAGTCCACTAAAGCCCAGGATAGAAACCTGGAGAACATGCACATACACACAGGAAAAAGGGGAGACACCCAAAATAAAAATGGAAAAGTAATAGTAATGTATGATGCCAACAAAAAAGGAAAATAAGCATGAATATGCATGGATCAGTGTTGTATTACATGGAGAAAGATGTTTCATATTGCTGGAACATAAATGGTAAGAGTAGACTGGTAGATTTACAGTGCCACTAAAGGGGACACAGAGCATGTAAAGCACCCCCATACAATACTGTTAAGTGTTGAACTTCTTGTTGATCATGAGAACACACTAGTTTTAAAATAAGAACAGAAATGTACAATAACTGGGACTGTCTTAGAAGGTTGCAATACTCAAACTATCATCATCATGATTCTCTCTCTCTGTATAGTTTTGATGGAGTTTCTCACTGACTTTGACTCTTCTCTTGAGTATAGCATAAAGGATTAGCCTAGATGACCTCTATAAGTCCTTTTGTTCTCTGTACATCCATGTTTTCCTCAGATTACATTCTTATGTGTTCCACATCAAACCTTATTTCTGTTACTTGAATACTAAATTAGTAAAATATACTAAAAGAAATAAAAATTTCAATAACATGTAATTGAAAAGATCAAAGTCAATGAATTTGAATATCATCCAATTAATATCTTTATTTTACAAGTGACGAATCCAAGACCTAAACAATTCAGGCAATTGTCTCCTCCCATGATTATAGCAGGCAGGAATCAACACTTCCACGTCTAAGTTTTAATGCATTGTTCTCAAGACTGTAAAATTAAATCCCTGTCTCAGGGAGGATGTTTGAATCTCACTCAGAAGGGGAAATAAAATGGGCATTAGAGGTGGATGGAGAGGGGATGGGGAGGGCAATGGTGGAGGTGATCAGAAGTAGGGAGAGTTGGGGAGAGAGGGCTCAGAGAGAGAACAGAATCAGAAGTTGGACACACCAGAGACCTAGGAGAGGGGAGGCTCCCAGGAAGTCTATGGGGGTGACCCTAGATGAGATTCCTAGCAACAGGGATATGGATCCTGAAGTGGCCACCTCCTGTAGCCAGGCAGGACTTCCAGTGGAGGGATGAGAATACCAACCACCCACAAAATCTTCCACCCAAAATTTATCTTGCCTACAAGATGTGCAGGGACAAAGATGGAGCAGAGAAATTGAGGGGATGGCCAATCAAAGACTGGCCCAACTTGAGACCCATCATATGGGAGAGAACATTTCTAGAGCTCTTCTGGGTATCTTCCATACACTACAGTAAAATCTCATAATGTTCTTTGGCATACTTTACAAAAGAATGCAATAAGCCAGTGAGATGGCATGGAGCACAGGGGCCATCGAGTTAGAACTGAGCTTTGAATCCAGTTGGTCCTTTCCCAGTTGCAGTCACTGTTTACCATAACACATGTACCTACAATGATAAGCTTCTTCATTTGCTTAACTGACTAGACTAGCTGGATAGTGGTACCCCACTCCATCTGCTTGTCTCCATCTCCCGGCATTAGGATAATAGGCACATACTGTGGTGCTGTCACACTCCCTCTACCCAATGAGCCATCTATGTGGATCTCAATGTCATATTCACCTCCATTGCACTCTCTTGTCCTCGCTCTCCAATCCTGCTAAGTCCTACACTTCCACAGTCCCTCATCTGCTTTAAAGTTAAGTATATACACAAGAGAAAACATGTGATATTTATTGTATACTGAGAATGCTGTCAGGATCATTGGGGTGGCTGGGGAAGGCGATAGAGGAACACATTGTTAAAATTTAACCTAGTGTTTCTAGGGCACATGGCAATTTGATAGCCATTTGCTAAGATATTCAGCAAGCATACCACATGCTAAGTTTATTTAATTTTAAGTAAAAGAATATCAAAAAGGTAAGAACTAATTTTTATATGAAGATCAAATGTTAAAGTTTAAAAGACTTTTCTCCTTTACACAAATAATTTATAGATTAGTTCGTTTGTTTTGAGAGAAAACAGCACAGGATGGCCTCAATTTTACTATGCAGTTTTGGAAGACATGGAATTTCAGATCCTCCTGCCTTTTCAGCTTAAGTGATGGAATTACAGACATGCACTACCATACCCAGAAACACTGATATTTTTCTTATAAATATTTTCAACTGGAAGTGGTATGAGCAAGTAAATAAATACATAGAATAAATTAAAAAGAGTTTAAAACCTAAGGCAGAAATGGTAAATAGGACAAAATTTTAAAAACTCAGTTAAGTAGGAGATTGTAAATAAAGCACATCAGTAATTACATTAAATGTAAATGAACTAAATTTTCAAGGTAGAAACCCAAGTCCTTAGACTTAAATCCTGCTATGTTATTTGTAACATCTAAAACATAAGAAAGCACAATGCAAAATGTGTTGATTAAACATTTTATTCCAACAACAATTAAAATAATGTCATAATGACTACATAAATAAAAATAAACACATCACTAAAAGTAAAAGGGGTCGCAAAAAGATAAACAGATCAGTATACTGAAAATTCCAAGCAAATATAACTTCAGAGGCACGTATTTAACAGCATAACCCCAAGGAAACAAACGCAGCATACTCTACTGACACAGAATTTTGAAACACATAGGAGTCCATTGCTTGTCCTCATCAGGGAGAGTGTGGAGACAGCGAAGCCGTATTGCACAAGCAGGTACACTGAGTGCAAATGAGCTCTCCAGACAGAAGCTTAGAAAATGCAGTATAAAGAAGAGAAGCAGGTGCTGAGAAGGAGCAATCTCAGAGCATGTGACTTCAGAAGCCAAAAGAACACAATGTTTCCAGAGGAGGCCAGAACTAATATTGACAAATTCACCAGCAAATGAAGGGAGATAAGAAACTATTGATATGGCAGTTAAAAAGTCAATTAACTTAATATGAATACTTTTAGTTTCTGTCAGAACCTTAACATAACAATCAATATGTTTTCCGGCTACTAATGACAGGCTTCCCATGTCATAAAAGTCACAGATCTTACTATATCATGAGTCATTAACTATGAATATGAAGAACTGGTAATAGTTATTCACAATTTGAAAATTCTAACCTTAATTGGGGCTACTAGTAAGGAGAATTTCATTAATCTAAAAGTTAAATCACATGTGATAAGGTTCCCTTCTTTCTTATGAGAACATTTTGATTCTTTAGGGATTTCCATTGTACTAGGACTGAGAATGACTTGATAGTCCAGTTTCCTAAATATGGCTGATCTATTCTTCATTATACTTTTCCTATTTGTTGAATGTAGATGACAACAGGCCACAACCACAGTAACCTGTAACCTTGGAGTGAGAGAGACAAGACCCATTACTAGCCTGAACCCTGGGGTTAAATCATGAAGCAAACCCCTACCTCCCTGTATTTGAGGCATATTAGCTAGCACCCTCAACAATATTAGACTTATGTTCAGTGTGTGGCAGTTCCTAGGAAGCATCTTTAAATGGAAAGGGCACCTTTTCAAAACCTCACCTTTTTCCTGGAAAGATGTTGATACTAATAGAGCTCCAACCTCAGGAAGAACTCCCACTGAGGTGAGCTTGGGAGTTAAGCAAAGTTTGTCAGGCAGGGTAAGATAGATGGAACCTCATTGATTCTGTGAAAATGTTATTCCTGTCTCAGCTCACCCACCTATAGAATTGTTTTCCTTTTTATAAAGAATTTTCCTTTCCATGACATTTTATTATTGTGGTAGTGGAACTGTTTGGGAAGGATTAGGAGCTGTTGACTTCTTGGAGGAAGTGTCTTACTGGGAGTGGACTTTCAAAACACATATGCTATTCCTAGTTTGTTTTCCCTTTTCCAAGTAGTGCTTATGGATTATGTGTAAGATCTTAGCTACTGCTCCAGCCCTATGCCTGCCTAACTGTTGCCATGCTCCCTGCCATGATGGTCATGGACTCTAACCCTTTGGAACCATGAGCCTCCCAGTTAAATGCTTTATTTTATAAGCATTGGTCTTAGTGTTTGGTCATGGCAATATAAAATTAAATAAAGACAGTTATTATATAACATATTTACAAGGTGCAGTGTGGCATGTGAATATAAACATAAATATGTAATGATCAGGTAGGGACAATTGGCCTGTATATTTTCTCAGACACTTTACATTTCTTTTTTTTAATTTATTTATTTATTGCTTCAGGTTACATCTCCATCATAGTGTCCTCTTTCGACCCTTCCCAGTCCCTTCCTCCCACCCTCTACCCCCTAACCTTTCCATCCCACTCCTCTGGAGTGGAGTGTCCCTACATAACAGTCCCCTGCCCCAGTTCAGCAGTCATATGAGGGCCAAGAGCCTTCTCATACACTGGGGGCCTACAAGGCAGCACCACTAGGGCAAAGTGTCTCATTGACAGGATGAAAAAGTCTATGTTCCTGTTCCCTTTGGTGGGTTGGTTGTAGTATCGATATCCTGTACTATATAGCTAAAATCCGACTATAAGTGAATAGATGCCATGTGCATCCTCTGAGCCTAGGTTAGCTCACTCAGAATGAGCTTTTCTAGCTCCATCCATTTGGCTGCAAATTGCATAATTTCCTTGTTTCTGATAGCTGTGTAGTATTCCATTGTGTAGATGTACCATAGTTTTTTAATCCATTCTTCAGTTGAGGGACATATGGGTTGTTTTATGTTCATAGCAGCCTTATTTGTAATAGCTAGACACTTTACATTTCTACGTGTTGGGAACACTCAAAATCCTGTCTACTAGTTATTTGGGGACAATCAATTGCTTGTTGTAAGGCACAGTTATCCTACTGTGCTCTAGAACACACAGAAGCTATTCCTCCTAGCCAACTTCATTCTGTCCTTATTAACCATCTTTTATCCTTCTCTTTCTACCTGGTGTCTTTCAGGTCTCACCAATTACTATTTTATTCACCATTTTATAAGATCACCTCTTTGGCTAACATATGTAAGTTAGAACATGAGGCATTTTTCTGTCTGTACCTAACTTAACACAATGTTCTCTACTCCCATTCTTGTTGCTGAAAATGACAGAATACCATTATTTTATTGGTGTGGCTAAACAATAATATTCATACATATGTATATATATATATGAGTTTTTATTTCCCTTTTCAAATATTATTTTCTTTATTATTATTGAGGGGTAGGACACATGCCATAGCATGTATGTGCAGTTAAAGAACAATATTATAGGGTTGGTTCTCTCCCTCTCTTTTTCTTTCTCTTTCTCACTCTCTTCAAATTTGGTCATTATTATTATTAAAAATAGATTCTTCTCTCATATATTATATCCTGACAACAGTTTCCTCTCCCTTCACTCCTCCCAGCTTCCCCTGTCCTCCTCTCCCCGGGGATCCTTCTGGTTCCCTTCAGAAAAGAGCAGGTCTCCAAGAAATAACAACCAAACATGGCAAAACAAAATTAAATAAGACAAGGCAAAAACCCTCACACTGAGGCTGGACAAGGCACCCAAACAGGAGGAAAAGAATCCCAAGAGCAGGCAGAAGAATCAGAAATACACCTACTCCTTCTGTTAGGAGTTCCACAGAAACACCAAGTTAATAGCCATACCATATATGCAGAGGACCTTGTGCAAATGTGTGCAGTCCTCCTGCTTGCTACTTAAGTTTCTGTGAGCCTATATGGGCCATGTTCTCCTAGTGTCCTCCATCCCTTCTGACTCCTTCAGTCACCTTCTCTGTGAGTTCCGAGGAGAGGGACCCAGTGAAGACCTCCAATGGAGATGGTTCTTTTATTCCACCTTAATGTAGGTTCTCAGGATTAAACTCATATGGCTCAGATTTTGTGGCAAGCACCTTCACTGGCTGAATCATCTTGCTAGCCCTCTGTCTTTCCTTTGTAAGCAATTATCCTCCATGTTTTGCTACATTTGGCCCAGCCTACTCATTGTTGATGTCCATAGTGGAAGTTTACCCTTCTGGCTGGAAATGAATGGGAAGATGAACAAAATGACCTCACGTTGCTTCTCATGGCTAAGACTTAAAACAAATCCAATGCTATTAGATTCATCTGGTAGAGAAATGAAAACAAATACTTGTTAAGCATGTATGTCTCACCTAAACAGATACCATTAACTTCACCATGAAAGATAGTTATCATCATCACAACACTAAAGAACTTGAAGTTCAGAGTGCAAGAGCAAGAGTCATAACACCGGGCACATAAATGGCAGAACTTGAAATTTGAACTTGAGGACAGTTCTTGTGAACACTGTCCTCTATTCTTGCTATCATTTCAGTGTTAGATGTTCCCTAAGACTTGTGTGTTAAAGTCATGTTCCCAATAGTGGTGCTAACAGTATTACCTTTCGAAGGCAAGATCTAAAGAAGAGCTTCATATGTCTTTGGGGACAGTACTACAAGAGAACTGTAAGAGATCCATTTCTCTATTTGCTTGTCTCTCCACTCCCAGTACCCCTGTCTGTGACATGAACTTTCACCTAGAAATGCTCTCCTGCCATCATTACCACCCTCACCAATATCAAACCAATGAGTTCTACTGGATCTTAGACTTTGAACCTTCAAAAGTAGGAGCTGAGTAAGCCTGTTGCTAGTTCTTAAGTAGCTTATGTAGGTGTTTTATTACAGTGATGGCTTCTACATTATTTTATTTCTGCAAGGAAAAAGAGAAACAAAACGGAAATTAACACGAACAGATTGCTTTTGCACAAATACAAACAACTAGTGAAATCAAAATAAGGATTTTCTTATGGTGGGTACGTAGCTTAAATGGTAGAGCACTTACCCATCATACATGAGGTCCTAAACACAATCTCCAGTAGCAGAAAAAATGTTTTTGCCTTATTCTAGATTTAGAGAACTAGTTTATTCTTGTTTATATTTTTAACCCAAACTTTAAAATAAAGATTATTTTGTTAATTAATTATACAGAGTTATGTAGTCTTCAAAATTTCTTTTTATTCACTACTTCAAGCCACATCTCCATCACAGTGCCACTGTCCAACCCTCCCAGTCCCACCCTCCCACGCTCCCATCCTACTCCTCCAGAGTGGGGCGTCTCCACAAAAAAATTTCTTAGAGTAGCTTTTCTCCCTTGAATCAAGGTGAAGGCACACACACACACACACACACACACACACACACACACACATACACACACACTTTCCTTGTTTTCATCCTGGCAGAACAGTGTTTTTCCAAATGTTGACAGTGAAAGTCTGGAGCAACTACCTGGGCCACTGTCAATGTTTCTGCTTTCTCAGATCCCACCTGGAATTTTGAATTTTCTCAGTACTCTGAATGTTATCTACATGTAGGAAATAACTAGGAACAAACTAGGACATGTTCTTTGTAAGTTCCACATCTTCTATGAATACTGAAACAGAACAAAAAATTATTAATGGTCATCAAGTACAACATAATCTTTGTAGTGATGTCACAAATAAAGACATGATTATATTTTATGATAAAAAGTCATGGCCATAATGAAGACTTGGACATTAAAGACATCTAATAAAATGTGTTTTCACAATATCACTTAAGTCCTTCATCCATTAATCTTTCACTCATTCAATGAGTTTTATTAAGTATCCACAATAAGCAGCAGAACAGCCTTCAGTCAAGGGCACACACTATATTGGACTTGTCTCTCAGTTGCTTATTTGAACTTGCTTAGGTCACTTAGCCTTTATAAACTTCTGTTTCCTTATTTGTAAAAACAGGAAAACAATAAAAGGGCTAATATAATCATTCAATGAGCTAATATGAGCATTAAATAGATGCACAATAAATATATAGCATATGTTTATAAAACTTCATACCCATGTATATTGGTAAACATAGAATTCCAGAAATGTTTTGGAAGCATGGTATACAACAATGGCACACACAGACACATTTTTTTATCTCCATGTAATTTATATCTTGGTTAGAAGAAAAAAAAAGACAGACAATGGGGTCGCAGATACTATTGATACCATTCTCTGCTCTTTTCTATATATTTTTTTCTTTTCTTTTTTTTTGGGTGATGTTTGTTTGTTTGTTTGTTTTTCAAGACAGAGTTTCGTGTAGCCCTGGCTGTCCTGGAACTCACTTTGTAGACTAGGCTGGCCTCAAACTCAGAGATCTAACCTGTCTCTGCCTCCCCAGGACTGGGATGAAAGGTGAGCACCATTATCATTTGGCCTATTATTTGAAATTTTGTATTCAGTTTCGAATACACAGAGAAATAGAAACAGTCTTGGTTCTCCTACAGCTTGGTAGTATTTCTTGGTATGTTCATCAGAACATAAGGTTCAGGAATGCTAGCAGATGGTAATAATAGGTTTATGGTCAAATGAAATTGGGAAACCTCAGGAGCTAGCATGTAGATTTATTGAGATTAAAAAGTTGTGGTTGCTTGGGACTTCTTGAAGCTTTAACAATTAGTTATACTTTGGGAAGTCTAAGAAAAAGATAAATGTACAGTGTTTCCCATATTTCCCAAATTTACTACCTGAACATCTTTTCTCTATTTTTGTTTCTCAGTCTACCATGTCCCATAGAACTCTTTGGGTATGATGTAATACCTTAGCTTCTGACCTTACATCAGAGATCCCCACAAGAACTTTTTCATATGTAATCATTATCAAGTTGGGATATCAAACAAACATCATCTTTAGACTAAATAAGAATCTGTTACACAAATCCACTTTCAACTGTGTTATGTTGCATTGAACTAGAAAATACAAAATGTTAGGAAAGCCAGGGCAGCTTTGTCAGTGCACACTGCTTAAACACTGGATATGAGGTGATTTGCAATCATAATTGTGTCTATGAAACTCTACTGCTATGGAAAGGTAGTGGATAGTGTCTAGGGCAGAAATGAACTGCTTTGCAAGACACAGTTTCCAAGCCTCCATGCCTGACCTACTGAATCAGAATGTAATATAAAGCAATCATAATGATAGCTACCTTGCATCAAGTGCTCACTGTTTCCAGCACTGTGCTAACTTCTTTATATGACACACTTTACTTCATCCCTACAACAGCAACCTATGAGTCAGCTCCACTTACTATGATGCTTAGATAAGGACTCTGACTTGTCTTGACTCAAAGTTAAGACATTCCAAGGTTGCATACACACACTGTATAAAAAAAAAAATCTTTGTTTTTACTCATTTACCTCTACTTTTACCAAACTATTAGTAGTAAAATCTTTGCAATATTAAGAGACCATAGGTAAAGCTAGAAACTGCTTCCCAGTCCTTGAGAAAAGAAATCCAACAAGTATAAGTGAATCAGCTGTGAAATGTACTGGAAAACAAATTGCAACCTTGTTTGCCAATCTTTGTTGCCAAAATGAACTCAAAAGCATGTAGTCCACTGGTAAAAAGAAGTTTTCCCACTGTGTGCGGTAAGAGGCCACTCATTAAAGGGCACATGCTCCGGCTTCTCAGTGCTGTCCGGCTATTTTTATCCTTGTGCAGCCATTACCAGAATCCTATGTCCTAGCTGACAGCACTTCCAAAAGAGAGTTGGCATGAAGAAAGAAGTTGTTTAGATAAAGAAAAACAAGAACTGTGGAAGGTCTCGGGCACCATCTGCTCAGATTCTACTCCAACCTCCTGCCCAGAAAATTCTTGGACATTGACAAGGAGACTTGTAGCACCAAGAGCAACCAAATCATGTTTCCTGTGGCATCAAGACATCCACTTTCCATTTCCTGATAAGGTTACCTATAGCAAATAGTAATGATAATCTTGTTTGGTCAAATTAATTTATCCTGATCACTCAAGAAAAGGAATGCTTTCATTACCTGGGAGAGAAGAAATAGATAAAACTTTCTTTAGTGTTTTCATTTTTTATAAATTGGAGCACCACGGAAGGCTTCCTTAAGTATTTTTTAGATGTTAATTGAAGTAAGGCAAGGCAAGCTATTAGAAGTATAATTAATTTGCATGTGAAGACCACAATTGCAATAAATGACTTGAGCTTCATAAGCAAAGTAATTCAATCAAGAGTGTCTCTTCTGAAGCAAAATAAATCCTGTTTTTGTCATTCATATTGCTTAGCAAGACAGCTTTCTTTCTTCAAAATTATCACTGCTAATCTTTGAAAAGTTTCTTAATTTTTTGAATTTTTCAAATGTCTAAGATTATATAATGGTCTTTATAAACTGAGAAAATGCTTTTATTTAATAGTTCCCCAATTTTAAACTTTTCTTAAATGGACAAATATTGGATTTAAGAAGACAAAATCTACCTTTTAAGTGGATTGACAGTAATGTTTTTATGACTAGAAAAATGTATCCCACTCCATGGCTACATCGCTGTAACAAGGTCACAGACCTTAGTAGGCCCCAAGACCTTTGCACTAATGACTATATGTTGGAAGGCACATTCAAGCTATAAAACTCAGTAGACAGCACCACCTGCCAAAACTTAAAAAAAAAAAACCTAATCCATTAAAGTCCATAGTTAGAGAAAGTCTCTAAATGTACTAACCTTGTTTTTTTGGCTTTTGTAGTTCTGCTTCTGGTTACCTGATCTTAACTAAAATATCCCAAGCCAGGACATGGTTTTTGTGCTTAAAACTTACCCTGAGAAAGGCCTGGGGCTACCCTGGGATCCTGAACACCCAGTGTAGTCACCAGCTGACTAATAAAGACTTTCTATTGACTTAAACCCATGTCCAAGCAGTCTTCTCTGGAAAATACCCCACAACAAGCTCAACACCACTGATTACTTCACTAAAGATTCCAAACATATTTACATAAGTACTAAAAATAAAATTAGAGCTAGACTGGCCTAGGTAAAATTCTGATTTTCTCACTTGGTAGCTTGTGACTCAGCTAATCCACTTAACCAAGTCTAATTTCATTTCTTGCTATGTAAAGTAAGATTGCAACTCTAACCTCATATACTTTTATAAGTACAAAAAAAAAGAATTAAAGAAAAAAATGCCAAAACCATACAATGGAAAAAAAAAAGCATCTTCAACAAATGGTAACTGGATATATACATGTAGAAGAATGCAAATAGATCCATATTTATCACCCTGTACAAAACTCAAGTCCAAGTGGATCAAAGACCTCAACATAAAACCAGATTGGGGACTGCCCAAGCAGCCAGTTGTCTGTCATTTCTTAGTTTTGGAAGTTGCTGGCTCTGTACTTCCTGTATATTCAGGTATATTTGTCCTTCTCAGGTCTCTGATGTGGTTGAAGACTAGATAGTTATAGTCTCACAGTTAAATTTCAAGTTGTTTAGGAATTAAAAGGATGCTCTAAGTCTAAGAAGATTTTTTTTTAAGTTGGTAATGCAAGGTAGGATGGAAAGTGAGTTAGGTATAGAACTTTAAACATATGCAGATAGATGGATAATAGAGTATTGATGTTGGTTGCCGGGTATGTGTGGACTGGACATTGGGAATGTATGCTGTGCCTTTTAATTGTCATTAAAAAAAACAGTAAGATGAAGAAAAAAATGGATGCACTAAATCTAATAGAAGAGAAAGTGGGGAAAAGCCTTGAACTGATTGGCACAGGAGACAACTTCCTGAAGAGAACACCAATAGCTCAGGCTCTAAGACTAACACTCAATAAATGAGACCTCATGAAACTGAAAAGCTTCTGTAAGGCTAAGAACACTGTTGTTGGAACAAAACTGCAACCTACAGATTGGGAAAAGATCTTCATTAAACCCCACATCTGACAGAGAGCTAATATCCAAAATATATAAAGAACTCAATAAATTAAACACCAACAAACCAAATAATCCAATTTTAAAAAATGGGGTACAGAACTAAACCAAGAATTCACTACAGAGGAATCTCTAATGACTGAAAAACATTTAAAGAAATGTTCAGTCCTTAGTTATAACGGAAATGCAAATCGAAACAACTATGAGATTCATCTTACTCTCATCAGAATGGTTAAGATCAAAAACTCAAGTGACTGCACATACTGAAGAGGATGTGAAGAAAGGGGAACACTTCTCCATTGCTCATAGGAGTGAAAACTTGCATAGCCACTTTGGAAATCAATCTGGTACTTTCTTTTTTCTTTTCTTTTTTTTTTTAACTGTTTATTTATTACTTCAATTTACATCTTCATCATAGTCCTCTCCCTGCACCCCTCCTGGGCCCAACCTCTCACCCTCCCACCCTTTCCCTCTTCTCCCACCTATCCTACTCCTCCAGTGTGGGGTGCCCTACATATCAACCCCCTTCAGTTCAGCAGTCATATGAGGGCTAAGAGCTACCTCTTGCACTGGGGACCTACATGGTAACTTCACTAGGACAAAGTATCCCACTAACAAGTAACCAAGTCTATGTTCTTGTACTTTCAGTCTGTTGTTTGTAGGATAGATATCCTGTACTATATGGCTAAAATCCAGTTATAAATGAATAGATGCCAAGTGCATCTTTCTGGGTCTGGGTTAGCTCACTCAAGATGAGTTTTTTCTAGTTCCATCCATTTGGCTGCAAATTGCATGATTTCCTTGTTTCTGAGGCTGAGCAGTATTCCATTGTGTAGATGTACCACAGTTTTTTATTCCACGTGTTGGTTGAGGAAAATCTGGGTTGTTTCCAGTGTCTAGCTATTATCAATAAGGCTGCTATGAACATAGTTAAGGAGATGTCCTTGTGGATTGGTGAGGAATCGTTTGGATGTATACCCAGGAGTGGTATGACTGGACCTTGAGGTAAAGCTATATTCCAAGTTTTCTAAGATATTGCCAGACTGATTTCCATAGTGGTTGTACAAGTTTGCACTCTCACCAGCAATGGAGGAGTGTACCCCTTTCTCCACAACCTCCCCAATTTGAGGTTTTGGTCTTAGAATCTGACGCTTTCTAAGAAAATTGGCAATAGTTATACTTCAAGACCCAGCTATACCACTCCTGGGCAAAAACCCCAAATATGCATCACCAAACCACAAGAACATTTCCTCAACTATGTTCATAGCCACTTTATTCATAATAGCAAGAAACAGAAAACAATCAGATGTGGGATAAAGAAATTATAGTACATCTATACAATGGAGTACTACTCCACTATCAGAAGCAAGGATATCATATTTGCAGGCAAATTAATGGAACCAGAAAAGATCATCCTGAGTGAGCTAACACAGACTCAAAAAGATACTCATGGTATTTACTCACTCATAAGTGGATATTAGCCAATACATACAGGATAACCATGCTACAATCAATAGACCCAAAGAAACTAAGTAACAAAGAGGCCACAAGGAATGATGCTTGAATCCCTCTAAGTAGGCTGCAATAAAATAGACATCAGAAGTGGATGGAGAGAGGGAATTGGACAGGAACCCAACATTACTGCCATCTGAGAAGCTTTACCCAGCAGATTATGGAAACAGATGCAGAGACCCACAGCCAAACATTAGGCAAAAAACCAGGGAGTCTTGAGGAAGAGCTAGGGAAAGGGTTGAGGGAGCTGGAGAGGTCAAGGACAGCACATAGACCCACATAGCCAATTAACTGAGACACAAGGAGGCTCATAGAGACTGAACCACCAACCAAGGAACTTGCATGGACTTGTTCTAGGCCCCCTACACATATTAAGCTGTTGGACTGCTTGGTCCTCAAGTGGATCCCCTAACAATTGGAGTGGGGACTCTTTCTGATTTGGATGCTGTTGCCACTCCCTAGATCCCATTTTTCTAAAAGAGTTGCCTTCTCTTGCCTCAGTAGAAGAGGAGGCACCTAGTCCTGATGTGATTTGATGTGCCAGAGTGGGTGGGTGCGGGGGGGGGGAGAGAGTAGGGGGGAAGTAGGTGGGAGGATGGGACTGGGAGGAGAGGTGAGGAGAGAGGGGGATGGCAACTGGAATATAAAATAAACTAATAAATTCATGGAAAAAAATTCTACACTGTGAATCTAAAATTTGTTTTCTCTATGTGATTCTTCTAATGAAATCTTTTATTCTCTTTCATAAAACAAAGAGAGTTAACTAGGCTGTATCTCTAATGATGCCAAACACAGGTAAAAACTAGCAAGCTTCCATAATCATTCAAGTTTGTATGAGTGTGTGTGTGTTTGTGTGTGTGTGTGTGTGTGTGTGTGTGTGTGTGTGTTATCCTCAGAGTATAAAAGTAGTCTATTCCGATGACTCAAAAGTGAAACATTCATCATTTTATTTCCTGCAGTAGCAGTTGGATGTTGTTCTCTCTCTTGAGAAAATATAAAATCAAAAAAGCTCTTTAAGACAGTAGAATAATGCCTGTTGAACACTCATCTGAGTAACTTAGGGAAACTGATACAAATTTGCCTTTCTTTGATTTCTTCATTCAGAAAGTAATGAATAAATTATATTTCCTCACTATTAGATACTTAAACATATTTAAAATGATAAAAATCATATAATCTTGAAAAGTACCAGATTCCTCACAGATAAGCCCAAGACTACTATGAAAAAGCATATTACAATATTGATAATTACAAGGAGACTTTAACAGTAAATGGCTTGTTACTGAAATACCACTGCTCTCCAAAAAAAAGGTCCATTTCTTTTTCTGCCCAACAGAGACGGAAATAGATTTCAAGAACACAGACTGTATAGGAAAAGGCTGGGGACTGACTTTTTATAAATAGCATTGCATCTGAGAATGCATTGTGTAGATCTAAGCACAGCAGAGCAACATGAATTAGGTGTGCGGCCTGTGCCTTTGAAAGAAGTCGTGCATAAATCTTGATAGAATACAAAATATGCCACCTACCATAGGGGAGCTAAAGAGCTGTATGAGACCTGAATAAGACTGTAGCTCTTCTAGCTTTCTTCGTTTGCTTGTTTATTGGGTGAAAGGAAACAGATAATGAAGAAAATATTTAAAATGGTTGCTGAGATATCATGAGAGTCTACAAAAAAATTTGAGGAAATGTGGAAAGAAGAATTGGGGCTACAGGATTTTCCAGAGGACTTCAGCAGAAGACAAGCTTAGCGGAAAAATAATGAAGAGTTCCTCAGGGAGCTAGTCCAACTCAAATGGAATGTGAGGCACAAGAAAAAGATACAGCTCACTCAAAAGGTGAGCTGTATCTAAATGCTGTTGCGGTGTGCACAGCACGCAGCTTGTTTGGTTGTTAGAGAACACATTTCAGATTTCAAATTTCTAAGAAGAAAAATGCTGTGTCTGGGGAAGCCAGTCAAATAGAATAAAACAAGCTCCAGGAAGCACAGGAACAGAATTAAAAATCAAAACCTGTATTAGTTTGAGTAAGGGCAAATTATTTCCACTTATGATGAACTTACGAAACAGTAAAACAGAAGAACAAAGAACGTTTTTTTAAAAATCACTTTCAGGAAATGCATCCAGCACAGATTTGATGTGATTGAGGCACAGGGGAGATGGGATCCTTACAGTGTTAATATGGCTCTGCTGTTTAGGGTAGTGGCCATGGAAATGCAAGGAAGATGAGAAGATAAGTCATTAGGAAGGTGAACTCACTCCACAAGACAGCCACAGAATGTAGGAGGAGAAGGTAAAGGACTGCTCAAAGATGACTATGTTTAGTTTGGGGTGACTAGTTACCAGTAAGGGAGCAGATGCATCAGGAGGAAAGACATTAGCATATTATGGGATGTGACACACTTGAGCTTACAGATGAATACCTAGATGAAGAAGTTCAATAGGTTGTTAGACAGGAACTTAGGAGAGAAACAAGACCATGGGAATCATCTAAATAGAAAAATAAGTTTAACCTATAAGAGAGGAATCTAACAAAGATAGCAGAACATCATTTGAGAAGAAACAATACTGTTTTCCTTTAATGACGAAAATACTAAGAGAAGTAAACATTTTGCTCTGCTTATTCTGTGTGTGGGAGAAAACTGAATGTAGGTGATCATTTAGTATGGATGTGTGAATGGAGCTTGGGAAAACATAGGATAAACAAAATAAAGCATTTCTTTCATCATTTGCCCCTGGCTTTCACAGGAACCTATATTCTTCCTGAACACAGTAAGGAGCAGAGTATTTACTGACAGGAAGTGTGCTTCCAGGCTCAATGGGAAATAGGTACTATGATTCTCAAAATGTCTCACCCTTTGTGTGGGCAGAATGTGAGAGGAAAACACAGTGGTCCTAAGGACGCTGTGGAAAGAAAAGAACAGGTAAGCTGAGATCCATGAGTCAGAAAACAATCCAGTCATCCTTCAACTATGCTCACAGAACGTCACCAAGCTGACACAGACAGAGCCATCAATGGGCCAGTCACCTAGGCAGGGAGGAACCAGGAGGGGAAGAAAAAATGGGGAAAGGACATGGGAATATATAAGTAGATATATTGCCCATTTTGCATTTTTGTTATATGACTTTATGCAAAAATATCTTTAAAAGCAGTTTTGAGGAGCCACAGTAGAGGTTGTTAGCCTCTTGACCAAGGCAGGTGCTCTTGGTTTCTTGGTAAATATATCAGAAATTTGCAGGATTTAATTCTAATCATAAGCCTAAACAAAAATAAGCCTTAATTCTTGATTACCCTGATCACCTCTTGAAACAGAGAGGACTTACAAGAGAGAGAGAGAAATATTCATTTTCTCCAACAGTTTGATTCTGATACCTAGGTTCAGCATCCACCGAAATAGCCAAAGTCCTAACATACCACATTGGGATGGATCTGGATCCTATGAGGTCAACACTAATTTCAGTATTTACTTCCCTCTGCTTCCTTCCCAAATCATTAGCCAACTGTTCCTTCATTACTCCATTTTTTTGTAACTAAGCATCCATAAATCAATTTAACAAATTAGTGGGAAATCATTATTTACAGTATTTACAGTGTACCTTTAGAAGAGTAACACCCTACAAACTGATGTCATTGCTAATGTAAATGCAGTATCCTAGCGTAGCACACCATGAAAATTACAGGCTTTCTATCTTAGAAAACCAAGGAAGCAGGAAGAATACTGAACCGAGGGTTGGGAAAAAATTAGCATGGGGTAGAGTCCTCGCAGAACCTGGTCCCTGACTGCTGAGGTTCTCTATCTCTCTGATTCAACCACATATAGAGGCACATATAAGAGCACTCACATGCTTGCACTACACACACACACACACACACACACACACACACACACACACACGCACATACACATAATTTAAAAATAAAAACAACTCTAAACAATTTTTTTAAATTCTAAATGGATTGCTATGATTAGATGTTAAATAGCCTTAAAGGGTCTATGAATTCCTGTTCCCCAGAGTGGCATTATTGATAGGTAGGGCCTAAAGGGAGATTTCTAGATAACTGGAATCATATTCTCCAAGGGGATAGAGGAATTCCAAGCCCTTCATATCCCTCTTCTTTCCCTTATCATTCCATGAGAAGTTTGGTTCTACCAGACAGTCCACCTTGATACACTGCCTCACCTTGATACAATGCATCATGGTGGTCCCAAAGGGCCCAAAGAATCATAGGCTTAAATATCTAAAACTCTGATGTAAAATAAGTCTTTTCCTCTTTACAAGTGGATTGTTTCAAGAGTTTGTTATAGCTGGGCATGAGCACACACCTCTAATCCAGCACTTGGGAGGTGGAAGCAGACAGAACTCTGTGAGTTCAAGGACAACCTGATCTACAGAGTGAGTTCCAGGCCAGTCAGAGCTACATAAGACCTTGTGTCAAAAAAAAAAAAAAGGCATAGTGATATACCTTCTAGACCTTAGACTGTCCCAAGATCTTTTAACTGGAAGCATGTGGGAATTGGTTGTCACATACACCATTACAGAATACATCCAGCTATCACTAACAAAGACAGTCAAAAAAGAGCAGGGATCTGTTTTTTCATGCAGTAAGATTTTCAGAGGTAGACTATTCCAGGGTAGATAGAGAAACCAGTTCCTTCTAACTTCCTGCCCTGCATTCTTAGAATTCAAAAATCCACCCACAAAGCCACATCAACGTTCCAGGTGGATAACAAAGGAATTCTGAACAAATCCAAAACCCAAATTGAATAAGAATCAAGTTCAAAGGTTTTTTTCTTATAATGATTTACGTAAAATAAATGAGTATAGAATATGAATATCTAATGCTAAGACCATCAGAATTAAAAGTCAAATATTAAATAACTTTTGGCCAGAAAAATAATCAAAACACGTTAAAGTTAAAAGCAATGAGCATACTACATACAAAAATATATATGATGGGGCCAAAGTCATACTTAATATGAAATCCTAAATCTTAAATATATTCATTAGTAATTATATTATGAATAAATACTAAATTTAATAAAATTAAAATATTTAGTGTTTCAAATGATAAGATCAATAAATTAGAAAATATAAAAATAAAACTGATGAAAATCATATTATTAAAGGAGAATAAACAAAGAGATAAATAACTAAATTGTGAGCAAAAGATTATAAAGAAGAAAAATAGTTGTAGCAATATATGTTAATGTCTCTATTTAGAGGTGTAAGATATTGATAAAAATGCCAGAATCTCTTCTAAAATATGTTCTATCAAATATTATCTAAAATAGAAAATTAAACAGATCCATATGTAAAAGAAATGAATTGTCAGCCGGGCGGTGGTGGCGCACGCCTTTAATCCCAGCACTTGGGAGGCAGAGGCAGGCGGATCTTTGTGAGTTCGAGGCCAGCCTGGTCTACAAAGCGAGTCCAGGACAGCCAGAGATATTCAGAGAAACCCTGTCTCGAAAAACCAAAAAAAAAAAAAAAAGAAATGAATTGTCAAAGAATTATTCTTTGAAAAAGAATAATATGTTTTTATATGCAAACCTTATTGTGCCATTGCTTGATCAACGCAAACTGACAATAACTAGTTATTGTTCTATTTTAACTGTTTTAAGTCATAAAACACAATTTCTCAAGTGGTTTTACTAAGAAATGATTATTTCGGATACTGGCTTACATATTCAGAGATCTTTCTGTGTAAGTAGAAAATTAACTCTTTCTTTTCCCAAAATGGAAAAACAGCAATCATTTGTTGACTATCAACAGATTCCTTTCTGCCACTTCTCTATTATAGTAAACAGATCTTACACACACACACACACACACACACATACACACACACAAACACACACACACCCCTCTTAAACCTTTTAAAAGCTTCTATGGATCTTAGTATAGAAACTGAAGTTCTGAGAGACAGGTGGTTCAATGGTTAGAAGCGCTGACTGTTCTTCCAGAGGGCTAGAGTTGGTTTCCAACATACATGTCAGGTGGAACCCAATCACCTATAATTTCAACTCCACGGGATCTAGCGCCCTCTTCTGGTCTCCACTAATACCTGCATACATGGGGCTAGAACCAAAGGACCCATGTTCAAATGTCAGCACCCACATGGCAGTTCAAAACTGTCTGAAATAGCAAGGCAGGGTGGTGCATACCTTTAATCCCAGCACTCATGAGGCAGAGGCAGGCGGATCTCTGAGTTCGAGGCCAGCCTGGTCTACAGAGTGAGTTCTAGGACAGCCAGGGCTACACAGAGAAACACTGTCTCAAAAAAAAAAAAAAACAAAAAACAAAAAACAAAAAAAACCTGCATACATGTGGCATATATTCAGATACATACACACATAAATCATAAATAAAATTTAAAATCCTTAGCGTAACTGGACACATACACTCAAACCCACATGTGTGTGCATGAGCACAAGTCCACACACAAAACCTGCACAACCTGGACAGTTACATCTCTACCTCAACACATGTGTTCGCTCTATATACCTGTCAGAGTGGGTTTTTGGTTTTGGGGTTTTTTTTTGTTTTTAGTGTTTTTAAAATATTTGTTCAATTATAGCTTCATCTAGAATACTTCTCTACCCATAAACCTGTGGTTTTGTCTACTTAACACTTAGTTATCTTTCAGATCTCAGCTCAGATTATCCCTTAGGTAGACCATATCACTTTTTTATGGTATCACTGAACTTTTCACTTTAATTGATTTAATGACTTCTTAACTAAATTTTTTGTGTTCATGTGCATGTATGTGGTGGCAAATATCAGGTGTCTTCCTCTGTCACACTCTACTTCAGTTTTTGAGCGTGGGTCTTTCACTGAACTTGGAGTCCATTGATTGGTTAGATTGGTTGGGCAGTGACCTGGTCTCTAACACACACACAGCTTTTTATGTGGGTGCTGGAGATCCAAACTGTGGTCCTAAAGCTGACACAGCAAACATTTTACACACTGAGACATCTCCCCAAGGCCGGTTTGTTAATTATGTATTTGTGACTATTTCATGTCTCCCAAGCCTCGTCGTTAGAGTTTATTAGACAGCAAACTCCGTGAACATAAAGATTGTATCTGTTGCTTGCACTATGTAACACAGGAAGAAACTAAGTCTCTGGTAATTACAATGAATTAAATATGAACTGATCCAGGGAACACTAGCCAGAGCTACAACCAGATATCTACCATTAGACTTATACTGACCATATAAGAGTTCATTCTTACTGATAGGTCGATCAAATAAGACTTTAGCTTTCTTAAGAACAGAACACTTTTTTAAACTGAAAGAGCTATCACAAATTAGTGGTAAACACAGTAACAGAGCAAGAAAAAAAGAAGATAAGTAACTGAGAGGTACTTCGCTAATGAAGAACACGAATGGCCTTTAAATGCACAAGGAACCAGGTGTGGTACCACTAGCCTGTAATCCCAGCATTTGTGAGGCTAAGTCAGGAAAGTCATAAGTTTGAGGCCTGTCAGGGATGCATAGTAAGTCTCTCTCTCTCTCAAAATAACCACTAGATGCTTAAAATATGGCTATGAGATATGAATACATTTGATTAAGTTAAGCCAGGGTTACTCAGTGGAAACTGTGGGTCAAATTCATTCTACCATGGTTTAGATTGGACTCAGTGGTTTTTGTTTTGTTTTGGTTTTGTTTCTTATGTAAGTATACATTTACAAACTAAGAAACCTAAATAGAGCTTGGGTTTTGGCCTCTTGCAGCCATCAGCTAAAGCTGAGAAATGACCTCCTTAAATGGCTGTCACATCAATGTCAGTCTGGGCAAATGTACCTTACTAAATATGGGGTGGTTTGGGGAGAATACATATACTTGTTCAAGAAAATTTACTGTTTTCAGCATGCAACAATCAGCTGCACTCCTTTACACAAACAGAGGTGTTACATTCCGGGCTCTAGTCCCGTCCAAGCTGCCTGGGAGCCATGTGATTCTCTTTAGTACTTTCTATATTTATGTTGTCTTTATATGTTGACTTTTCAATTTACCTTTCACGATGCAATCTTATTTCTTTAATTTTGAAGTTGATGAGAAGCCCATCATTAGTCTCAAATGTTAACAAAACTTAAAAGACACAATTTCACTTAATGTCTATCATGAATCCAAGTTGAAATGCAGGAACTATCCCTGTCACTGTTCTCCCTTCCTCCCCTCCTCTATCAGATAAGCTGTTAACACTTACTAAAAAAGGAAAGAAAAAAAAAAACCTAAAAGTAATGTTTACAGTGTGGCCACAAAATACAGTTATAAATGGTACTTTGAGTAGAACTGAATCTTATAAACATTTGTTCAAACTACAGACATATTATTTGTGCTTATGAGGCTAAGCTAGTCTTGCACACACGTCTGTCAAATGCATGGGAAAACTGCATATTTTGATGTTGTCCTTCTGGATGAGTTACACACTACTGAGTATTACAATACCACAGGTTTTACACACAGGCTCCAGAAACAGTTTGGGAACACCATCTTGACTCAGAGTAGATAATAAGACCTTCATAATGAAGTGAATTAATGATTAGAAGTTGTTCAAGCACAGACACGTCTTTTCTACCATAAAGAAGATGGTCTTATGAATTTATCTTCTATCTTAACATCTATTGATGGTAAAATATTAATTCAAAGAATTAATGTTAATTCAAACAATAGGCCTCAGAATTATCTGCATTTATTTTAAAGCCATATCCAGAAAGGAGTCGATTTTCTTTTTTAGTGAGAACATTTTGAAAGAAGCTGTTAAGGTTATTTATAAAAGTCTGGCATATTTCTCTTGGCAAGAAAAACCCCTTGCTTCAACTGTAGACAGACTGCTGTCCAAAAAAGACAAAACTTGGAAGCAGGTAAGTTGTCAGCCTAGCTCTGCCAAGACAGGGTAGGTAAGTCCTTCATAATTCCTGCTCTACAATCAATGTCTGTCAGAGAAACGGGGCCAAATGGCTGAAGATTGATGCTGTAACGTATGGAGAGAAAATGGGAACTGTCCAGGCAGCCACTGGTATGTCATTTCTTAGTTTTGGAAGCTGCAGGCCCTGCACTTCCTATAAAATCAGATATATTTATCCCTCTCAAGTCTCTGAGGTGGTTGAAGAACACTTAGCTAGAGTCTCATAGTTAAATTTTGAGTTGTTTAGGAATCAAGAGGGTGTTCTGGATCTAAGAAGGTATTTTTTAAATTGTGAGGCAAGTTAGTATGAAAGCTGAGTTAGACATAGAACTTTAAACTCATGGAGATGGTTAGATAGTAGAATGTTAAAGTCAGGTGCCAAATACATATGGACTGGACATTGGGAATAAATATATGGTAAGTCATATAACTCTCATAATTGTGGCCTATTTATTTCTGTTGTTTTGTATTGTATTTATAGTTATAAGAGAGAGAACCATTTGTTGGACTGAAAGGGAGAGCTGTTGGGGGGGAAAAGAAATACCTTAAACTAAAAAAAAAAAAAGGGCCTGCAGCTGCAGCTTCCCAAACTAAGAAATGACATACCAGTGGCTGCCTGGACAGTTCCCATTTTCTCTCCATACATTACAGCATCGATCTTCAGTCATTTGGCCCCATTTCTCTGACAGACATTGATTGTAGAGCAGGGGTTATGAAGGACTTACCTACCCTGTCTTGGCAGAGCTAGGCTGTCGACTTACCTGCTTCCAGGTTTTGTCGTTTTTGGACAGCATTCTGTCTACAGTTGGAGCAAGGGGCTTTTCCTACCAAGAGATAGGCTTGCGACTACTTCCTATAAAATCAGATATATTTATCCCTCTCAGGTTTCTGAGGTGGTTGAAGAACAGATAGCTAGAGTCTCATAATTAAATTTTGAGTTGTTTAGGAGTCAAGAGAGTGTTATAGATCTAAGAAGATACTTTTAAAATTGTGTTGCAAGTTAGTATGAATGTTGAGTCAGATATAGAACTTTAAACTCATGGAGATGTTTAGATAGTAGAATGTTAAAGTCAGGTACCAAATACATATGGAGTGGTCATTGGGAATGTACGTTAAGCCATATAACCCTCATAACTGTGGCCTAATTACCTCTGTTGTACTGTATTATATTTATTATTATAAGAGAAAGAGCCATTTGTTGGACTGAAAGGGGAAACTGTAGGGGAAAATAAGATATACCTTAAACTTAAAAGAAAAAAAAAGGGAAGAGGATGGGGGGTTGAGGGTGGGAGGTTGGGAGTGGAGGGGGAATAGGGAAGGGACTGCGACTGAGATGTAACTTGAAGAAATAAAAAATAAAGGAAAAAAAAGGAAGAGGATGGGGGATTGAGGGGGAGGAGGGTGGAAGGGTGGGACTGGAGGGGGGAATAGGGAGGGGATTGTGATTGAGATGTAACTTGAAGAAATAAAAAATACATTATTTTTAAAAAAAAGAACCAGACCAGTTGATCAATGGAATTGAATTGAAGACCCAGAAATGAACCCATACACCTACAGTCACTTAATTTTTGAAGAAGCAGCCAAAACCGTACAATGGAAAAAGGACAGCATCTTCAACAAATGGTGCTGGTCCAACTGGATGTCCATTTGTAAAAGAATGAAATTAGACCCATACTTATCACCTTGTACAAAACTTAAGTCCAAGTGGATCAAAGACCTTAACATAAGGCCTGACACACTAAATCTAATAGAAGAGAAAGTGGGGAAAGTCTCGAACTCGTTGGCACAGGTGACAACTTCCTGAACAGAACACCAATAGCTCAGGCTCTAAGACCAACAATCAATAAATGGGACTTCATGAAACTGAACATCTTCTGTAAATCAAAAGACACTGTCATTCTTTTGTCACAGCAAAACGGCAGTCTACAGATTGGGAAAAGATCTTTACCAACCCCACATCCGAGAGGGATAATGTCTATAATTTATAAAGAACTCAAGAAACTAAATAATCCAATCAAAAAATGGGGAACAGAGCTAAACAGAGAATTCACAAAGGAGGAATCTCTAATGGCCGAGAGACACTTGAAGAAATGCTCAGCATCCTTAATCATCAGAGGAAGGCAACTCAAGACGACGCTGAAATTCCATCTCACCCCTGTCAGAATGGCTAAGATCAAAAGCTCAAATGACAGCACATGCTGGCAAGGTTTTGGAGAAAGGGGAACATTCCCCATTGCTGGTGGGAGTCCAAACTTGTACAACCACTATGAAAATCAGTCTGGCGATCTTAGAAAACCTGGAATAGTTTAGTTCTACCTCAAGACCCAGCCATACCACTTCTGGGTACACATCCAAATGATTCCTCACCAAACCACATGGGCAGCTCCTCATCTATGTTCATAGCAGCCTTATTTGTATTAACTAGAAACTGGTAATAACCCAGATGTCCCTTAACCTATGAATGGATAAAAAGAAAAAAAAAGTGTGGTACATTTACACAATGGAATACTACTCAGCTATCAGAAACAAGGAAATCATGCAATTTGCATCCAAATGGATGGAACTAGAAAAGCTCATCCTGAGTGAGCTAATCCAGACTCAGAAAGATGCACATGGCATCTATTTACTTATAATTGCATTTTAGCCATATAGTACAGGAGAACTATCCCACAACCAACAACCAAAAGGAACATGGACATAGACTTTATTACCTGTTAGTGGAACACTTTGCCCTAGTGGTGCTGCCCTGTAGGCCTCCAGTGCAAAAGAATGCTCTTAGCCCTCATATGAATGCTGAACTGGGGAGGGGCTGATATGTAGGGACACCCCACTCCAGACGATTAGGATAGATAGGAGAAGGGGTACAGGGTGAGAGGGTGGGACCTGGGTGGGTGGAAAGAGGACATTGTGATGGAGATGTGACTTGAAGTAATAAATAAACTTAAAAAAAAAAAAGTCTGGCATGATGATTCATGTAATCCCAGCAACTGGGAGTCTGAGGCAGAATTGCTGGGAGTTCAAAGCCAACCTGGGCTACATAATGAGTTACAGAGCTACAAAGAGTAAGACCCAATCTCAAAAAAACAAGAAACAAAAGTTTTCCTGTCACCTTGCAGTATGTACAGGCAGAAGACCCCAGAGGCCTGCAGCCACGTGATCCTCCATAGCCGGCACCACTACTATAAACAAGCATGTGATGGAGAGACAGGAGAGAAAGACAAGCGAATAGGTTTGTACACTATGAAAGCCTATGAAGAGGCGGAACTGGAGGCATGAGGGTGGTGAGAAACAATCTGATATGAGTAGCTTGCCATGCCACCCAAGGCCATGGTGGTGTCCCGACCTGTGCTGCTGGTAAGAGTCATGTCTGGGTCCATGGCCATATGGCAGCAGGGGTCTGTGTTAATCAATGTCTATGGTCTATGTTACCAACAAAGTCCACACAGATGTGCATGGTCCGTGCTGCTGCCTGGGGCCATGTTGAAGTCCAAGGGCTATGCAGAACTGGTCCTGCCTCTCACTGGAAGCAAAAATGGGGAGAGTAGCCCCTGCAGCCAGTAGAGCTGGCTCTGGTAGCACTGGTGCAGCTGGCCCCAAAGGCATGAGTGTGGAAGAGCTGGCCCTGCTCATTGCCTGGGCAACATGGGAGAGCAGGCCCCGAGGGCATGAGAGCTGGTGAGCTCATCCTGCCCCTTGCGGGCTGCAGCGCTTGGGAGAACGGCCTGCACCTCACCTGGGCAGCACAGCAGAGCTGATCCTGGTGGTGAGGGTGAAGGAGACTGGCTCTGAGGGCATGAGCACATGAGAGCTGGTTCTGTCCCTACTGGCTACTGCAAGCAGGAAAGCTGTCCCCTTCCCTCACCTGGCAAAGCAGGAGAGCTGGTCCTGGTAGTAAACACAGGAGAGCTGGTGGGCTGAACAATGTAACTACCACCCAGGCCCAGATCTAGGACTTTGAGTTGGTCCACCCCAACATCTACCCCATCTATGAACTGGTGGAGCATGTTAAAGGGCCAGTCCTGCAGATCCAAAGCTGCAGGATCTCCATGACACAGGGAAATAACAGGATATCTGAGGAGTCTTGGTGAGAGTCCAGTATTGATAGTGTAGCAGAAGCCAGGGACTTCGAACTAAACTAAAATGAACACTTGCAAGAAAAGCTGTTTGGGCAAAAGGGTATTCTGTGTGACATGCCGAAGCTTCCACAGTGAGATGTTTGTGGGTGATTTTATTTTCCTTTCCAGGAGGAGGTTGCAAAGGCAGAGGGCAGATGTGAAGTGACCTTGATATGGGTGGGGTTGGGGTGCATGATGTGAAATTCACAAAGAACCAATAAAAAGGAAAGAAAGGAAGGAAGGGAGAGAGAGAGCTAACTCTGAGCTATATATCCCTAACCTCTTTATATCATTTTGAAAGCTAAAAATCAACAAAAGCAACTTCTTCAAGAAAACAATTTAATTTATAAGCAAATGCTATTACTAACAGAGAGAAAATAGAAGTTATCAAATATATAGTATCTTTCAAAAGGTGATTGTCCTACTTTCATCTCTGTGGCTGTGATAAAATATCCCACCTCCCCCCCCCAAAAAAAAAGCAACTGAGGGAGAAAGCTTATTTAGCTTACAATTCTAGGTCACCATCAATCACAATGGGAAATTAAAGCAGTTGACCACACTGCATCCAGTCAAGAGCAGAGAGAGACAGACATGCCCTTACTGCCTGACTGCTCACTCTTACACAATTCAGGGTCTAGCCTAAGGAATGGTACCACCCAGAGTGGACTAGATCTTCTTATATCAATTAACAACAAAGATCATTTCTCAAAGATATATCCATAATCTGATTAAAATAATTCCTTTTTTGAGGATCTCTTCCAAGGTTGTATCACGTTGACAATTAAAACTAACCAGTAACTAATTTTTTTTCTAAAAATTTTCACCAAGTTTTATGTCTCCATTCTTAAATTTAGACTCAACTGTGAGGGAAGAGGGCACAGACGCATGGGGCACATGTTTAAATACATGGCTTTGATTCAAATGGCCTGTTAATATGTTTAATTGATAGTGGAGGATCCAGCCCACTGTGGGAGATTAGGGCACAGAAGGAATTGCAAGGAGAGTGTGGTAGAAATATTATTTTAAATACAGTACTCATGGGATGTATTATAAAATTATATTACAAATCTCAATAAATTAATGTAAAAAAGATTTCTAAGGTCCCACCTAAAAGTGATATAATCAATATAAATTGCTGCAAAGAGATTTTCTTGACTGACAAAGCTCTCTGCAAGTTGTTTAGGAAGCTCTAGGAACATAGTTTTCATGAGTTCACACAGGTGCGAACCTTTCAGTGGCATGACTACCTTGGAATCTCTGAAGTAACTGTAACTCCCCATCCCTCCACCCAAATATAAACCGTGTTGGTTTACTAAGCTGCATTTGGGTAGAGTCATTTCCTTTATCTTTTACTGATACCCTATCTGGAGTAAACTGACATTTGTTCACATGTCTCCAGGAAAACCCATGCAATAAACTCAATTTACACCTGAAGAGGAAGCAATGGAACCAAAGATGATCAGGAAAGAATGATTGTATAGTCCCTGCAAGGGGTGATATTATGTGCTCCTGACAGTGATCCACCTGAGGTTGAAATATTGATAGGTACAAACTAGCTATGGCTACCTTTCCCATATGTTATGGAGTGCTGTTTCTTTGCCTTACATGACAGTTGCATGCTTCTTGTAATGAATGATAGATAAGCATGCTGCCAAGTCTGAGGCATCTGAGAATGGAGTGGCCTTTGGGGAATCCCAGGATGCCACCTTCCTCATCACAGTATGAGGTAGGGTGTGTTGCTAATGAATTGGGTGTGCCTCCTAAGTACAGGGACACCTCCCTTCAAAATGGTTGATAGACTGGAGAATGTGCTGCAATCCCAAAAAGATGCATGCGACATGATTGTAAAGAAAGCTATGGTGGCTGTTGCATGCGCTTTGCTATGAACAAAAAGACATGAAACTAAGGCTAAGCTCTTTGCCCACATAGGAATTATAACAGGAAAGAGTTGTGTGGATGGTGTCCTCTGCATTCGCCTCTGATTGGCAGGAAATGTGGAAAAGGGGGAAAATGAGATGAAGTTGTTGGATTTGTTTCTTACAGTTGGTAGAAAGGGGAAAGGCCATATAAGTTATATCTAGCTACAGAGGCTTTTTGGGATCCCAAAACTTGGAACCCATGGAAAGAATCAAAGAGCAAAGAGGGAAAAAGTAAATCAGAAGTCTTAAAAGTTACAATCTATAATACAGAGAAAAGTGAAAATCCTAATTTAGCATACAAGTAGACAAGAACCAGAAACTGATAATCATGGTTTGCTTGGCATCTCAACTACTTAGATTGGGAAACCATTTAAACACGGAATGAAGGAGTTCCTCACAGCCTGAGTTGTTAGGCTGTGGGACATGGGGGCTGATGGGGTCAGTGTGAGTGCCACAGGAGCAGAGAAAAAGTGTGATGTAAACTATTCATCTTTTTGAGACAAAGGCTGCTGGATCTGAAGCAACATGAAGGAAATTGGTTAATGAAATGGCTCACTTGAGCAATTAAGAACTGTTGGTTATGACTCCCAGAGATCCCCCTATCAGGGGCAGGAAGACAGTAGAGAAAGGGCAGGTACTGTGAAAACTGGGCATGGGAAGAGTTGGGGTTTCATGTCCTTTTCACCACGCTGGACAGGACTGTGTCCATTAGGAGCATCAATAAGAAGGGTGATTCACCAGGGAATTCAGGACTTTATACATTTTTGTTGATCTTTATGAGGTATCTTTATGATGCTCTGGCCGATCTAAATGATTTAGACTAGCATATAATTTGGGTCCTCATAACAAATAAGAGGGACTTGGAAAACAACAAAACAGACAAAGGAGTCTGCCTAGGTAACTTGAAGACAAATGCAGCAAGACTTGTGTTGAGCCAGAGTTCCCATGGAAAGAATTGACAAAGTCAAAAACCATGCTAGTGAGCTTTTAGAAGACATTCACATCTGAGCAACAGTTCACAAAAGATGCCTTCCAACATAAAACAGGATAAGTCAAAAGCTTAAATTTATCCTAGTGGGGAGCAATTATTCTCTTAAGAATATGTTGTATGTTGGTCTGGTGTTGCTATGTATTCAAATACTTCCCCCAAGATCTGGTGGCAGTCCAGACAAACACATTCTCACGTATTCCAAGTGATGTTGTGCAAACCTTGCTTGCTAATATTTTCTGACTGGTTAAATAAAAATTTCTGATAATCAATCACTGGGCCAAATAGTGGTAGGCAGGTCTTCGGTTCCAGGTTGGGGGGTCTCAGGTAGGGACCAGGAGGTCAGCAGGGGGTGGCGGCAGGAAGAAGGAAGAAGATAAGAAGAGGACATAGCTGATGGAGCGGATCCAGCACAGACAGGAAGACTGATTGTAACTTGGGGAGTGCAGCTGGAAAACAGCCAGACTAGCATAGAAAAAATAGTTTAGGTGTAATTGCCCAGTTATTGTGCTAAAGCTGTTCAAATAAATTGGTAGGACTATATCTCAATTACTGGGGGAATGGCTGGGTCATAAGGGCTCACAGAATTTAATAAATATTCAACTAGAGTTGTGTACATACCTCCCCTGCAAAAACACTACACTGAGTGGAGATTGTTCACCTACTCCCAGGCTCATTTAGCTGTTGGAAAGACAGGACCTATGGTGCTGGCTTGGATCCTGTCAGAACCAGAAAGCCAGGTGCAGTGGTAGGTATAGCTGGCTAGAGCATGGCCTTGCTCCTCCTTAGGCCTAAGTCAGGCCAAGCAGTGTAAGGCAGCTACATCAAGACACTTGTAGGTTACCTGCTACCCTGAGATGACAGCAGCAGTCCAGGATGACAGTAGGGCAAGTCAAGCATTACAAAAGCTAAGATGATGTAGTGTCCTCTAAGCATGCCACTGTACCCAACAATGCTGTACTGATTAAACAATCAATAAGATCTTTTCATTCTGTACTGGCCCTTTACTAGTGTTTCTTTTCCAGTATCCCTTTACTTATCCAAGACAATTTGGCTCTTCCTTGGAGCAGAGATGGGTCTTCAGAAATCCTGACTACTCATTGTAAAAGGTTTCTTTATATGATGATAATCCTTTGGTGTTTTACAGACTTGTAAATGCATATAAACAGTCAATTCATATAGGCAACATCAGACTAGAAAGGCTAACTACTCACATATAGAAATTGCATTGGTTACAGGAACTAGTACTGTGATCTAGAGATAGTTTTAAAAAATTAACTCAAGATTCCTCTCTTATGACCTAAAATACCAGATTAAAATATTTTAAAACATGTATTAATTTAAATTACATCATTTGAGAAATCTGCTGACACTAAAAAGGAAGCAGGAAAATGTCAATCCTGAAAGTAGCAATTATGGAAGTTTAAAAACTTACACCAGTGTGGTAGAAGTTAGGTCTCTTTAGTGAAATTAGTAGGTAGTTCACATTAGCATTTGGTAGCACAAAAGGAAAGCTTGGCATCCCATTACTTGATATGGGCAAAGCCAGTTGTGGCCAGACAATATGCCCTGTTGAAGAGGTGCAGCTAAGAAACCCCACAAGCCACACAGATGACATCAGTTGCCACGAGAAATGGGACTGCTGGGCATTGAGAGAAATCTCGTGGACCCTTGAGACTGCCAAGGATCTCGAGATAAGGCAATATATAAGCCAGAGAACTCCACTCGGTCTCCCTCTTACTCTTGCCCTTACTGAGAAGTCACGCTGAGGAAGCGCACAGCAAGTTACACCATTAACATTTAGACTGCTACAGCCCAAGGCAAAGGCATGGCATAACACTTACTGAGAGAGTTCTTTAAAGGCATCTGTCAAGCCACTGGGAGAGGGTTACAGCCGTGAGGCTTACCTGGGCCTAAAAGATCATGAAGGCTAGTCACAGCTGTGGAAAAGGCCAGCCTCAGTTTGACAGTTGGAACAGATTGACTTTATAAACAGGCCACAATTTGGTAGTTGAAATAAATGGACCTTGTGAACTGGCAAAGTTAGGCCCAAATGTACACTAAGCTTTGAAAAGGATTGCCTTCTGAGACTGCTGTAAACCAAGTCATCCTGCATGGACCTATAGTAAAATTATTAATATCCTTTTTAAAAAGTTAAAATAGTGTTAATTAAGTGTTTTTAGTAGGTATTAGAGTGTTCTTAGATATTAGGGTGTTCTTAGATTATAGATTTTAGATTATAGCTTTTAGGTAATAGGATTGAGGTATTTTATAGGTATTTCTTAAGCATTAATAAATATAAGTGTTTATAAATAAAAATATTCTGTTACACACCTGCCTCTCTAGGATATTTAAGTGAAGGACATAATAACACTTTGAACAGAGATGTGCAGCAGAGCAGGGGTGGTTGGTTAGTGTCCAGTATGGCAAAACATGGATGGGCTATCCCAGGCAGCATCTGCGAAAGACAAATCATTTCCTTTGGGCCAGTCTATACTCTCCAAGTTTCTGCTCTTAAATCTGGTTTCATTGGTAAGTTTATCTCCCAGGGAGAGAATATATTGACAGGCTGACAGGAATGTTTGGTCTGCTGGCAGTTACAATTGTAAACTAATAGATTGTCTCTTGCAAGTTTTATTGAGTTTGATTAACTATCCAAAGTCCTTAGCATTTTCAAATCAAAAGCTGAAAGGTTAGATCTCAGTTCTTGGTAACCTCACTAGAAGATACTACTTAGGAAGCCCATCCTGGACAGCTTATTAACTTCTAATCATTATCTTAATTACCAGCCTTCAGGGAGCCACTGGAACCCAGAGCACACATGGTTACCATTTACACTCCACACACTACTTAGTAACGTTGTCAAGGACATCAATGGCCTCTAGAAAGCAACTAACAAACCCAGAGAGTTCTATCAATAGTATTTCTACTGTACAATTCTGTCTCTAATGCAATGTTCACATAGGGCCAGCTTGGGCTACAGAACCAAAAAAAACCCAAAAACCACTCTAATGGGAAGAGTGACTGGAGTATAAGAAGGAGGCACACTCAAGTGTCATAAGAGATCAAGCATGAAACAGAAAGGGAAAGAGAGAGAGAAAAAGAAAGTAGGAAAAGGAGGAAAGGTAAGAGAAAGAGTAGGAATGTATTACTTTAAATGTTTGTTTTCTCTATGACTAGTGGGCTTTACTGTGTATGTTAACAACCATTTGAACTACTCTGCAAATTGCTTGCTCATATCACTTGCCTTTTTTTTTTTTCAGGTTTCCTTCCCCCTCTTTATTTGATATAAGTTTTCTATATTTCACATCAGTGTTGTTCATGTTATATATTGTATGTGTGGCAAAATTCTCTTGACTTGGCTCTGAGGGGTTATATGACATTTGCTGTTGTACAAAATTACTTTTACATTTTTAAGTATTTCTGTATCTAAATACAACACCTGAAAACAGCTGAGTAACAGGAGGCAGCTTGTTTTTTTTTTTACATCCCAGTTCATTATCAGCAGATTACTTACTCCTGGAATAAAGCAAGAGCACATTCTGACTCCAATATCTCCAGTGGTAGACACTCTCATTGTTGAAGGAAAATACTCCAGGAAGGCCACTATGCTTTGCTGAGAGTCAATTCTGGAGACCTGCACTTGAGCCAAACCTCCCAATAGCTTTCCAAGGAAATGACTGTTGCTTCAGAAGGCTCAGCATTCTTCTTCCTCCCCCTCTAATAGCTAGAACGGCTTATGTCCTACAAGTTATTAAAGATATAAAATAAGAAGTAACATAATACCAACTTTAAAAGTAATATGTATTACATAATTCTACAATACAGTACAGACAGAGCATGCAATACAAGCACAAAAACATGAATATTTATACAGGAAAAAAGAATCTCTAAATACAGTTATAAAATTCTTGTGGTTATGTTGGTAAACTCTACATAATAAATTTCATTTTTGCTTATCTGTTTTCTCTGATATTTCATTTAAGGAAGAGCAAATTTCAAACAAAGAAAATTCTCTGAAAAGGGAAAAAAAAGACATCAAAATGTATTTTGAACTGTTGTAGACAATTAAGACTAACCGAAGGTATTAATCTGAATGCAGCACCATAATTCATTATGTATTACACCCCTAAAAGAAGAGTAATATGCGCCATAATCCTGGAAACAAACATCTGTGTACTCTAGTAACAGTCACGCTGTTGCTTTGCTAGACAAAGGGCAGATATCTTGGGACCAAACATGAGGTGAGACAAGGCAGGGCTGCAGCTGTTGGGAAGTTTTCTGTGTTTACAACAGCAGAAGCACCTCCCTTAGAAGTAACTACAATAAAACAGAATGCAAGTGCCTTTCTCTAGCCAGAGGTTAACAAGATTTTTAAAAAGGAAAAAATTCATTGAGTGCCTAAAGACTTCATGTCCTCTTAACTAACCATGTCCACTTAACTAACATTTCTGGGTTGTTGTTCAGCTCTGCATTTTCTTTATCCATGAGCTCCATTATTTAGTTTCAAATGAAAAACATAGGACCAAAACAAGGACTTCTTTATTCAGAAGCAGAAATAGCCATGATGTGTATTACATTAACATCTGTGAGAAAAATACACTATTCTTTTTTTTCCTTTATTTTTTATTTCTTCAAGTTACATCTCAATTGTAGTCTACTCCCTTTTCACCCTCCAGTCCCACCCTCCCACCCTCATCCCCCATCCTCTTCCCTTTTTTTTTTTTTAAGTTTAAGGTATATCTTATTTACCCCTACAGTTTCCCCTTTCAGTCCAACAAATGGCTCTTTATCTTATAATAATAAATACAATACAAAACAACAGAGGTAATTAGGCCACAGTTATGAGGGTTATATGGCTTAGCATACATTCCCGATGTCCAGTACATATGTATTTGGCATCTGACTCTAACATTCTACTATCTAACCATCTCCATGAGTTTAAAGTTCTATATCTAACTCAACATTCATACTAACTTGCAACACAATTTTAAAAGCATCTTCTTAGATCTAACACTCTCTTGACTCCTAAACAACTCAAAATTTAATTATGAGGCTATAGCTGTCTGTTCTTCAACCACCTCAGAGACCTGAGAGGGATAAATATATCTGATTTTATAGGAAGTACAGGGCCTGCAGCTTCCAAAACTAAGAAATGACATACCAGTGGCTGCCTGGACAGTTCCCATTTTCTCTCCATACATTACAGCATCGATCTTCAGTCATTTGGCCCCGTTTCTCTGACAGACATTGATTGTAGAGCAGGGGTTATGAAGGACTTACCCTCTCTGTCTTGGCAGAGCTAAGCTGTCGACTTACCTGCTTCCAGGTTTTGTCGTTTTTGGACAGCATTCTGTCTACAGTTGGAGCAAGGGGCTTTTCCTACCAAGAAATAGGCTTGCGACTAATTCAATCATCTCCCACTGGAGATTCTTCGATGCTCATCTTCTACTTGGGGTAGAATAGGGGGTGCTGTCAGGAGTTGATATGTCTTGATATAAAAAAATCGAAAGTTACGAAAACATCTTTGAATGCCATATTCTGCAGCTCTCTTGAGGTTTTTGAAGAGGCCCTATCTATCTCCTATAATAGGGTAAGCAGATGTGGCTTGTCTCTTAGCAGCTTTATTTCTGATTAGCTTACAAAATAACTATAATAGGCTGTCATAGTACCTAACAGAATGACGGGCTTGCATAACTATTAGTTTGCATTTCTTAATTATCCTAAACAGTTTATGACAATTAGTAGTAAAAGGCCGAAACATCACATTTCATTTTTTTTTTCTTTACCTCCTAACCCTTCCATCCCATTTCTCTGGAGTTGGGTGTCCTTATATAACAGTCCCTCATCTCAGTTGAGAGGTCATATGAGGGACAAGAGCCTCCACATTCATTGGGGGTCCAAGAGGCAGTACCATCAGTGACAAGTGTCTCATTTCCCGGGAGAAAGAACTAAAAATCAAACAAACAAATAAGCAGACAAATAGATAAAAAAGACTTAAAAATATATATTTTAAAAATATAAAAAATAAATAAAAATAAAAAGTCTATGTCCAAGTTCCCTTTGGTGTGTTAGTTGTAGTATTGATACCTTCTACTATATAGCTAAAATCCTACTATAAGTGAATAGATGCCATATGCATCCTTCTGAGTCTGGGTTAGCTCACTCAGGATGAGCTTTTCTAGTTCCATCCATTTGGCTGCAAATTGCATAATTTCATTGTTCCTGATAGCTGAATAATATTCCATTGTGTAGATGTACCACAGTTTTTAACCCATTCTTCGGTTGAGGGACATCTGGGTTGTTTCCAGTTTCTAGCTATTACAAATAAGGCTGCTATAAACATAGACGAGGAAACTTCCTTATGATTCCGTGAAGAGGCATTTGGGTGTATACCCAGAAGTGGTATGGCTCGGTACTGAGAAAAAGCTATACCAAGTTTTCTAAGATATTGCCAAACTGACCTACATAAGTGGTTGCACAAGCCTGCACTCCCACCAGCAATGGAGAAGGGTACCCCTTTCTCCACACCCTTGCCACCATGTGCTGTCATTTGAGCTTTTGATCTTAGCCATTCTGACAGGTGTGAGATGGAATCTCAGATCATCTTCAGTTGCATTTCTCTGATGATTAAGGATGTTGAGCATTTCTTCAAGTGTCTCTTAGCCATTAGGGATTCCTCCTTTGTGAATTCTCTGTTTAGCTCTGTCCCCCATTTTTTGATTGGATTATTTGGTTTCTTGGCATTTAATTTCTTGAGTTCTTTGTAGATTTTGGATATTATCCCTCTGTCAGATGTGGGGTTGGTGAAGATTTTCCCCCAGTCTGTAGGCTGCCGTTTTGTTCGAATGACAGTGCCTTTTGCCTTACAGAAGCTTTTCAGTTTCATGAGGTCCCATTTATTGATTGTTGATCTCAGGTCCTGAGCTGTTAGTGTTCTGTTCAGGAAGTTGTCGCCTGTGCCAATTAGATGAGGAAACTTCCTTATGATTCTGTGAAGAGGCATTTGGGTGTATACCCAGAAGTGGTATGGCTGGGTCCTGAGGAAAAGCTATACCAAGTTTTCTAAGATATCGCAAGACTGACCTCCATAAGTGGTTGCACAAGCCCCACTTTTTCTTCTAGTAGATTTAGTGTGAACGGCCTTATGTTAAGGTCTTTGATCCACTTGGACTTAAGTTTTGTACAAGGTGATAAGAATGGGTCTAATTTCATTCTTTTACATGTGGACATCCAGTTGGACCAGCACCATTTGTTGAACTTGCTGTCCTTCTTCCATTGTGCCGTTTTGGCTTCTTTGTCAAAAATTAGGTGGCCATAGGTGTGTGGGTCTATTTCTGGATCTTCAATTCAATTCCATTGATCTACTGGTCTGTTTCTATACCAATACCATGCTGTTTTTACAACTATTGCTCTGTAGTACAGCTTGAAATCTGGGATGGTTATCCCTCCAGATGTTTTTTTATTGTACAGGATTGATTTAGCTATTCTGGGCTTTTTGTTGTTCCATATGAAATTGAGACTAGCTCTTTCCAAGTCTATAAAAAATTGTGTTGGTATTTTGATAGGAATTGCATTGAATCTATATATTGCTTTTCGTAGGATGGCCATTTTTATTATGTTGATCCTACCTATCCATGAGCATGGGAGATCTTTCCATCTTCTAAAGGCCTCTTCCATTTCTTTCTTCAAGGGCTTGAAGTTCTTGTTGTACAGGTCCTTTACTTGCTTGGTTAGAGTTAGCCCCAGGTAATTTATGTTGTTTGTGGCTATTGTGAAGGGGGTTGTTTCCCTTATTTCTTTCTCAGCCCATTTGTTTGTTGTATAAAGAAGGGCTTCTGATTTTTTTTTTTAAATTAACTTAGTATCCAGCCACTTTGCTGAAGGTGTTTATCAGCTGTAAGAGTTCTCTGGTGGAATTTTTGGGGTCGCTTATATATACTATCATATCATCTGCAAATAGGGATAATTTGACTTCTTCGTTTCCAATGTTTATCCCCTTGATCTCCTTTAGTTGTCTTATTGCTGTAGCAAGAACTTCAAGTACTATATTGAAGAGATATTGTGAAAGTGGACATCCTTGTCTTGTCCCTGAGTTTAGAGGAAATGCTTCAAGTTTCTCTCCATTTAATTTGATGTTGGGCACTGGCCTGCTGTATATTGCCTTCATTATTTCTATGTACGGTCCTTGTATGCCTGTTCTCTCCGGAACTTTTAGCATGAAGGGGTGTTGGATTTTGTCAAATGCATTTTCTGCATCTAGCGAGATTATCATGTGGTTTTTTTTCTTTCACCTTGTTTATATGGTGAATGACGTTGATAGACTTTCGTATGTTGAACCTTCCCTGCATTCCTGGGATGAAGCCTACTTGATCATGGTGTATGATACTTTTGATGTGTTCTTGAGTTCGATTTGCTAGTATTATATTAAGTATTTTTGCATCAATGTTCATGAGGGAGATTGGTCTGAAGTTCTCTTTCTTTGTTGGGTCTTTGTGTGGTTTAGGAATCAGGGTGACTGTGGCCTCACAGAATGAGTTTGGCAGTGTTCTTTCTGATTCTATTTGGTGAAAGAGTTTGAAGAGTATTTGATGTTAGCTCTTCTTTGAAGGTCTGGTAGAATTCTGTGCTAAAACCATCTGGCCCTGGGCTTTTTTTAGTTGGGAGATTTTTAATGACTGTTTCTATTTTCTTAGGATATAGGGCTGTTTAATCTGTTTATCTGATTTTGATTTAGCTTCGGCAGGTGGAATCTATCAAGAAAATTGTCCATTTTACTTAACGTTATCAAATTTGGTGGAGTATAAATTTTTAAAATAGGATCCAAATATTCTCTGGATTTCCTCAATGCCTGTTGTTATTTCTCCCTTTTCATTTCTGATTTTGTTGATTTGGGTTTTCTCCCTCTGTCTTTTAGTTAATTTGGCTAAGGGTCTGTCTGTTTTGTTGATTTTCTTGAAGAACCAACTCTTGGTTTGGGTATGTTGTGTCTTCATTTTCGTTGGATTTTACGAAGTCTTTGATTTCCTTCTTTATTTCTTCCCTGACCCAGTGGTCCTCTAGTAAAGAGTTGTTCAATTTCCATGTGAATGTAGACTTTCTGTTGATTCCTTTGCTATTGAAGTCCAGCTTTATTCCATGGTGGTCTGATAAGATACAAGGGGTTATTTCAATTTTCTTTTATCTGTTGAGGCTATCTTTGTGTCCAACTATATGGTCGATTTTGGAGAAGGTTCCATGAGGTGCTGAGAAGGTGTATTCTTTTGTGTTTGGGTGAAACGTTCTGTAGATATCTGTTAGGTACATTTGGTTCATGATCTCTGTTAGACTCATTATTTCTCTATTTGGCTTCTGTCTTGATGATCTGTCCATAGTTGTGAGGGGGGTGTTGAAGTCTCCCACTATTAAAGTGTTTCGATCGATATGCGATTTAAGTTTTAGAAGCATTTCTTTTATAAATGTAGGTGCCTTTGTATTTGGGGCATAGATGTTCAATATTGAGATGTCCTCTTGGTGGATATTTCCTTTAACGAGTATGTAATGCCCTTCTCTGTCTTTTTTTATTAACTTCAATTGGAAGTCTATTTTGTTTGATATTAGGGTGGCTACTCAAAATTGTTGCCTGGGTCCGTTTGCTTGGAAAACCTCTTCCCAGCCCTTTACTGAGATAGTGTTTATCTTCAATAGTGAGATGTGTTTCTTGTATACAACAAAAAGATGGGTCTTGTTTACGGATCCAGTCTGTAAGTCTGTGTCTTTTTATTGGCGAGTTGAGTCCATTGATGTTGATGGATATTAGTGACCAGGGGTTGTTACTTCCCGTTATTTTGGTATAGCTGGTTGTCTTGTGTTTCTTTTTTTTAGTTGCTGTGGAGGTTTCTATTTCCTCTGTTTTCTTGGGTGTAGTTATCTTCTCTGTGTTGGAATTTTCCTTCTAGGATCTTCTGTAGGGCTGGGTTTGTGGGGAGATATTGTTTGAATTTGATTTTGTCATGGAATATCTTGTTTTTTCCATCTATGTTGAGTTTTGCTGGGTATAGTAGTCTGGCTGGGCACCTATGTTCTCTCAGGGCTTGTAGGACATCTGTCCAGGACCTTCTAGCTTTTAAAGTTTCTGAGAAGTCAGGTGTGATCCTGATGGGTCTGCCATTGTATGTGACTTGGCCTTTTTCTCTTACAGCTTTTAATATCCTTTCTTTGTTCTCTACATTTGGAGTTTCTATTATTATGTGGCGAGAGGAGTTTCTTTTCTGATCTAATCTGTTTGGTGTTCTGTAAGCCTCTTGGATTTTTACTGGCATCTCTTTCTTTAGGTTTGTGAAGTTTTCTTTTATGATTTTGTTGACGATATTTCCTGGACCATGGAGTCGGGAGTCTTCTCTTTCCTTTATGCCTATAATTCTTAGGTTCCGTCTTTTCATTGAGTCCTTGATTTCTTGGATGTTGTGGGTGAGAGATTTTTTAGCTTTCTCATTTTCTTTGGCTGTTGTACTGATTTCTTCCGTCGAATCTTCCATGCCTGAGATCCTGTCTTCCATGTCTTGCATTCTGTTTTTCATACTCACATCCGTAGTTCCTGTTCTCTTCTCTTGATTCTCCATTTCCTCTTTTAACTCTGACTGTGTTTTCTTTATTGTTTCCATTTCTATTTTCATGTCCTGAATGGTATTGTTCATTTTGTACATTTCCTTCTCCAGTTTGCTTGTTTTTGCCTGGAAATCTTTCATTGCTCTGTCCTTTTCCTGTTCAAGCTGAGTCACCTTGGCTTGGAGCTCTTTAATGGTGTTATTCGTTGTTTTGACTTGTAAAATTGTGGCTTCTTTGAATTCTTTTATAGATTTTAGTTCTTCTTGAAGGGACTCTATCACTTTCCATAATGTAGAATTGTCATCGTTTTCATGTGTTTCAGCTGTGGTGAGGTGGTTCAGGCTGGATGGAATAGCGTTGCTTTCTTTTGTTGGAGTCATTTCGCTTTGTTTTTTTTTTTTTGTTTTGTTTTGTTTTGTCTGGGGACTCTGGCCATGTGGAATCTTTTAGCTGTCTTCTAGACTTGGGTCCAAAGGGGGCGCTTTGGTGTAGGATTCGAGTTGTCTTCCTCCACCCCTATAAGGTGAGTCATTCAACCCTGCCTCCTAGGTGGAGACCTAACTAATCCAGGTGGTGGAGCTGTGTACAAGTAAGCTCTGGTTCCCCGCCAGAAGGGCCAGTACTAGTACAAAAGTCTGATATACGAGTTTCAAATATCTCACAGTTTGCCCGGGGTTGGTTCCTGTAGCGGGTAAATCTGTAGTTCAGCTTCAATAGCAGCCGTCACAGACTGCGATCTGCAGTCTGAAGGCACTTTGCAGCCGAGCTGCGCTCACTTCCAAGGGTCGCAACCTTTCGCCAGATAGCTGGATCATCTGTGCGAGACCTGGGGGTGCCCAGCAGGGTGGGGATTATCTCTGCATGGGATCTGAATCTGCCCGCTGGGTATTAGATTGGAACTTACCCAGAGTCTCTCCTGGTGGGGGATGGGGGGATCCCGATTCCCGAGTCCGGCGGCTTCCTTGCGTGTCCGAGAGTGGGAAGGACCGTCCTGCCCAGGGATCCTCAGTGGTCCCTGGGTAGTTGGGTGAGATTTAGAAGGGGTCGAGCCGTTTGTACAGCGTCCTGCAACACTCGCCGCCCTGTGACTGTTAACCCCAAAATCAAAATACGTCCGCGCAGGCTGCCGCCATCTTGGATCCCCAAATACACTATCCTTAAACTGTTACTATTCTTACCACATTTTAGCAGAATTAGATCAGTAATATTATTAATAGTTTTATAAAACTATTATTAATAACATTGTTATTAATAACTACATTTAAATGTAGTAATAAATACTACATTGAAAATGTCTTTTGATACCAGTTCCTCTTAATTATGTCCCTCAATGACATGTTACTTATAGTATACTCTGATTTTTATGGTTTTATATTTTTTATGGTTATTGCTTTCTGTGACTTAAGAAACTTGTGGCTATCCCTAAGTCACAAAGATATTCACCTATGATTCTGCAAAAACAAAAACTTAAAGTGCTTTTTAGCTATATATGTAAGTCTATGTCTAAGCTCAATTTCATTTCTGGGAGATATATATTAGGGTCACAGTTCATTTTTTTTCATATGAAAATTCAGCTATTCCATCCATCTGCTTTAATCCTTCCTTGATTGCTTTGCCAACTTGGTCAAAAATCAAGAGATCAGATAAGTATGAATCTATTTTAGGGTCTCTCTTGTATTCCACTCATTTATTTGATTAGTGGTTACTACTTTCTATAGCAAATTTTGTATCCCTTTATAAATCTTAAGCTTCAAAGAAGTATGGAAACCAAGTTCATTGCTCAGCCATAACTGAGACACTTAACATTATACCTCACCCCTCCCCAATCCCCAGTACTGAGAGAGAGAACACAAAGGACGATGGTAGAGAAATCCTGGAAGAGCCAGAGGTCAGAGAAAACTGTGCGACAGTGTCTTCTGGTCAGAACAGCTGAGGTTAGCTGGTAAAATCAAGCCAGTCAACATTCCGGCATAAATGGGGAAGGGCACAGGAGGCCCCACTCCTAGCTGAGGAACTACTGGCAATCTGTGGTTGCTAGGAGAAGGGAGTCAATTTTCTCCAGGGGTGTGACCCTTGACTTGTTTATGTGCCCCACTACACTAGATGGCCTCATACCCTCAGTGGGTTATTTAAAAAAAAGAAAGAATGAGGGATGAAGAGTTAGGAGGGAATTAGAGTGTGAATATGCTTAAAATTACTTTCTATACATGTGGAAATTTTTCAAAGAATAAAAATGTATCTTAAAAAATTAAGCTCAAATGAGTTAGGCCAACATGAGTCTAAGACAACCCTCAGGAAACTTTTAAATAATTATATCACAGCATGGAAACACTCTAGAACTAGCTCTTGATCAAGAGCAAAGTTCACTTCCTCACAAGAAAGAAAAAACAAAAAAAAACCTGAGACACTATCATCTGAAATTGTTTGAAAATATTTTTTCAATTTTGCTCCAAAATTTCTTGTTAGTTCTGAATCACTGAATCATAACTCTATCAGATGCTTAAAATAATTTATAAATGCATCAATGAACCAAACAGTGCTTTTTAAAAAAGAAATGAAACTAACCGACAGATATTTTTAAAAGTACTCAATATCCTTAGCCATCAAGGAAATGCAAATTAAAACTCCTTTGAGTTTCTATCTCACCCCAATGAGAAATGCTATCAAGAAAACAAAGGATAACAACACTGAGGACAAGGGCGGTGCTACTGGTCTGAATGTGGATCACTGCTACTGCAAGTACAAACAAGTGCAGCCACTAGAGAAATCAGTGTGGAGTCTTCGCCAAACCAAGCAAAACAAAAACAGAACTACCAACCATGGTGGCGCTCGCCTGAGGCAGAGGCAGGTGAATCTCTGAGCTCAAGGCCAGTCTGGTCTACACAGTGAGTTCCAGGACAGTCAAGGTTACACAGAAAATTAATAAGTCTCAAAATAATTAAGTAATGAGATAAATATAGAGCTATCCTGTGATCCAGCTTTATCACTCCTGTGCACCTACTCAAAAGACTTTACATACCAGAGATACTGGCATACTCATAGTTATTGCTGTTCTATTCATAACAGCAACGAAAAGGAATCAGCATAGTTGTCCATCAACACTTGAATGGATAATGAAAGTGTGGTACTTAGCTTTGTGTGGTGGCACATGCCTTTAAGTCCAGCACTCTGTAGGCAGAGGTAAGAGGATCTCTGAATTTGAGACCACTCTGGTCTACAAAGTGAGTTCCAGGACAGCCTGTCTTGGAAAAAAAAAAAAGTATAGAATCTTCAGAAGAATGGACGGATCTAGAAATTATTAAATGGGATAACTCAGACAGAAGACATATGACATGTTTTCTCTCTCTTACTAGATAGAACTGGTTTTGAAGAAGTTTGGGGTCAAGTACATGTTATGTGAGAAAGTACAAGGATGAGAAAAAAGGAATAGGGTCAAAAGAAATTATGCATGAAAATACCAAAAATGTAAACTACCACTTTGTATGCTAATTTAACAGATAAATCTGAATCAAAGCTGGAGCTGGAAAATGGTATATAAGTTACCTAATAAAATAAATTATTTTCACATAAAAATCTTAAAAAGTCATGTATCAATTTTTTTTAAATGTGCTTTGATGAAAAGGTTTTTTTGTTTTGTTTTGTTTTGGTTTGGTTTGGTTTTTCAAGACAAGGTTTCTCTGTGTAACATGTCTGGCTGTCCTAGACTTGCTTTGTAGACCAGGCTGGCCTCGAACTCAGTGATCCGCCTGCCTCTGCCTCCCAAGTGCTGGGATTAAAGGTGTAAGCCACCATGCCCGGCGAAAAGTTTGTTATAATAAGTTGTAGTAAGTTTTCCTTTCAAGTTTAATTTGGAAAAAAAAAAAAACCAAACAACTTTTGAAAGACAAAGATCCAATGAAGGCACATTATACATGGTTCCTGGAAACTGCAGCATGTACATTCAAATGGCCATGGAGGAATCCTCTATTACCACTGCTATCTTTTAAAAGAATCCAATAATTTAAACTGTCAAACCCTTAATTTTCAATGAATGCAGAAAACAATACCTTGAAAACCAGCATGTACATTCAAATACCACTGCTATCTTTGAAAAGAATCTGATAACTTAAACTGTCAAACCCTTACTTTTCAATGAATGTACAAAACAATATCTTGAAAACCAGGATGTCAAATTGAGAGTAACTCAAAACTCTAAGATTTACGAAGTGTTCTGACTTCCAATTTTGTTTTGAAGAAAAATATTCCTCTAGTCCCACAGTATATAAATAACCCCTAACAACTGAAGAACGTTTGCTAAAATAAAATTGGTATGTTTATTGTCTTCTTTACAGATAGCAAGGTAAATCATTAAAAATTGTCATCATATTTTTTGCAAATGACTGGCCTTAAAAATGAAGTTGGTATGAGATAAAATTCAGTTTTAAGCTCCGCAAAATACACAAAGACAAAAATACTGATTATTTTTGCCATAAAAAATTAGAAACAGATGATCTAGTTTAAGATCTGACATTTACAAATTGGATATTTAAGCTAACAAATAAAAGTATTAATCAGAACAACTACAGATAAAGCATATTACTTGTGCATTTTCCAGGTTCATTACTATCGTTGTAATTTCAGAGTACCAAGAGCTCTCAGATCCAATATCAAATAATGGAATTTGGCCAGCATTTTTTATGCCACTTTTATTTGATATGCACTACATGCACATGATGCAGGTAGGGAAAGAGTTTTTAAATCCATGCGTAAAGGACAAGACAGACTGGTACTATGCCAAACGTGCACTGAGCCAATTATGATGTTGTTCAAAGTTCCTTATATTTAATGGTTTCCATGAAAATAAGTGCAGCACAGTGTACACAGGTCCAAATATCCTCTTCACTTAGTTTCCTGAGCTTTCTTTGCATTCTGTTTTTCTTTTGCCTAAAAATTAAAGATAGCATATTACAAACTCCTCAAATATTGTTTTAGATCATTCTAAAATAAAATGCATCGCAAGGCATAAGGCTTGTGTACACTTCACACTAGAGCGGTGTGGTGGGACTGTATTCCTAGCTACTGGGGATGGTTATGAAGAGATCAGCCTGGCAGCACAGAAAGGAAAGGTATTAATGCATAAACAAACAAATATTGAGATATCTGAGTATGTTCTGAGATACTGAGAGCATGGCAGTTTATAATTTGAGACTTACAATAACTTCTGTTGAATCCTAAAGTTATTTACCCTCAGTAGAGTTGATCTTTTTGATTTACAGAAGATGAAATATAATAATTATAATTAAAATATACTCATTCTATAAAGTCAAATCCAAACATATTTGTCCATTTATTACTCAAACTAAGTCCAAAAAATTCTTTACACTTTTGTTATATTGGAATAAATGAATTTAACATAGTTTGGTGAACTTAATAAAATATTGCTAAAAGTATATATCAGCAGTTATCAATTAAGTTTATTCGACCCAAATGTTTTTCACATGATGTCATTTGTTCTCATAATTATATGGCTTCAACACAGTAATTCTGTGTTCTAGTGAGGAAGCCAAAATTCATAGACATTATCAGAGTTGACCAAAACCACACACCTAACATATAATGCAATTTCAACAGATGTTCTCCAGCAGGCTTTTCAATATATATGCCAACTGGCTTCCCTATTTAAATGTAGAATGATGATTCAGTAATGAAACATCCTCAGGTGACACCAATTCTGCTAGTCTTTGAAAAAGAACCAATCAATTAGAATTATTTATTATACCATGAAAACATAGGATAATAAACCGGGTGTGGTTACACATGCCTTTAATCCCAGCACTCTGGAGACAGAGGCAGATGGATCTCTGAGTTCAAGGCCAGCCTGGTCTACCAAGTGAGTCTAGTACAGCCAGGGCTATTATATAGAGATAATTAGAATAGTTACACCTTTTATTATGTATGAAGTAACTATTATGCAGCAGTGTGATAAAACTGAGAGCTATGCATTGGACTTAACAGATGTGGTGGCACAGGCCTACCATCTCAGCTACTTGGAAAGCTGCGGTAGAATGCCTAGTGCAAGGCCAGTCTCATACAACGGATAAAAACAGCTGGATGAAGCTCAGTGGCAGAGTGCTTACCTAGCCTGTGAGGAGCCCGAGGGTTTGGGAAAAGGAAAACAAATCACAGAAAATCAAGAGCAAATAATTTTTTTTTAAATGTATGCATAAAATACAAGCATTATCTGAAGTCTACTGCACAAAAAGCAAAATTAGTTGACTATGTAAACATTTTAATCAGTAGACATAATTTGGAATTTAAAATTTATATCCTATCCTACATAAATTATTTGTTTATTTCATTTGGTTATCAATTGACAGTTTCACTTTGTAGCCCAAGGTGGTTCTACAGCTCATGGTCCTCCTGCCTAGGCATCATAAGTACTGAGATTACAGAAATGCAATACCACTCCCAGCAAAGCTTCCTACACAATCAAATTTAGGAATCGTGAAAAAAAAGTATTTGTTGTTTTGCTATTGGTCTCAGGTTATAGTTTATAGAATGTTTACTAAAATTAACAAAAATATTGTGATCACTGTTCTACTTTACTTCTTTATAAGAGAGAGAAAAAGTTAAGGGTTAGCTACTTATATCAATTGAGTCAAAATTCAATGCTGGGAATCATTTGATCCCTCTATCAACTACATTCATGATTTTACGTAATAGGTACTACTAGTTTAAAAAGCTGGAAGAGAAAATGATTTAGAATTATGTATACATATATTATGTGTATATGCTGAAATAATTTTTTACAGTATTATAAATATAGAAGATTCACAAATGGAATCTTAATCTAACTAATTTTATATTTCAGGGAACAGATTTGGTATATGGTTTAAATAAATTTTACAACTATTTCTAGTTACCTACTGACCAATTTATATGCAATGTATGTAATTCTCATAACAAAACCATGAAATCTTATTTTACATCATTAGAGTCATATGACCAAGGGAAAATTGAAGTGGTTTACTTTTACCATAAGGTATAGACAGCTGTCTCAGCCAAAACCCAACTTTAAAAGCCCTGGCATTCACCCCCTTTAAGGTGACACATCTCTTCTGTCTTCTTCCTCCAATCCCCGTTCACTAACAGTTACTCTTCTTTAAAGGGTGGCTAGATGCTGGCAGGGTAATCAACAAACTAAATACTATACATTCAAATCCAAATCCACTTCCAGATTCTATACATAATTTTTCTTGAATGTATTATGATTAAAAATATCATATTTTATTGTGTATAATTTTATTTATTTTATTTTTGTATATAATTTTAAAAACTAATCTTAATCTATTTTACCTGTTTCTCAGGTAATTTACTTTATTTTTAACATGTACATTTATTAGATGAGTTTCAATGTGATACATTAGCTGGTTTGTTTCTTTCAAAAGGATGACAAAAACACATTTGCTCTAAAAAAAGTTATTTCAGAGCTACTCTGCTTGTCCAAAAATTTTAGCATGGCTTTCTGCTGATACTAATCGCATGACACTACTCAGCATTCGATAATTGTTTCATTCTTTCCCAAGCCATGCCACAAGGTGGTTGAGCAAATTTATATATCATAACAAAATGTCTAGAATATAAGTGCAGCTAGACAACTGAGATGAACAATTTAAAACATTTCAACCAAATGTTGAATTTGAATATCCTCAAAACCTAGAAGTTAGCACTGTACACATATAGAAAGAATAAATATACACATTGCTTATGTAATAATACTAATTAAAAATTTCTGAGAATTAACAAACTAGACAGTCGATAACTATCTTCCTTAAAAAACATACAAACAGAAAGATCAACAGAGCTGGTTACACTAACATTACATATTCATATACTGCCACCTTGTGTCCAAAACAAGGTGAACTAAGTAACTAATATGAAGATGTTCTCTAAACTCTCAAAAAAACAAGAATAAAAAAATAATCATCATCTGAGGAATATACTGTCATAGGGAAAAAAATTTTTTAAATCACACAAATTTTCCCATCTATACAAAAATACTGTATTTGAAAACAAACTTTAAAGAAAAACTTGCATTGCATAAAGTGAGAATTTGTTCATAGGTTTCCAATGAGAAATTTTGTTCAAGATGACTCTGAACTCTGAATCCACTTCCCTCCATCTCCAAGTACTAGAATTACAGGTACGCACCACAACTAGCTCTATTTACTATTTTAAAAACAGAAATAGTAGTGGCTGGAGAAATGGCTCAGTGGTTAAGCTGTTCTTCCAAGGGACCCAAGTTCAAATCCCAGCACCTACATGGCAGTTTGAAACTGTCTATAATGGCCGGGCATGGTGGCACATGCCTTTAATCCCACCACTTGGGAGACAGAGGCAGGTGGATCTATATGAGTTCAAGGCCAGCCTAGTCTACAGAGTGAGTTTCAGGAGAGCCAGGGCTATACAAAGAAATCCTATCTCAGGAAAAAAAAAAAAGTTCATGGTGTTTGAAACAATACTGTCTCTAGATATACTGATACCAATCATTTCTGGAGACCACAGGGTCCTAGTTGGTAATAAATGATTGGAAATCAGTTTCCAATCGTAGAATACCCCAAGGAACATGAACAAAAAAGCCCACATGGAAAAGAGAAGAGTCATCTTCTACAATAAGTTGGTGTTTAAGCTAAAAAGTGGGTTGTATGTTTCAGGTAATAAGGTAAACACAAATATATTATGAATGCAAATCTCAATATTATTTTTAATTTATAATATGAAATATCTGGGACAAAATGTATCTTTGCTTTGTATACTTTAAAATCAATAAGAAAAATATACCTACCATGTATTCTTGTCTTTAAATTAATGGTCCAAATTTTTATTTGCCTAGTAGTGTCTTCTCAAAGTGTTTCTCAAAATGTGGTACACAGATTCAGTTGCATTAGAATCACTTGGGGAACTTATTAAAGATTCCTTCCCCTACATGAGAATATCTGGGGAGGGGCCAGGTAACACGTAATTTAAAGAGCATCCAGAGCTGGTCATTTTCAGAAATGCTGACTTACAAAAGAAACTTACAAACAATTTAACTGTAATTCATTTATTCCACAAATATTTTATTAAGTGCCTAACACTAAAAAACAAACCTTAGAAATCATAAATTTCTACTTATTCATGTTAACTTATCCATCAATGGGAAGGATTCTAGATTAGGAGTAAGAAAATCTGTTTGCTAACCAAACTATGTTATCCCCCATCAATGTCCATTCTAGTTCTAAATTCTATGGTATCAATGCAAAATTATACAAAATTAGCTACAGGAAAAAAATCTATTATTTCAGTTATTAATATTGGAAATTTGTTTTTGTTCACAGAAAGGAATAGTGTTTTTATACAAATAACCTGAGTTCTAGACATTAAAATTTTGGAATGCTAAAGTAGTAGGTCAATACTTTGCTTTTGTTGTAAGTATTAGACTACGCTATTTTTCTTCAAATGCAAAACACTAAGCAAAAGAATAAAACTACAAAATGCAAAACACTAAGCAAAAGAAGAAAACTACAAAAGCTTCAAGAAACTTTATTTCTATTCATGCCCAAAACAATGTATTGGGGGAGAATCTAATCTGAGTTTGAGTAGTCACCAATGAAATACTTACCTTTTCTACAAGAGGAATTAACTGCTGGTGTTCTGCTAAGGTCTTTAACAATTCCATAATGAAAGGCAGATAGTTATGCTTCCTTCTGATGTTTTCAATCTGAAAAGAAAACACATTTTCTGTTTGTATTATCTTTTTGCATCCACCTTAAAATCCTCCATCATCACAGGTAGGACACTGTACATCACGAAGAACAGTAGGTACAGTGAAGTGAGACATCTAACAGGGTAAAAATCTGTTCATAATAACATTTGAGAAATGAAGCTTTGTCAAGTACCAGATTACTAATACATTATTCTGAAAACTCACCAATGATGACAGGGAAAGCAATCCATCATTCAACATACCTTCATCTCAAAATTTACTAAAACATTAAAGTAGCCTATTTTTTAAAACATACCTTATATCTCTTTAACTTTTGTACTTCTTCTTCAATAAGCATCTGGTTTCTGGCAACTTCTGATTGAATAGCACTTAACATAGTACTACCCTGATCTGTATCCATAGGTTCCTCCTTAGGGGAAAGAAAAAGAAACAGCACCCTAATGACTGTGGCTTAAGTCCTGACAACATTTAATGACTAATATGAAATTATTTTCAAATTTCAGCTTAATGTTGGCAAGAGTATTAGCATAATAAGACAAAAATAAAAACAAAATTAAAGGATAAAAGTCTTAAATATACCTTCTTTCTATGTTCTGTAGTAGCACATGACTTTTTCTCCTACTACCAATATTATAACATACTCTATTGCTACAATCTATTAAATTACAAAATAAATTTGCTAAAACTGTCTTTAAAATGTGATCAAAGGACTTTTAAAAGATTTTCTCTACCATGAGCTCTCCTTTCCAACCATATTTACAGCAGTAAAAAGGAAAGATTACATATACATGTTGGGGTAGTGTTAAGCATTCTAAATGTTAATTAATTGGTCCTGCTTGTTGTCTTGTTCCAGCCAGGAGCAGCAGGAAGGAGGCACACACCATGAGTTAAAAAAAAAGAACCTCATTCCACATGGCCACGAACATCAGCATATCGTGGAGAATGGCAGTCCAAGGGGACGTATGTATATATGAAGTCATATTTGGGTAATAGAATTATGAGCTAGCTTAGATGGGCTAGGATTGCACAACTCAGGCCAAGGCTTGTTAAAGTCCACATGGTGTCATTTATAATCTTTGGTTAAGGATTAGCCGCCGAACCAATTAACAATAATATAAATACTGGGTAAATACTTTAATTAGCCATATATTTTTTACAATTTATATATTCTCAATTAACTCCTACAGAAATACACTCATATAATTATATAAGAAAATAACCTCAACCGAAGAAGGGATTAAAAAAAACTGTGGTACATTTACACAATGGAATACCACTCAGCCATCAGAAACAAGGAAATCTTGCAATTTGCAGCCAGATGGATGGAACTAGAAAAGCTCATCCTGAGTGAGCTAACCCAGTCTCAGAAAGATGCATGTGGCATCTATTCAATTATAATTGGATTTTAGCCATCTAATACAGGATAGCTGTACTTACAACCAACACACCAAAAGGAACAGGAACACAGACCTTGTTACCTGTTAGCGGAACACTTTGCCCTAATAGAGTTGCCATGTAGGCCCCAGTGCAAGAGGAAGCTCTTAGCCCTCATATGACCGCTGAACTGATGGGGGCTGATATGTAAGGCACCCCACACCGGCTGAGTAGGATAGGTGGGAGAGGGGAGAGTGGGTGGGACGGTTTTACCCGGAGGGGTGGAGAGGGGACTGTGATGGAGATGTAACTTGAAGTAATAAACAAACAAAACAAAAAAAGAAAGAAAAAAAATAACTCATTATTTTAACACCTGTTATGTTAGTCTTTGTTTTAAATGTTAGGTTAATTTAATTCTCATGACAGTATTTTATGGTAAACACTATTCATGCTACATTAAGATACTGAGAAAAATATAAATTAGAAAAGTACAAAACTATGTAACATAAATTCAGAATATTTTCCTTAATCTCTAATCTAAATACTTGATTAAATCTATATTGAAGATGATAGAAGTAATTTTCTTCTGAGAGAATACAATACCTATGCTAAAATTTTATACTTTAAGGCCACCATGATACAAAGAAGGCTCAAGAGGCAAGAGGGTTTCCTGTTCAAGCATGATGTGAGTTCACACACTCCAGAAATATACATGCCTATAACACTGGTGTTATAGGTGTCAAAGACAGGAAAATTGTTGGGACTTGCTGGCCACTAGCCTAGCTAGCTAAGTTTACTGAGATATTCTGTCTTGAAAAAATAATGCTGAGTGTGACAGAACAGAATACTAGATATTCTCCTCCAGCTTACACACACATCCCCTCCTGCCAGCGCCCTGCCCCCCAGATACACGAAACCAAGGGTGTATGTGTGTGGGGTATATATGCATGGCCACAAACCTCTGCAAGTTGTCTTTGTAACTCTGCTATCTTCTGTTCATACACCATTTTTCTGTCAGATACAATGGCCATTAAATTAAATCGAATTTCTCCTTCACTATACCTACAAAAAGAGTTTACAATGTAATAAAAATTATAAAAATCATTAGCATTATGATAATTCATTGTTATTACTACATAATGGGGTACATAAAACTATCAATAGGCTCACAATAAAGCTGACATTTTAATACGATTTTGTATATGAAAGGGTATGATGTAGCAAAAGTATCTAAATTTCATCAATTGCAAGCATTTTTAAATGCTCTATACTACTATGAATTTCATTTAGTACACTAGAAATAACATGCTTTCATCACTCCTTATGTTAAAAGAAATAGAGCAATTATTACTTAAGATCTCAGAGAAAAGAATTAAACCAAGACTTTACATTTATCATATTCTACTGGTGATATTAATCAGTTTTTTCCAAGTCATGATGCAGTTTCTATTGCTAGTTAATGTATTTCAAATTTTATAATTTACATGTAAATATAATTTATTTTGATATATAACTATATCATTTAATAAAATTGCTAAGCTGACACCAATAAAAAGTTCATGACAGTAAGAACTGCCTTAAGAATACATTAGAAATTATAATACAAAAGACATTTAATCAAAATAATATACTATAAAAACATAAGCCCATATTTGTAGTAGTTCAAGACTATAAGACACTTTAAGAGTGTTTTATAATCTAGTCATCAGAAAGAACATGGACCAACCTAAGTATGCTTTATGCAAAAATGTTTTAAAATTTCTATGTTTTTTAAGATTGAAGGAGTTCCATGTCCTTAATCTTCCTATCAAGTACAAATGAAATTTGTAGAAACAATATATTAAAAGGAGAAAGAAAAAAGAAAAATCAAAGGCAGAAAGAAGGCAAATAAGAAGGGAACACAGACTCCAGATGATAAGACAAGGAATTCTGAGCTTCCTTATTGCTTTACATATCCCTGACTTGAATCAAAAATAAGAACAAACTAACAACCCCCCTCCCCAACTGATACATGCCAACAAACGCAGACAAAAAAGACTAAGGAAAACTGTGTTCTCCAGTCAAACAGGAAAAGCTGAAGGCTGGGAAGACAGAATGCTTTTAGACAACATTTTCTGAATACATTAATTTAAATATACACAAGCAAAAAAAAAAAAAGACCTTAAACCTAAACACCTCACCATACACAAAATTATGTCAAAATAGATCACAAAGTTAAATTAAAGATAGTAAACCATAAAATTCTAGAAAAAAAAAATGAAGTAGAATCTACGGCCTTGCAAAGAACTCTTAAACATGACAACAAAAACACCATTCATAGTGGGAAATATTGATAAATGGAACTTGACCAGAATTAAAGACTTTCAATGAATGAACAGAGTTAAAAACTATATATATCTAGCTTCTATACACAGAATACTATCCATCAATAAAACCTGAACTGTTGCTGGAGATGTACCTCAATGGCTGAGTGCTGGCTTAATGTGTGTGTGGCCCTGAGTTGGATCACTACCACTATAAAACAACAAAAACCTCTAAAGTGTTATGGTGAATCGAGACCTAATGTAAAAGATGACAAAATGTGATTCCATTTAAAAACATAAAAAATGTAAAACTAGAAATTAAGATGTAAATAGAGGGACAGTAGATGCCAGGGGAGGGAATTGACTGTGGGTTTGTGAAAGGACAAACATGAACGATCCTAAGGTGAGATGGAATTTTGCTGGGTCTTGGCTGGGACACTGTAGTGTACTACTCTGTAATATTATAAGGTAAAAAAACAGCACATATAATCTATTACTTCCCACAACTGAATATGTATATATAATTATTTCAAAATAACTTCATTTTGAAAATCCTCAAAACCAGAACAGTCCAAAACTATCTGCACTAATATTTAGCTGTAATGAACAGTTCATTTAGGACTGGTGGCTGTGTTCGGTGGTAGATCACTTTGCCTAGCAGACCTGAGAGGCCCTAGGTTTAATGCCCTGCACTACCAAAACATAGAAATAAAAAAATAAAAACAAAATCCTCACTTAATGGAAATCAATGTGATTACTTGTCTTATCACTAAAAAAAATTTCTGAAATACAATTTCTGAATACGTTGATTCAATCAAGAGTAGGTTAGATGTTTAACATGTTAACATTAAAGAATTAAAACTTCTTAAACCTTAAAAACCAGATCTATACACCAATGACATTAGTGGAGCATTACTTTTGAATCCTTTTCTCTATTACTGGCCTTACTGCACTAATCCAGTCATCTTGATTGCATGCACCTAGAAGGAAATGTTAAACAGTTAAAACAAAAAGAAACATTAACATTCTCTCAAAGTTTCAATAAATAATACTTAAGTAAATTCAGGATTTAAAGAAATGTGTGTGTGTGTGTGTGTGCATGAGCACATGTGCACAAGCGTGCATGTACATGTGTGTTTGTTTTAAAGGTCTTAGAATGTAGCCTACTCTGTCCAAAAACATACAATCCTGATGCAGTCTTCCCAGAGCCTGAACTATAGGCAGGAGCTACTATACATCTTGTCAATTCGTTCTAGTGTAACTATGTTAAGCTTCTGATAACAGAAGAATACTATCATTTGCGTTGTCATACTAACGTTTAACGTCATGTCGTGCTATCAGAGCATTTTTATTTTCTGATAACAGAATACTATCATTTGTACTGTCATACTATCGTTTGCTATCATACAACAGACATGCTAGTAGACAGTAAAATATTTGCAGAAATGAGGAATGAATTAGGAAGATAACTCACTTAAACATACAACTACATTCAGTGAGAGATAACTACATTCAGTGAGAGAGTGCTTGTTTAACATATTCATATCCCTGAGTATATTCATTCTCTTAATTCTCTCTCTCTCTCTCTCTCTCTCTCTCTCTCTCTCTCACACACACACACACACACACACACACACACACACGGTCTCATTCCCTCATTCCCTCCCACTACATAAACTCTTTAAGCAATTTTATGTTATCATGTTTTATAGATCACAAAACTAAAGGCTTCCCTCCTTCCTCCCACCACACAAATTAAGCAATTTCATAAGTTATCATGTTTTAAAGATGACAAAACAAAAGGCTTAGAAAAAAACCAACCCACATGCTAGTGGTAAAATAAAGATTCAACTTTATTGTCCGACTCTCCAAAAATGTAAAATAAAAAAATTAATGAGTAATAGAGTGAAAAAGATCAAAATACATCATACGCATGTATGGAAATGTCATAATGGATAAAAACTACTTTTTATGATTACTATATGCTAGAAAAAATTAAAACAAAATTGAAAGCCATTAATAATGAAAGACCATTTAGCCAAAATGTTAATCATCTTTTTACTAGAAGTGACATAACCCCCAGGTACACAATAAGCATGGCCATTTTATGTCTACTACTTCCTTTATATCTGACCATTATAATGAACAAATAGTTCCTGATCACACAAAAGTAAATAGAAGACCTAGAGAGATGAAATTATCAAACTAAGGAAAACCAGCTTCAACAAAATTATTTTAGCAGACAGAATAAATCAATATTTTTAAATGCAAAGCTTCACTAGATGAATTATTAGTTATAACTGTAGAAAATAAAGCCAGGTGGGAGAGGGAGGTGGTTCTCTGTGAGTTCAAGGCCAGCCTGGTCTACAAAGCTAGGCCAGGACAGCCAAGGCTATTACACAGAGAAACCCTATCTCAGGGGGAAAAACAAGTGCGGAAAATGATCAAAAATTACAAATTCTGTTAAGAGACTGAAACTGCCATTCTAATAGGTGTATGGGAAGGGCCCATCAACTCAAATCTAGGGGATTAACACAAACTTGA
>CAJQZJ010004752.1:8183145-8212386 GCA_907164525.1 Lophiomys imhausi
TCAAGTTTGTGTTAATCCCCTAGATTTGAGTTGATGGGCCCTTCCCACACACCTATTAGAATGGCAGTTTCAGTCTCTTAACAGTCCCCAGCTCCTCAGTTGGTACCCCTCCCAGACTTATGCTAATTTTAGGTGACTAAAAACTCACTAATCCCTTAGCTTCCCCAAGCTCAGGACTTGAAGGTCCACCAACCCTCATTTTGGAAATTGCTGCCCTAGACAGCCACCCCTCCCCCCACATCCTATATAAGCCCCGAGATTTCCCCATTCCCTGCTGTCCTCTCCTGGGAACAGAAGGCAGTCATACCTTGGACTTGTTCCCCACCCTCCAATAAGATCTCTTTTATGAGATTTGCTGCTTGCTGAGACTCCATCATTCATTGTGGGAAGAAGCAAAGAAGCAGACAGACACTGGCTGGGGCCTAGCCCCTCCCCCTCTCCTCAGCTCAGCTGGGGGTGAGGCAACTCCCTCCTGTGAGCTGGAACATCTCTGGGTTGAGGAAGCCTCCTCTCATAGCTGTGTGGTTCCTGGGCTCTATCCAGTCTCAGGATACCTTCTCATTCCCCCCTGCAGGCCAAAGTGCTAACATTAAATGTATTCAAATCTACATCCACCTGTACTTTCAGTCTAACTTACACTCACATGGAATTTTATTAGTATCTATGCTTATATTCTACACCATGTTGAAAAATACATTCTTACAGTATAACTAAGGTGATTTTCTAAATGAAAATCTAATCATGCCATCCTCTTGAAAAACATCTTAATAACTTACTATTACTCATAGAATACAGAGAAGAATCTTTTGTTGTTTTTTTCAAGACACAGTTTCTCTATGGGTAGCCTTCCTTGTCCTGGAACTTGCTTTGTAGACCAGGCTGGCCTCAAACACAGAGATTCACCTGCCTCTGCCTCCCAAGTGGTGGGATTAAGAGCTTGCGCCATCTCACTCAGCTACAAAGATTCTTAATCAGGGATGCTGCACACATAAACTCAGTGGCTATAACAACATGCTTAAGACCTGTGCAAACCAAGTCAGTCATGATTCCAGCATGGATAGGAAGGGGTTCATAAAGTCCCACACATATCTGAGGAGCTACTGTCAACTGATGGCTAGAGACAGTTTTCTTTAGGAATATGGTCTTTTGGAGTATAACCATGATCTGGCAGATGGCACTACATCTTTGCACATATAGGCAGCATTCAGTAGACTGCTGTATCACTGTTGCTGGACTAACTAAAACAATAAAGTCTCAATCAGCCTAGAATACACTGCATGATCTGCCCCTTCCCTCCAGATATAGACTGACAGTTCTCCAGTATCTACCTTTTTCTTCTTACCTGAGTTAAATGCCAAAATTTTGGCCTGGTCCATGGCAACCTTAGAATAAAGACAATCTTCCTATTTCCCTTTGCTAACTCAAGTTAGTAAGTTTTGTTCAAAAAGAAGTAAGCATATATGACATTGACAAATTCTATAAAAGTCCATGAAGGCAACAAAGCGTGCTGCCCCCCTTGCTACTGTCTGGCGTCTGGAACTTCGGTAGAAGGATCAAAGCTCTGGCAACACCCTGCACCATGAAGAAACCTCTAAAAAAGTGGACAGACACAAAGGGACTATAACCTTGACAGTTTGTAGACACAGAAAACAAAAATACTGTAAGACCACTGTTTCTCTAAACCTGTACCTAACCTAACCTGATTCTGACTAATATGCTGCCTATTCAACTTCATATTCCATGACATCTCCCTGTTGCTCTCCATAGTTAGCTACACTGGCCTTCATTTAGTATTTTTTACTAGTCACACTTCTTATACAATGAACCTGTTGTTGGCTGGGCATGGTGGCTCACTCCTTTAATCCCAGCACTTGGAAGGCAGAGGCAGACGGATCTCCGAGTTTGAGACCAGCCTGGTCTACAAGCAAGTCCAGAACAACCAGAACTACACAGAGAAACACTGCCTCGAAAAAAAACAAACAAAAACAAAAAAAAAAACAATGAAGCTGCTGTTAATCTGAATGGCCCTCAGCCTTTTCCAGTTAATACCTACTTAGCCTACAGTTACTCCTTACTCAGATCAGCCAGCTCAGATCTCAACAGAGTCAAATCCTTTATTTATTCAAAAAATAACTTCACCCTCAAAAGTTTGACTCTCTGGTCCATCCCTATCTAGGGGTCTTGAAAAGTGATGCCCAAGAAAGATGTCTTTATCTAGGTGCTTTGTGCCTCACTTGTATTCTAGCAATGTGCCTTAGAGTGGGGACTTTGGATCAGCACTATCAGCTGCCTCCTGAAGGGCAGAAGACTAAAGTAATCTACATGAATAATCAATCAGATCTATAAAAATCAACACCACAACAAATCAGTTATAATTTCCCTGGAAGAGAACACCCTGCACACTGTCAGAAAGCACTGTGTGAGGTCAGTACCATCTGTGACAACACTGGCAGACTACAACTGGAGATTCCACCCATGTAACTTTTCTGGGTTTTGTTTCACACAACCCTTCCCTTTATTGATTTTGATCTATACACCAGCTCTAGTAAGTCATAGCTGGTGAGTGTAACAGCTTTGATGAAGTCCATGTGTCTTTCTAACTACTAAACTCTCCTGAAAGGCAGAAGAGATGCAGTCAGACAAATAGAAAGGAAGTCAGATCATGACTTAGCTGTCAGTGTAACAAGGCAACATTGCTTTGTATAAAAGCATTACTGCAATACAATGGTTTAGCCTTCAAAGTATGATCACATCCAGTTCAATGCACTTTTTAGATTTCTGAAAATATTCCTAAAAGTCTAGATACTCTTCACTGTAAGCCTGTAAGTCCTTAAAACATAAAATCAAGAATGATATATTTATGTAATAATTCTCCTAACAGGCTTACATAAAATAAGTAAATTAACAAATATTAAAGTGAAACTGACCTGTAATGCAGAATAAATGTTATTGCTGGGAAATCATTAATATGCTATCTTTTTTTTAATCTTTATTTTGTGTGCACTGGTGTTTTGCTTGCATGTATGTCTATGTAAGAGTGTCATATCTTGGAGTTACAGAAAGTTGAGAGTTGCCATGTGGATCCTAGAATTTGAACCTGGGTCCTCTGGAAGAGCAGGCAGTTCTCTCAACCGCAGAGAATCTCTCCTGCCTAATTTGACATTTTAAGAATGGTATAATAATAGTACAATACAAATAAAACATTAAATTACAGTAAGATACAAATGTAACCCAGTAGGCTGGACAGATGGCTCAGTACTTAAGAGCACTAACTGCTCTTCCAGAGATTCTGTGTCTGATTTCCAGCACCCACATGGTGGTTAGCAACTGTCTGTAACTACATTTCCAGGGGATCTAATGCCTTCTTCAGGACACTGCAGGCCAATGCATAGGTACACATGAAAGTAAAACACTCAGATACTTAATTTTTTTAATCTCAAAAAACATTTTTAAAAATTGTAATGAATAACAATGAATAACTAAGAAAATAATCAGAGGACACCAGAAATTAAAATTTCTTACTATAGTATCATCTCTTATATCAAGTACTCTTTTAAACCTTACCAACAGCAAGGTCTCTAACCAAGTATAGTGACACATATGTGTAATCCCAACACTTGGGTGACTAAAACAGATGCCAAGCTGCAGACCAGTCTAGACTACATAGTGAGACACCCCTCATCCTCCTAGAAATCACACCAACAATAAAACCTACTGCTGCAACAACAAAACAGGCTTGATTAACCCATATATCTTAATCTTAATGCCTTGGTGTTAGTGAGCCAAAGTTCTTTTATTGTGATAGCTTTAGATACAAACAGTTCAGTCTCCACTTCCTGGATACATACTACCATGTACTATACTTAAAATAAAGTTCTCAACTCTCAGGTTTAAAGGCTAATGTGGAAGAAATAACAAACATAGACGGAAGGCATTCCAGCCAGGTGCAGCAGGAAGAAGGAGGCACACACCATGGGTTAGAAAAAGGAACCTCATTCCACATGGCCAGGAACATCGGCATAGTGTGGAGAATGGCAGTCCAAGGGGACGTATGTATATATGGGGTCATATTTGGGTAACAGACTTAAGAGCTAGCTTAGATGGGCTAGGATTGCACAACTCAGGCCAAGGCGTGTTAAAATCCAAAAAAAATAAAAAATAAAAAAATGACAAAGACAAGCATACATACACACATACAAACATGTAAAGAAAAATACAACAATTTAACAATAGCTATCTTTCAAGCAAGAATTATATGTGAACTCTTTCAGTTTCAATACCATATTTTTTAAATGTTTAAAATTTGTGTAACAGATACATAGACTACTTATTTTTTTTCAGTCAAACTATTAAAAATGGTTAGTAGTGGTCAATATAGGATTACAAAGATTTATATTCATAATTATACTTCTGTACTATTAAAAAGTGATGTTTTAACTCAATCTCTAGAAAGAGTAAAAATCCTTCCTAAGCTCAATTATTTCTATCATAATTTTAATTCAGAGTTTTTAACTTTTCCCTGCTTTCCCATTTGCTGATGGCACAAAATAAACAAATTCAAACAATAACATCAAGCAATTTAACTTACATAGTTAAAAATTTTAAATGAAGCAGTTTCACTGAAAAATGTTTCTACAAAACAATGAAAATTGCTTTTATTAAATTTTGACCTTGGTGCACAAGTCTTTATTGTTTTCTGGAATGAAATAAAAAGTACAAATAGCTTCCATGGAGCACAATAGCAAGAAAAGCTAGTTGTTTGAGAAACAACACTTGTGTGATAATTTGAGTGTTGGGAGTTGGTCTGAAGCTGTAATGTCTTCAAATGGTAATTACTGCCCCCCCCCCCAGATCTGCTTACTGTTCTCAGGAATATCCTCAGGTAAACAAAATCATGTTGTGTAAATCTTGCCCCCCAATTATCCCTCACTGGTTAATAAAAGTCCCTGACAACCTGTAGCTGGGCAGAAGAAAGGTAGGTGGAGCTGCAGTTCCCAGACCTGGGTCTGAGGGACCTTGAGAAGGGGAGAGTAAAATGGTGAGTAGGAAGGAGTTGCCATGGGGTGAGTAGGAAGGAGTAGCATGGACCATGAGCACATGGCCAAGAGCAACTTGCCCTGAGGACTGGCTGATGGAGCAGAAGCAACACAAATGAAACATACGTGTAAGTATTATGGGGATTTTGGCAAGGAAGCAGACAAGGTAGCTTAGAGGGTTGATATCTGCCCAGCTCTAGTGTTTTAATGCTTACAAACCTAAAAGGTCTCTGTATCTTGGAAAAATAGCTGGTTAAGGAATAACTACTGCTGTACTATTTTCCTGCATTAATTATATTAATAATTAATACAGAATAATAATATTCTTTTTCATTTGAGTTGTCAGCTAAGTTGATGTCTTTTTTCTGAAACATTATTTTTACTTGCAAGAATAAATGACTGACAAACATGACCCCAATTAAGAGTATATGACAAATATTTTCCTTAAAATAAGTAATATCAGCCTTTGGCTCTAAGAATTCTGACAGGTGTTTATCACTGATTTGAATTTTCAAATAAAAATTGGAACTTTTATTATAAAACTCTGAACAAACCCAAAGTTTATAAATTTCATGACGCAATTTTTCTAATAATATAGAGAATGCTAATTTTAGCAAATGTGACTTGCTCTAATCCTCAGTTCAATCAAATTCATAAATATTTGAATTAAGTATAAAAACAGTGAGTCTTCCAAATGACTAATGTTGGTACAGAATCATGTAGAATAAAAAACAACAAAAGGTAAAATAATCCAAATGAATTTAACAGAGCACAAAACACATTTCACAATGCAACTACCGTTTTTGTTTTGTTTTTCTTTTAGACAAGGTCTTACTGTGTAGCCCTAGATGAGCCTGAACTCACTGTACTGACCAGTCTGACATCCAACATACAAAGGTCCACCTGCTTCTGCCTATGAATTCTGAGATTAAAGGCCTGCATCACCACTTCCCCGTTCAGTTTAACCTTTAAAATAACACCTCTGAAGTTTCCAAACAGTGTCAAAAAATATTAGTTACCTAAAGTTGACTTTCACTCCTCTCCTTCTAATTACACATATATTGAAGTACATTCTTCACTTCAACCAAAACCAAAAATAGACTAAATGCAGAAACCGTCTTTGTGCGTGCCATTAACACAGGTATTACACACATTTGAGATGATTTAAAACAATGGATTGTTTTTAACATTTTAAAATTTTGGTTTGGTAAATATAGTTTTCTTTTAAAATGTTATTTGAGGTTCAGAACATTACTTTGTTGTAGAGTGGATGCTTGTTATTCTAGAGGCCCTAAGTCTGTCCACAAGCAATTTATATTAACACGTAAAAATCTTGTTAACTTTTAGTTAACTGATCACTTTTTAAGTGTCTCAGTTTTATTGTCTAATTTTTAAAAATTTTTTAGTTTTGCATTTTTTCAAATGCAGAAGTGCTTTGTCTGTATGTACAACTACATACCAGACAGAAGAGGGGATCAGATCCCTTTATAGATGTGAGCCACCATGTGGCACTGGGAATTGAACTCAGGACCTTTGGAAGAGCAGCCAGTGTTCTTTACTCCTGAGCTATCTCACCAGCCCTATCTAATATATTAAATACTAGAAAATAATCATGTTAAACAAAGTTGTTTCTGATAATAAACTTTAAATAAAGGGATAGTACAAAAGAAAGTACCAAACTAAATGCAAATAGTTTAAAAAAAATTTTAATGAAGCAGCTTCACTGAAAAATATCATTTACCAGGTAGTAAAAATTGTTTATATTGAATTTTGATCTAATAAGAGACTAGATAAATATAAAATAATATTTTTAAAAAGAGACTAGAGTCGCTTGACTCTTGCAATTTTTCAACAAATCTATGGACCATACCTGCTTGGCAAAAAATATTGTTTCAAGTCTGGAGTCCTGAACCACAGAGCCTGCGGGTTCTTCTCCTGGCTGCCACTTGAAAAGAAAAATTAACCCATGAACTGGCCTACAAAATAAAAAACTAAATTAGCAACACCAAAACCAGATTCTTTTATATACATCATCAATATATTATCATAGTCAGACATTTAACAAAGAGAATTCAAATTAACTAAATTAAATGAATATGGAAAATTTTTTTTTTGCTTATTACTTCAAGTTACATCTGCATCACAGTCCCCTCCCTCCACCCCTTCCAGTCCTACCCTCTTACCCTCTTCCCCCTCTCCCACCTATCCTACTCCTCTGGAGTGGGTTGCCCCTACATATCAGCCTCCCTTAGTTCATCAGTCATAGGAGCATTAGAAGCTTCCTCTTGCACTGGGGGCCTATATGGCAACTCTATTAGGGCAAAGTGTCCCACTGACAGGTAACAAGGTCTATGTTCCTGTTCCTTTTGGAGTGTTGGTTGTAACAGTTATCCTGTACTAGATGGCTAAAATACAATTATAAGTGAATAGATGCCATGTGCATCTTTCTGGGTCTGGGTTAGCTCACTCAGGATGAGCTTTTCTAGTTCCATCCATCTGGCTGCAAATTGCAAGATTTCCTTGTTTCTGATGGCTGAGTAGTATTCCATTGTGTAAATATACCACAGTCTTTTTTTAATCCATTCCTCATTTGAGGGATATCTGGGTTGTTTCCAGTTCCTAGCTATTACAAATAAACCTGCTATGAACACAGATGATGAGGTGTCCTTGAGACAGCCATTTTATACTCTTTAGAACGTTGGCTTAAAAGTTAATAAAACTAAAACCTAGACCAGTTAGAACAAAACTACATAAAAAGTTTATTCTCAAATCTGTAGACAAATCATTTTTATCTTTTATCAACTCACTTTAAAAAATAGAAAAATGACTGAGTTCAGTGTGGTAGCATAGCCCTACAAACCCATCATTTGGGAGGTAGAGGCCAAAAAGCCAGGAGTTTGAGGTCAACCTGGGCTAAATGTGGCTCTGTATTTTTTAGAAAAGATTTCTTTGTGTGACCAAAGCTCTCCTGGAGCTAGACCGGGCTGACCTCAAACTCACAGATCTGTCTGCCTTTGCTTTACGAGTGCTGGAATTAAAACATGTACGATCATAGTAAAACTAGAAGCTATTCACGTACATCAAATTCCAATATGCAGGGTGTTTATATAAAAGCAGCTTACAGCACTCACAATTTTGCATTAACTATTGAATTCATGTGAAATCTTCAAAAAACAGTATGAATGAATGGCTACTGCCATTTCACACATAATGAAGTTATTCATTCTTAATGGAATTATAAGAAATAGTAAGCCATTATTTAAGATTTCTTATTTTTGACAGCTTTCTTCTAAAAGAACTTTTCACTGTATTTGGAAATACAGTTCAAATGTATTTTGAACTTTCCAGATTTCAGCCAGAATTAATCACCAATCACTGCTCTTCTATAGGGAAAATGAAAATGGCACAGAAAATCTTTTTCTTACTATAAAAAACACTATTTATAATAGCTATCAGTACCCATTTGCCCCTTATTTTATTTACTTCATAGGCTTTTTGTGACAAAAATCTCACCCTGTAGCCCAGCTAAGACTATATAGCCAAGCTGTGGGGCTCCCATGTGCTGGGATTAAAGGTGTGCACTACCACACCCAGCACAAGCTGGCCTTAACCTCATGACAGTCCTTTTGCCTCAGCCTCCTAAACTCTAAAAGTACAAATAATGAAGCATTAGGACTGACTGCCATTTTCCCATTGAAAAACCTACTTGTTGTCCCCATTATAAGACTCCAAGAACTGTCCAAAATGAAAATCCATCCATCTGGTCCTCCATTTGCAGTTTCAGTAAATGGTTTTTGTTTGTTTGTAGAGACACAGTGTCAGTCACTACATAGTACAGGTTGGCCTGGCCTAGAACAATTTACACATCTATCACTTGCCAGGAGTTATCATTCTCCTGCCTAGATCTCACCTCTCACTTCAGCTCTGAGAGGAGATTCTGATCAGAAAGATTCTTTTTAGCATCAACATTTGGAATTTGAACTTTTAACCTTACCAGGAAGCAATGCAATAGTATATGAACACTATCTATGCTTTTATGGCCTATTATTATTATTTTCATGATAAAGTGCATTCTAGGCTTTAACTCTATTGAGCTGTAAGTGAATTTCATGACTATATGGCTGTTGAAATGTAGATATTTTAACCTCTGACATATAACTCACCCACGCACCTAGGGTTCTCGGTTGTAAACTCAGGATAATACTCATCCCACAAGATTGAAAAACAAAAAGAAAAACGAAAACAAACCAGATGAACCTAATGTATCATCTAGGGTAATTCAAGAAACGCAAGCAGACAAATCCGAGTGTCTTTAAAGGCATGATGAAATGATAAATAAAACTAAAACTTCACTTACTTTAGCTTTTCAAAATTCTCAGGCTCTAAGCTCCATATTTCTTCTACTTGGGCTCCTCGGCAACCTGAAACAAAAAATCATTTTCTTTAGAAAACAAATAATATTAACTAAAAGAAAGGCACAGGCCAAGGTAACAAGACATGACAACAAATTAAAACGGTAAAACTGCTAACACTCCCAGCCAACTTCCAATACTGACTTTATTGTTTCCCAGTGACTAACTGTGAGAGCACAGTATTAAGTTTCAAGAGTTTATTTGCATCAAATTAGAACCCTGTGATCTCTACCTTGTATGTATCTCAATCCTTGGCTCTTCATGTTTCTTATCTTACCAAAGACTTTCAACCTTTAGTTTTGATACATTCTAAGTATTATTTTCTACTACTCTTTCTCTTATCCAAACATACTCTTCTCGACCACTGGTTTCTAACCATGGTTATTTTGTACCCCTGGTAATATACAGCTAAGTCTAGAGACAGTTTTTTTTTTTAATTGTCACTAGAGTGGAGAATACAGGTGACTTACCACTGGCGTCTAATAGAAAGAGATAAGGATAACAACAAAATCCTACATTACACAGGACACAAATTATCTGCCTGGGTGAAATACTACATCTATAGTTCTAGGTACTAGAAAAGTTAAGACAGGAGGATGACTTGAATACAGGAGTTCAGGGCCTCCAGGATTATCTAATCAATAGTGTCCACCCCAGTTAAGCAACCTCATTCTAGAAGTATCATTGTAACCATATGGTAAGCACTCAAGTCTCTTAACTGCTAAATTTACGTCATTAAACCATACACTACATAGGACCATTTTGCCTCTATATTCTCATCTTCATACAGTTGTTTTGAGGGACCAATGAGAATAAATAAGAGATATTTAATATACTGCCAAACACTGAAGACCACTAGATGGTAGCTAGTGTTATTACAATATATAAAAGTGACTTCATCTACCAGTGTCTCTTGAGCATAGAGTTTGGATAGTGTTTCTCTAATACCTACAGAATATGACTTTAATACAAGACTATTCAGGATATTAAGCTGTCTGCCTGAATTCACTAGAGCTACTACTAATTTAAGCCCATATTTGCTTGCAGTTGTCTGGAATCCTAACATTCCTGATTATTTTCAAGTGAATACTCAAGAAGCCTTCAGATCTCATGTAAAAATTTTTCTTTTAGTTCAATGGTAGAGTACCTACATTCAATTCCTAGCACAAAATATAATTGTAAGCTCAAGTTCCTATAATAATACTGTGTCTCTTGCTTCAGTCTCTTACGTGCTGAATTTATGGTACGAGTCACACCTGGGTGTTTTGAAACTCAACCTAAAGGAGACAACAAATTTGAGCTTTGCTTTCTTCATATACATACAAATCAATGTTAATATCTATTTTGCCTAAAAAGGAAAAAAAAGAAAAACAAAAAAGTTTTCCTGTTACACACCAAGAGGGAGTAGGGAGAAAATAGCAAACACAAACAACTGAATGCAAACTCTACTATATAATAAATAAAAAGTTGATTAAGTCTCAGGCAGTAAAGTACCTGCCCACAAGCATGAGAACCTAAATTTGGAACCCCAGTTCCCACATAAAAGCCAAACGGGGCAGGTTTCCATAGCCCTAACCCTTGGGAGGCAGGGGAGTGGCGAGAGCCAGGTAGACTTCTCGAGCTTCCTGACCATCTGGTCTAGCTAGCAGGTGAAATCCAGGTTCCATAAGTCCCTATCTCAGACACTTAAATGGAGAGTAAATGAAAAGCATACATCATCAACCTCTAGCCACCACAAACACGAACACAGCCACACAAGATAAGGGAAGAGTTTTCAAAGTTAATGAACTACTATTATTTATCAAATACTTTTTATGAGCCATATGCAATAGCAGACCCTGACAAGGATAGATAATAAAAACCAATTATAACACTTGTAAGTCCTATGATCCAACACATTCAAATCAAAGTGCAGGATGCATAAGTTAAATATGAAGGATACATAGGACATATTCTACAAACTCAGGGCTGGACAGATCATTCATTAGTACTGATGTTCACAAGAACATTTTCATCAGTAATTGAACTAAATCCTATACCATATGATCATATTGTCTGTCATCCAAACCAGATCACTCTTCTAAGGAGATTTTAAAATTAAAATAACCAAATTTTTAAAATATATATGCACTAACATATTATATTGATAGTAGTGGTTTTTCTTATACAACTATAAAACTCCAAAACTAATCTCAAAAATATTTTCATTTTCTCCCCCCAATCTACACAGTTTCACTAAACAATTGAACTTCACCTTGTGATTCTTCTGCATCAGCCTCCCATCTCTGACCAAAAATAGTAATAATAAGTTTTATATGGTCTAAAGAATGACTTACAATAGTCATACCTTTGGTTTTGAATGAGTGCTTTTATTAAATATATAGCAAGTCAAAATAAACGAACAATCAGTAAATTACAGTAAGATAGTAAAACATCATTAAATTGGTCTCAATTTCCCAGTTACTTTCTGCTGGATGCTGTGAATGTTGTGATTTGTTCTTGTACCTGGAAAGCTTACTGGAAGGGACATTCTTCTCTGCCCAGAATTCTCTGGGAACTCCAGCCAACTACCTCAAAGGAACTTCCCCAGTGGTTTTCTACCAGATGTTTTGAGTACCTAAATTGATGTTTTGGTTTGAGGTTTTTTTTGCTGATTTGTTTTGTTTTAGATTTATGTATATCTATGAGTGTTTTGCCTGCATGTATGTATGTTCACCACATGTACACCTGGTACTTATAGAGGTCAGAATAGAGCACTGGATCTACTGGGACTGAAGTTACAGAGTGCTAGGAATAAAAACCAGGTCCTCTAGAGTAACCAGTGCTTTTAACTGCTGAGTCAACTCAACTCTCCAGCCTATGGTGGAGTGTTTTTAAGTGTTTATTTTTAAGTTGTGCATGAGTTCAGGTGTCCCTGGGACCCACAGGATCTGTGGAGCTATAGAGTTACCAACAGTTAGAAGCACACGTTTTTACCCACTGAGCCATCTCTCCAGTTCCCATTGATGATGTTTCATTCACCTCTCCATCTTTTGCTATGTGTTTTTACCTTAGTTTGATATATGTTTAATAAACTCACTTATTCCAAACCAAGAGTATAGCTATCAGGGATGATTCTCCAAACCAAGTAAAACAATAATTTTCCTTAAAATATACCTGAAGCCCCTTCCCTACAAAAAAAATACTTCTCCCAAAATGTTCCTAGTGCCTTAAATGACTGGTGGATATGATATCTTCCAACAGATGGCTTCACAACAGTTTTTCATTCTCTCAACACCATCACCAAGCCTACCAAATGCAGTAGGGATCACTCCAGCTTCTGCACCCCAACAAAGAACACTCCTGTAAGTGCCCCTCAACCCCATTCTCAGATATCCCATTGTACACATAAAGGTAATGGTATATATAGACATATGCCATGTGGCTGGTGATGTGAATAGGCAGGCTCTCTTAAAAAAAAAAAAGGACTACACAATTTGAGATTAACTGACAATCCTAAAGTAGAGACTGATACTCTTTAAATGAATCAGTGCTGTTTTCAGGATCCCAACAACTATAAACAGTACTTATGAACGTCCCAAGACTTCTTGTATGAAATTTCTTGTGTGGAATCAAAGTATTCACTTGTCTCTTTCCTCAAATAAAGTAAAACACATCTTAGAGGTGATCATAAGAGACCTATTCTCAAGGAAACATCATGTTGGACCCAAGTAATTCACCTCTGTATTAAACCATGGGTCAATAGTTTCAGAAACGGAACATACTTCTCTCTCATGGCAAAGATGTCTATATCTTGCTACACCTAGATAAAAGCAGTGAACTAAACAAATGTACACAGCCGATACTAGTCTAGGCCAAGTTACATAAGTGAATTTGTTTTAAAAAAATCTGCAATAGTATTCATAAAACAAACATGGGTTTCACTTTCAAAAGAATTAACTTACAAACTCTATTGTAAATACAAGAACAGGGGGGAGGGGAATGATTGGAATAAAGTGAATTTGAGGCAGCTGATGATATTAACTAGTTTCACTTAATGTTTTGTAAAACTCTTCTACATTAGGAGCCAATCCATTAATAACTATTGCTTTATTTTTAATATGTGCAGGTGCATTCATATTATTACTCTAATGTCTAATTTTATCTAAATTATTTTCAAATTCCAAGTTCTCTGTATATGTGAAACTGAAAAAAGATGTTTATGAACTAAATTCATTTCTTCCTTTTTACTGTGTATGTATATGAGAGTACTAATTAATGTAGATGGACCACAGTGAGTCAGCTCCTTTTACCTTGTGTTCTGGGGAAGGAGCTCCAGTCACGAGGCTTGCTATATCACCAGCCCTAGATTGCATTAGTTTAAAAATAAATTTACTTGGGCCACTATCTCTGAAAGTCAACTTTTAATATGACAGTTAAGACTTTGAAGATAAAATTTATAACTTAACCTGTAAACACTTAAATTCAGTAACGTCAAAAAATGATTTTCTTGCCCATCAACCCTATTCTTGTACTTTATTAGCCACTCAAGCCAGAAACTAAAGTCACTTTTGTCTCTTCTTTCCTGCATTCAGTCAACTCTGTTAATTTTTTTTCTTCTGATGTAGGAGAAATATACTACTGCTCAACCTCTACTGTAAGGTTGGCAGCCCTGAGAACTCCACTTTTAATGTAGCATGTTCTGGATACATTCCTGCTCCAAAGAGAATGAGGAGTAGGTATTCCACATGCAACTTGAGATCGAAATACTACATAATACTAACCCACTTTCTCTGTAGCCCATGACTTAATGTCAACCCAATTACCCACAAACTTACCATCTTCAAAAAGATTCTCTTGTCTCCTCTCATTACTCTGAACACTATAAGCATAGTCAATCTTAATCACAAACTAATTTTAATATTTTTGAACATCATTCAATCTTTTTCGAGTAAGTCCCCAGAGACTACAGGGCAACCCAGCAACCCAATCTATACAATATAGTATTTAATTTGGCACGACTTTACCTTTTCACCTAAGAGCTATACTCTGCCTGTCCACTCATTACACCATGTGTTAGTTACTTTCCTAGCTGCTCCATAAGCTACATTCAGGTAAAGGCACTACAAATTATGCTTCCTTTTGCCCAGCTCCTCCGTGATCTATATGCTAACACTTCCTGTATACTCTTAATCTAAGAACAACATTGACTCTTAGCTCTTCAGTTCACATTAAAATTTCCAAATCTGTAACTATGCCGTGGTTACATATGAACATATGCTAGATAATATTCGAAATATTCAGCCATGTACAATAGACAAGATCTACATTAACGTTTGCTCTATTTCGGGTACAAATTTTAACAAAAGTTAAAAACAATACTTGAGAAAAATTAAAATGAAAAAAAAAAACCCTGGGAACATGAGCAAGGTTAAAATGTCCCATTGGTTGACTAGTACTAAAGGAAACAAAGTCAGAGAGAAATTCAGAGGTAAGCATGTGGCCTCTAGGAGTGAGCACTACCTCAAGAAAACCCAACCTCAGTGGGAAGTCAAAAAGCACGAGGGAGGTAGCGTGCAGGCCCGCGTAGATGGCATCGGTGGAGGTCCGGAAGAGGTGCCCACACAGGAAAGGTGAAAGTTGTGCTTTGAGAAACTAGAATCTTCAGTTCCTGGGCGGCTGGAGCCTCAGGCACCACCCTGGAAAACACACGCCCTAGACAGGCTGCTCCGCGGGACCGACGGCCTGAGCGATGTGCACCTGACCACACCGGGGACAGGGAAGGCTCCGCAGGGAAGGGACAGTGGGAAGGACAAGATAAGCTCGTAGGAGATGATGAGGGAGGGAGACAGGGAAGGAAGAAGAAGCTCGAGTCAATTCCAGCATCCGAGTCCCACGTCCGGCGAACACAGCAGCGCACAAGGCAGAGGGGGATCTTTGCCCTCGTGGTGTGGCTCCCAAGATCACTGCGGAGACGCGGCTGCCCCAGGCCGGGGACGCGGCCGAAGCCCCCTACTTTCCGCACACGCCGTCTCCAGTCCCTGAAGTCACTTCTCCGACGCCGGGCGTCGGTGGCGGCAGGTGACCACCTGGCCCAACGTGGGCCTCCTCCCGGAACCCCCGGCCCAGGACGGCCCCCTTGGTGCTCACCGAATCCTTTAATGAGCTCGGTGAAGACCCCGGGGTCGCTTTCCATGAGACACCACTCCCCGGCATTCGTCATGGCCCCGGCCACACGCCTCCCCGCTCCACCACGCGCTCTCCGAAGCCCCCAGCACCAGCTGCCACCGGCGGACCTCAGCAAAACCCGCCGCGGAGCGCCAACCCCACGTCACCCCGCCTACTTCCCGACAGCCTCCGGGCGCCGCCACCTGCAGCGCGACGGAGCACTGAAGGACGCTCTAGCCGCCCAGGAGACTAGGAAACTCCTCAGCCTCTCAGGATCCGTAGCGCCCTCCACCGGACCGGAGAACAGGAGGAGACTCGGAGCGCCGAAGGGAGACACATCCGGGACCCTAGGCACCCCGACGCTGGGGCGGAGCGATGGGAGGGGCGGGGCTCGGAAGGGGGCGGGGCTCTCTACGACCTGGACCTGGACCTGGACCTGGACCTGGACCTGGAGCTGGAGCTCTTTCCTGCCGCCGCCTCTTCCCTGTGCTGCGCAATACTTCTATAGGCGCCGTTGGTCCTGAGCGTAGGCTTCCAAACACAGGTGGGTCGCTGCAAGCCTACGGGGGCCTGGGGAAAAGGGTTTTGTGCGGTCCGAGCGATCCTGGGCACTTGAGGTCTGGCCGGTGCGCACTCTTCTTCCACCCGCATCCCGGCGGCAGAGGCCAGGCAAAGCCTTCGCCGCCTCTGCTCCCGGCGGGCAGCAGGACCGATTTCACGTCGGGACATTTCGGGCCTGGCCCGGTTGCTCCAGAGGGTGGAGTCTTGGGGAAACCCTGAACTCTCTGCTGCTTGCTAATCTCCTGGCGGACGGGCGTGCCAAGGCCCCTTTTCATTCTTTCTCCGCTTCCTCCTGCGGCTTTGGCACGGAGGCGTTGTCTCGAATACGGGTTTTGGAAGGAGCTTTGTAGGAAGCTTCGGAAGACCGAAAGCGAATTTTTCTTAGAGGAATAATAAACAAGGAAGGGAGAGAGACTTATGTATCGGGATGCAGTCCCTTACGGAGAAATTCACTTTTCCACCTTAATGTAGTGCTTTACTTTAAAAACACTTGAAATGGTTCTGATGAATTAAAACAAAAAATGGCTATTTGCAATTAATTGTTCCCATTCATCTGACTTCTACAGAGTGCTGTAGCGTGACACTGATTTTTAAAGAGTATATTCATAATTTCTTACAGCATGTTCCATGGAGGCTTTTTGCTTCCAGGGGAAAAAATACTCAGAGCATACTATCATGGTGACATCTTGCTACAGTTCCTTAATACTTTTCATTGCACTTATTTCCATTACCTTTGTATATGGTATGCATTTGAACTCGTGTCCCTAGTTTTTGTAATGTAGTATAACCTCGTAACTGTAAATTATCCATACCTTCCATTTTAAAAGAAACCTCATATTTGCTTGACTTCTCAGAGTAAAAAGAAAGTATTTTCAAATAACATGATTAGGACATATTGATTTAATAGATGTGTAGATTGAAAGAAAATACAAGACTCTTTATATTGTAATGCTAACAATATACATTGTAGTTCAGATGAATTTGAAGCGGAGGTGTTATTACAGCAGTAATTTACTAGTATCTGTTACCTGTTTGACATTTTAAACTAAGAGAATGGACAACATATCGAACACATCATTGGTTGACTTTATGACTAAGATCAAGTGGAAAACACTCAAAATATTGTCACGTTTTTAACAGTTAATGTCTCCTGAAGCTTTAATTTATAGATTTAATAAAACTTCAAGTATTATAAAATCTTGAGACTGTTGTATTAAAGAGGTCAGAACAACCCAAAAAAGAATTAACTTTGTTACTGTTGTCGACTTAGTTTACAACACTTTTACGTAGGAGTAGAGTACCAGATAACCAGACTTTGAGGAGTAGAGTACCAGATAACCAGACTTTGATTTGCCTCACTGCCCAGCTGCCTTCTAAACCACAGGACTGGAGCTTAAGCTTTTGAGAAAGGGGACACAGGCAGTTGAAGAAGAAAGAAATTAAGCTACTGTTAGTTGATGGGTATCTTCAATCTGTCTTGGGGCTCAGGATGAGTTACCTCATTAGAATTACTAAGATACTCCTAGCACCTAGTATATTCCAAGAGATTTGGAAACTAACTATCAGGAACCATTGTATCACCATGTCATATAGCATTGCCAGTTTCAAAGTAATTTGTATTTCAGTACTTAGTAACAAAAAGAATAGCTTGAAATAAACTACCATTCAATTTTCTATATTTAAATTTTTTACTCTGGTGTGTGTGTGTGTGTGTGTGTGTGTGTGTGTGTGTGAAGAAGTGGTATAGGTAACCTAGTCACCAGCAGGGCAAGATGCCCAATCTGCAGCCTGAGAGAGTACTCTCCAGAGACTTCTACTCAGGTGTAACTGGGACCCTAACTTACATTGCAGAAGACAGTTTCCAGATAAGTCAGTTTGAAGCCATGCTGGTCATTGTAGTTCATAGGCTTCATAGCTGGGTAGAACTGTTAACTTGCTTCCTTGTCTTGGAAGCTTTCATCGTGACTTCTGGTATGAACGTTAGTCCTCAGGGAGGGGGCTTTCAGGTCAGATCCAGTTTGGGCCCTCTTGGTCATGTGTCTTCAGCATACATGGTGTCTTCAGCAATAAGGACTTACCTTCCATCTCTAGGCAACAACCATGGGCAACAGCAGTAGCCTGTAATTTTGGAGGAATCTTGGGTAACCTTACCAACAACTCAAAAGGAAACTTCTCATTCCTAGTGTTGTGGGTTTTTGTTAGGTGGTCTCTGGAACTTGGGGGAAGCTTCATCAGCCCAGGTGGATAAATTTCATTTAAACTGTGTATGTACACACAGACTTACATATATATAATTTTAGATAAAGAGATAAAAATATTATTCTTTATGACTTTTTCAGACATCCATACTGCTATTTTACATCTTTCCTTCCTCTCCTTCTGCATTGACCTCCCTCCCTACTTCTGATTAGAGTCCCCACCACCCTCACCATTCTTTCCCCTGCCCACTTCAGATCATTTGTAACTTACTATTGCCGTCTCTGTTTATTATTCCTCTCCCTGCTACTCACCCCTGCCACCGTCCCTTTTTACTTTACTGTTTTCAGCACTTTCTGTGGATTGTGTACTCATATCTGAAGATTTGGAGCTAGGTGCTTTAGATGACAGAAAAAGGCTGACATTTCTCTTTCTGGGTCTGAGTTACTTCACTCAGTATAGTTTTTGCCAGGTCTATCCATTTACCTTCAAATTTCATGGTTTCATTTTTTCTTTACAGCTGAATAGTATTTCATCATGTATATGTGCCACTTTTTCATTATCCATTCATAAGTTTAAGGACATTTAAGTTTCCTTTTTCTAGCTGCTGTGAATTAAGTGGCAGTGAACATGGTTGAGAAAATATATGTGGAAGCAGATGTTCACTTCTTCGGGCATCTGCTGTGGAATGGTAAAGCTCAGTTGTCAGTTCATATAGAAGATTTATTTTTAGTTTTGAGGTTTCTCCACACTGATTTCAAGAGGGACTGGACTCTTGCAATTTGCAATCCCACCAACAGTGAATGAGGGATCCCTCGCCCAAATTCCCTACAGCATTTGTTGTCAGTTGTTTGTTGATCTTTGCCATTCTGAACTGGGGTAAAATGAAATCTCAAAATTGTTTTGGTTTGTATCCTCTTAATTGCTTGGAATCATGATTTTTTTTTCTTCTTCTTAGATAATTCTTAGCCATTTTTAATTCTTCTTTTGAGAACTCATTGTTCAGATTCCAAGCCCATTTTTGAATGAGTCTTTTTTTCAGGGAGGGGGGAATCTCTTTTATTTATATATTCTAAACATATATAAAGTTATCAGATGTATAGCTGTCAAAGATTCCTATTCTGTGGACTTCCTTATCACTCAGTTCATTCTTTTTTTTTTTTTTTTTTTTTTGTTTTTCGAGACAGGGTTTCTCTGTATAACAGCTCTGGCTGTCCTGGACTCGCTTTGTAGACCAGGCTGGCCTCGAACTCACAGAGATCCACCTGCCTCTGCCTCCCAAGTGCTGGGATTAAAGGCGTGCGCCACCACCGCCCAGCATAGTTCATTCTTTCTTTAGCAGAGCAGGAGCTTTTGGAGTTTAAAAGGTCCCAGTTCAGCTGTTGGCTTTAATTTCTGGGGAAATGAGGATCCTATTCAGAAAGAATATAGGAAAGCCTACACCTATATTTTGTAGGGTCGTGCCTATGTGTTCCTCTAGCAGTCTCAGGGTTTTGGGTTTCACATTTAGGTCTTTGATTTGTTTGGATTTAATTGTGCAAGGTGATACAGTTCTAATTTCATTCTTCTGCATGTGAACATCTAGTTTTCACAGCACCTTGAAGATGCTGCCTTTTCTCCAGGGTATGTTTTTGACATCTTTGTCACCTATTATATGGCTATAGTTTTGCATATTCATATTTAGGTCTGTTTTTGTGCTGGTACCTTTTTTATTATTATTACTATGGTTCTGTAATATATCTCGAAGTCTCAAATGGTAAGCCCTTCAGCATTGTTCTTTTTGCTTAGAATTGTTTTGGGTATCTACCATCCTTTACATAAACAGCTTCTTTCTAGGAATTTTCTTTCCTTTCACAACACATAATACCTATACACAAACCCTCAGAAAGATAGATTAGAATGTGGGCATTAGCAAAGATTCTTTTGGGTTTTGTAATAGTAACTGTATGGATGATTGTTGTAGCTTTTAAATTTTTATTACTCAGAAGACATAATTTACAATTAGATTTAAAGATTAGATAAATGAAGTTTAAAATTACATAAAATAAGCTGATATGCTCATTTCTTTTAAAGAAATTCCTTTTGAAAATAAAATTGTGGAATGGCTGATGAGACACACTATTCACGTTTATTGATGAGAATTGAATACACCTTTAAATTTAAAGTTTAAAATCAAAGATTATAAATGTGTAAGATGTATGACTTGACCTTAAGGAATGTCCGTTAGCTGTTTTAATACTCCTGTTTTAGGTAGGTCTCGCAGCAAGCAAAGTATAGGTCTCAGCAGCAAAGTATAGTCCTTTGAAGGGAGTCGTGAAATGTTTTGGTCAGTTGTAAAAGCTGTTGACTCTGCCAGTGAGAGACATAAGCCAGGTTCAGAGGAATTGAGGACTCCTTTCCTTTATCGTGTCTCCATAATTTTCCTTTCAGTGTGTTCCTAACTATCCTCGGACTGCTCCACTGTTTTATGTTGTACCCTGGAAAGTATAGTCAGAGAAGCATATGAAAAGCTAAGCAGTTTATGCTAAAGAAATATGGAGGAGCACATCTTTTAGGCTGTGTTTGGTGAAGTTAGGAAAAGGAAGAGTCCACTGGTAATACATATTCTTGGGTCAAAAGATAAAATTACAACAAATTGAAGCATATTTATTACTTGTCTTTTGTTTACAATTCTAGAATTGAACAGTACCTTATTCTATAAAATAGAATGAATAGTCTCACTACACATTAACAAAGCAGGGATCTTTGATGGTAAGGAAGAAAATAATAGAAAATGACTGCCTGGTTAGCATCCATTACTTTTTATAATAATTAAAATAGGAGGGACTTCCTTATTGACTCAGACTAGCCATTCCTATTTTCAAAAAGAAGAAAACAAAAGCTCTCTTGGAGGATCTGTCTAGTCCCTTAAAATTTCAGTTTGATCCTATAGCACCTAGCATGTAATCAGAATGTAATCACTAGGTTTTGGGTTGGTTTTAGGCTTTGTAGACTAGTGCAGACTGAAGACTGAGTTAATGCCTCTCGTAAGCTCTATCTACGTTTAAAGTAGTAGAAGTTAGTTTGGTGACAGAGACCTGAAATCTCATTATATGGGAGGTCAAAGCAGGAGGATTATACTAGGTCAGCCTGGTCAGTGAGACCACAGGAAAACTTAACAGAGAATTACTGTTCTCAGTAGACATTTTTACCTAGTTCTTATTTACTTTACCTTTTCTTCTTGGTTGTCTTTCCTACATATAATACTTTTTTTTTTGGTTTTGGTTTTCAAGACAGGGTTTCTCTGTGTATCTCTGGCTGCCCTGGACTTACTTTGTGCACCACCATGCCCCTGCAATTATAGACAGCTGTGAACTGTAAAGTGGGTGCTGGGATTTGAACCCAGGTACTTTGGAAGAGCAGCTAGTGCTCTTAACTGCTGAGCCATCTCTCCAGCCCCCACATTTATTATTTTTTGACAGAATGTATCATAAAGAGTTGTTTGTCATAAACTTTTCATCATGCACCTTGAAACTTTTTCAAAAGAAATGAATTGTAGGAAGGAAAATCTATTGTGCATAATTCTTAAGCAAATAATTCAAAAACTCAATTTTGAAGCTATTTAGTTTTGCTTTAATATCAATGAGCTACAATGTTCTAGATGTAGAAGAAATATTTTAACATGATAAAACCCAATTTTTGCTGACCTAGGAACCAGTGATATATAGATATATATTCTTGAAATGAATGACAGAAGAAAAATAAATGAGCAAGATCTATTTTAATGTTTGGACTCAGATCTTTAAATCCCACCATTTGAACTTTGGGGAAGAAAAGCAGAAATAGTAGAATAATGTAATCTTACATATCATTTCAGAGTTACTCCACTAACAAATGGGAATAAACTGGAGTAGACAGGTTGAAGATCCATCACAGTATTTTTGTGAAAGCTAAGAAGAGGCTAGTAATGGCCAGGTGGTGGTGGTGCATGCCTTCAGTCCCAGCACTAAGGAGACTGAGGCAAGTGGATCGCCGAGATCGGGGCTAGCCTGGTCTACAGAGCCAGTTCCAGTTCCAGAACAGCTAGGGCTACACGAAAAACACTGACTTAGAAAAAGAAAAAACAAAAAACAAAAAAAATAGAGGCTGGTAACGGTAAATACATTGTAAAGATTGTAAAGATCAAGTGGAAGGATTTCTAGTTAGAGTTGTGAGTTAAGGTGGGAGTTGCTGAAAATGTTCTCAGGGTGTGTGTTTGTTTGTTATTTGTTTTTTAACTAAATAGGGGATAAGATAAATAGCAGAGGCTTTAAGCACCATGAATTTCAGCCTATCCTCTGTGACTATAAACATGTCCCTAATCCCTATTGTCATTTCTCTGAGAGTACAAAAGGCCCATCCTACCCTTACCCTAACATAAGTATATTTATAATTTTTTTAAATATTGACTGATATTTCCACCATAAATTTGAATCACTGTCTCCCTTAGTCACAATCCCAGTTCTCTTGCTCACTTAACCCTACACCATCATTTGCTGTGGGATGCTCCAGTTCCCTAACTACCTGGCTTCCCTTCCTAACATTTGGAACACATCATTTTCCGCCAAATGAGATTTTTTTCATTTTCAACTCTCTGAGATCTCTTTCACCCTGAGAGAAAAGGCGATGTCTCACATCTGCCACCCATGGGCCAGTTTCAAATGCTGTAACCTTTTCTTTCCTGTTTTCCTTTAAGAGTCTCACTTGCCCAGTTATCCCCTTTCTCTGTTGTCACCCATTCTCCAGGTCGACTCTTTCAACACCAACCTCAGTACCATACCCTGAAAATAATAAGAAAGCTTTCTTCTAGCTCTCAGCTTTTGTCTTACCTTCCTTGTAAGGGCATATCTGTGGAGTCTCACTGCATACTCTCCTGCTCTCACTATAATCAACCTTCTATTGCCCTACTGCTCTTCGATTTGCTAGTTACTCCTGTTTTTGGAGCTGTTACAACAGTCATTTCCCATCACTTTTATTTGCATTTTGATCTCTACACATTTGACATTACCAACGATTATTTGTCTGAGACCCTCTTCCCTGTGGTCCCTTTTGAGGGTGAATGTTGGAATAGTGACCAGAAACTCACAGTTCTTAAGGGAGCTTATTTTTTTTTTTTTTTGGTTTGGTTTGGTTTTTCAAGACAGGGTTTCTCTGTGTATCCTTGGCTGTTCTGAACTCACTTTGTAGACCAGGCTGGCCTTAAACTCAGAAATCTGCCTGCCTCTGCCTCCCAAGTGCTGGGATTAAAGAAAGGCATGGGCCACCACCGCCTGGTGAGCTGACCTTTATTAGTGTTAGCTATAACTGCTCCCTTTTGTCCCTGTCTGGACCTCAGATCGCACACCCACCTACTTGACTAATTGGGCATAATATACTATACCTTAAAAATTAGTTGTTATCTTTAATCATTATAACAGCTACTAGTTCTTTTGAAGAATTGGGATATCTCTACATTATAAAAAAATATGAATATATAATAAAAGTTTTAGATCATAAGCAAGGTCTTCCTCTAAGTCACTGTTGGATGGTCACTTCTGATTTTGTGTGTGTGTGTGTGTGTGTGTGTGTGTTTTCAATTTCTACCTTTTCTAATTTTTCTTATGGACATTTATATAACATTTTACTAAGAAAAACGTACTGGGTACAAAACAGGGTTTCTCTGCATATCTCTGGCTGTCTTGGACTCACTTTGTAGACCAGGCTAGCCTTGAACTCACAGAGATCTGCCTGCCTCTGCCTTCCGAGTGTTAGGATTGAAGGCGTACACCACCAATCCCAGTAGTTTGTTTGCCTTTATAAAACTGTATAGCCCCCACTTAATTATAATAACATTTTGCCTTTTTGATAGGTTTCGCAAAGCACAAGGACAATGGAAGAATCTGCAAACCAGTTGCAGCCACTGAGTGAGAATCAAGTAGCCAACTCTGAGGGTGGATATGTGTGGCAGGTCACTGACGTGCATCGGCTGCAGCGCTTCTTGTGTTTTGGTTCTGAAGGTGGCACCTACTACATCAAAGAACAGAAGCTGGGCCTTGAAAACGCTGAAGCCTTGATTAGGTTGATTGAAGATGGCAGAGGATGTGAAGTGATACAGGAGATCAAATCATTTAGTCAGGAAGGCAGGGCTGCAAAACAAGAGCCTTTGCTGTTTGCACTTGCCATTTGTTCCCAGTGTTCAGACATAAACACAAAGCAAGCAGCCTTTAAAGCTGTTCCTGAAGTTTGTCGCATTCCAACCCATCTCTTCACTTTTATCCAGTTTAAGAAAGATCTGAAGGAAAGCATGAAATGTGGTATGTGGGGCCGTGCTCTCCGGAAGGCCGTTGCAGACTGGTATAATGAAAAGAGTGGCATGGCCATAGCTCTGGCAGTTACAAAGTATAAACAAAGAAATGGCTGGTCTCACAAAGATCTGCTAAGACTGTCGCATCTTAAACCTTCCAGTGAAGGTAAGCATAAGATCTTCCTAATGGGCAGGAAGACACAGGTGATCAATAAACAGCAAAACTTCACTTGATTTTCTAGAATTAACTTTCCCTCATGAAACATAATAATGCTGTTGAATTAATCGAGACGTATTTAAACCCTTCCTGAAACTAAACACCTGCCACAGATAATCCAGACATTGATAATCAAAGTTTGAGTGTGCTGATTTTATACTTTGAGTTGTTAATGCTTAGGTTTTAGTTTCCTTTCTAAGAAAGATTGGTAATTACTATATCTGCAACTAACTTCTCAAGTCCCTTCCCACTTTCTCTTTCATACATATATGTCCCACATGTCTAGTTCAGCATAGCCTTCCAGATTCATGACAAGGCAGATTCTAGCAAGAGAAGACAAAAATGGTAATCTGGAGTAGTACAATTTTGTTGGCTGCCGCCTGTTGTCAAGAAGGTGTATGCCTGCTAAAAGCTGAACCTTGCCTGTACTGTACTCACAGACCATAGTCACTTGATGAGCACTCCAGATAATGTCACATTTTAGGATATAAACCTTTCACCTGTCAGTGGGTCACAATTCTTGATCATTAATGCCTGGATTATCTGTAGCAAGTATTAGTTTGCTGCTAGCTGGATTTAAATATATTGGTATTAATCAGCATTATACTTTGTAGATGAAAGTGGCTGTCAGGCCTTATATATACTGGGACCCAAAGCTAGGTTCTCTGAAAAAGCATCAAGGGCTCTTAACCACTCAACCGTCTCTCCTGCCATTCCCTCAGTTTTTTCTAGGTTTAAAAAACCCGTTTCCATTCTAAAATCATTTTTCTAAGTGTGTGTGTTTCCTTAAACATACAATTTTTTACTTTTAAACCTGATCCAGTATGCAATGAATGTTATTTTACTCTGTTTTGACACTGAGAGTACAGAGAAAGCACTCAAGTATAGAAAGACCCCCTGATAACTAGTGATAATGAACAGGCTAGTCTCTAAATGACAGATACTGTATGCGATTTTTTTTTTTCATGGTCTATAAAGTTCCTGAGGGCAAAGTTCATACTAAAGTTTTGTTGATAACAGCAACATCATAGATGATCCTCTTGTGAAGAGAAATTTAAACCAACTCTATACAGCTGAGTAAGTAATATGTTAATGTGTTAACTAAAGTCAAAGTATAATTCTTTTAATCATGTATTTATTATTATGTGCCTGTGAGTTTGAGGAATTTTTATTTTTATTGAAAAAACAATATAGAAGACATTTTTACCTGAAGCATGTAATTCTTAAGATAGTTTTGTCTTAAGTTTGTGAGATAGGAAGAGATACAATGCTGTAGAAATTTTTGTATATCAATATTAACTTCTAATTGAATTATCTAAATTAGAGTTCAAAAATAACAAATAGGCTGGCTCAGTTTTGCTTAAAGATGTGTTTCATTTGTCCTATAAAAGTATTTTAAGGAAAATACGAAGTTTTTGACAGTATATTAAAATAAATCAGAAGACTTATTATATATATTTTTAAAGATCTACATTCTGACCTGCCTTCAGAGCAGCTCAGCATGATGCTAGGGTTGAACCAAAGGCCTTGCATGTGCTGGGCAAGAGCTATATCCCCAACTCTTTTATTAGTTTTTATCATTCATTCATTCATTCATTTTGAGCTTCCAAGATTAGACCTAAGCCATACACATTTGAGGCAAATTTTCTATCACTGAGCTATGTTTCCCACCCTCTCAAGGTTTCGCTACATTGCCCAGACTGGCCTTGAACTCAATATCCTCCTGCCCCAACCTCTAAGCAGCTGTAATTAGAGGCCTGTGCCCCTAGACCTAGCTCAAGACTTATCTTGAAACTCCTTTTGTTTTTTTTTTTTTTTTTCCAGCAATAAACCATGGTCTCTGGCCATCTGGTTTTTAGATCACCATGGCCTCTTCTGTATTTTACCTCCTGCTTTCTTACTCAACATCTGAACATGCTAATCTCTGTGCCCTTTACAGATCTGGAGATTAAGAGATAGAAAGATTACATCTTATCAGAAAATGTACATTAAGGAATGAAAAAGGATACTTCCTCTTGAAGTAGTTTAGACTAAGAGTGAGCCCAAATTTGAATTCTCTGCTTCTCACCCTGTCTTCTTTGGTCTGTAGTTTGTAGTGTGCGGCTTGTCTATTGTCTGTCTGTAATTTTGTGTCTAATTCATTCCTGTTGTCTGTCCTGACACAGAGTTTTGTTCTGTATTTATTGAACAGCACAGAAAGCATGATCTGACAAAGGAATGAGGGATACTTTTCTGTAAAAAAAAAAAATCTTTCTTTTTTTTTTTTTTTTTCAAGACAGGGTTTCTCTGTGTAGCCTTGGCTGTCCTGGACTCACTCTGTAGACCAGGCTGGCCTTGAACTCACAGAGATCTGCCTGCCTCTGCCTTCCGAGTGCTGGGATTAAAGGTGTGCAGCACCAAGGAGGGCTCTGTTAAAAACATATAACGAAGTTTACAAGGGAAGAAGTTACTTTATTCACCTTCACTGACCAAACTAGCTCTCAAAACCAAGCACAGATGTTATCAACCTATATCCACATGTTGTTTCTAATATTTTTGGCATATTTGTTGTTTTAAGTTGCTTTTAGCCTATGTAATTACTACAACACACATAACTACATTAGTCTGGGTCAGAGGCATGGAAGAATACTTACTTTAAGATTAAGATTTAGCTTAGATTGCAAAAGCTGATTACATGGGAAACCCAAGGCACAGTAAGATTGGTTACATTGTTTTCTTAAGGTGGGTTGAACTTAAAGCTAAGTACACAGTAGGGGAGCAGATTGAATACATAGTCTTAAATGATCTCAAGACATAGTAATTCTCTTTCAGTGTCTTACAAAAGTTCAGTCTCTGGCTGGAGAGATGGTTCAGAGGTTAATAGCACTGACTACTCTTTCAAAGGACCTGAGTTCAAATCCTAGCATCCAAATGGCAGTTCACAGCTGTCTGTAATCCCAGCACTTGGGAGGCAGAGGCATGTGGATCTCTGCGAGTTCAAAGCCAGCCTGCTCTTAGAGAAACCCTGCCTCGAAAAACCGAAAAAAAAAATTTTCAGTCTCTTCCAAGGCAAGAGATGTTCTCAGCAAAAGATAAACAAAGTATAGACTACAACATAGATTTCCGCATTCCAAACCTCGTTTTGTTTTGTTTTGTTCTGTTTTTCCAGACAGGGTTCCTCTGTTCAACAGCCCTGGCTGTCCTGGAACTCACTATGTAGACCGAGATTCACCTGCCTCGCCTCCTGAGTCCTGGGATTAAAGGCATGTGTCACCATGCCTGACTCTCCAAATCTCTTTTAACTGTTAAAAAAAAAAAACAATTATAAAAGGAATGCACATGTTATTTTCTTTTTTTTAGGCTTCTAATAATTTCTGTTGTTAAACAATCTAATAGCCTATCTCCACTTAATCACTACTGTTCATAAATCCATATTTATTCAGAAGCATAGGACAAACCAGTATGATAATTGTTGGAATAGGTGAATATTCTGAGTGAGGTTATGCATGTGAAATAGGTACTGTCTACAAAGTTTCTAGTATCAGTACCTCAAAAATGCCTCGCTAATACAATTAGCTTAAACTAGACAGGTTCCCTACCACCACATACTCAGACGGGAATGGTGTGCTTAAAAAAGGAAAACCTCACTTCATTTGCCTACATGTATTTGTTATGTGACAGAACGTAACACCCACTTTAAGGGAGTCAGCTCATGTCTGCTTAGTTATGCTGGTCATGAGGCACCTCAGGAAGCCTGTTCTATTTTCACTAAGCCTACTTGCCTTTTCAATTCTTTATCTTGTTAAAGGACTTGCTATCGTGACCAAATACATTTCCAAGGGCTGGAAAGAAGTTCATGAACAGTATAAAGAAAAGGCACTTTCTGTGGAGACTGAGAAACTCTTAAAGTATCTGGAGGCTGTGGAGAAAGTGAAGCGTACAAAAGATGAGCTGGAAGTCATTCATCTAATTGAAGAACATCACCTCGTTAGGGAACATCTGCTGACGAATCACTTGAAGTCTAAAGAGGTGAGTAAATTTCTTTGAGAAGAGAAACCTCAGGTTCCAGACCCTGGGTTCAGTCCCAGATCCTATCTAACAGGAGAAAGGGCCAGGGAGATGGCTTCTTGTTTATAGCACTTGATGAACCGTCGAGGGGACCAGCTGGTGTTCAGATGTAGGGTGGGAAAACAGAGATGGATCCCCAGAGCAAGGTGACTAGCATGACTAACCAAATCGAATATCAGCGAGGTCTGGGTTTGACTGAGAGACCCTGCCTCAAAGAGAAAAAGTACAAAGCTGATAAGGAATATTTTCAGCATCAACCTCAAGCCTACATGAGTATACACACACACACACACACACACACACACACACACACACACACACACA